>CM034006.1:20566001-20793713 GCA_019603395.1 Cyrtorhinus lividipennis
CTCAGTCGTTTTACAAACCGACCGGCTTTCCGTGGAAACTCAACCCTCCTAACTCGGTTGGTAGGCCATAGAGCATCCAATCAAATTGCCCCGGAGCACGCTAGATAAGAGCGTCGGCTTCCCTTGGAGATGTTGCGCTTACCCAGTGACGGATAACTAATAAAGATGACCTTATCGTACTAAGTGATAACAAACCTTAAACTCCGCGCCACCACAGAGGAATGTCTCGATTTATCTGAAGAGAGAACCTGAAACCCTTTCCAGCTGACTCACTCGTTCAATGTTCCACCACATTTTAAAGATCTAGACTCATACTCATTGCTTGCTCTGATCCTATTGCAGTATTTTTGGATTGAGTTCACTCAACAAACCAATCAAACCATAATTTTCTCATTACAAAGTCAGTTTTTGTCTATTGTTCTTATCGGAAAAATAAAACATCCTTGTTTGTATCGACCATAAACATTTTTCTTCCAGTTTTTCCTGTTACGGTTTTCAATATCCAAAATTTTCGTCCACAGCCAGGGCCGAAAAGTGCATTTGAAATCTCCCGATTTTTTAAGTAGACTCATCTGGGCGCATCTCTTCTTCAGACAAATTTTGGTTTTATTTATTTACTAATCTAAATAGGTATTTACCCTGGAACTTCATTTACCTCAGCAGATGCGCTACTCTTTACAACTGTTGGCTAACGGCCTAAGTTATATTGGATGACTATAGCTGGGTCATAAAAATACTGGAGATGGATAAACGTCTTGATCCGACTCTTGCTCTCACTTAAGATTTCTACATAGCGACCAGGGAGCGATGCAACATGAAGTTGAAAAACTTCCAAGTTTCCTACGAGGAACTTGCATAATTCCTCGCCTCCTGTGTCAGGATGATGCACAGTGCAGTGGTTCAGGGAAAATGGATCGCTTGTGAGGACAGGAAGACCTCGACAGTAAATAAAAGCTATCTTACCATTTAATGAACGAAAACGGAACGACCCCCATCTGGTGGTTTGGTGCATTATGACTGTGTTACACGCAAGCCAATCTCTGAAACTTACTCTAATAATACAATACCCTCACCACCCCCACGATATTTCTTCTTCGTGAACGTCCCCTTGTGTGTTTTCCGCTCCCTACTCGCAGAACGAATCGATCTAATGATTTTGTAATAGGTACCGCTCAACGCTACCCGCAGAAGAAATGGTCTTGGTGACAAATTTAAGACTCCTTAGAGTTCTCAACCGATGAACAAGGGAACGTTTGAGTCGCTGCAAAGCAAACGTCTCAAGTAACGGCCTAGTCTGAATTTCTACTATTCAACAACATCACTGGGACAGGACATTTGCTAATAATTATGCAGATTTGATCAGGTCCGAGTGATAGTATGATCGACTGAGGGCCGGTATATGGTAGAAATGTCCTGGGTCATGGCGTGAGCAGGATGCGAAAGAAGAGAAAGAGAATGCTGGCTAGTTTTTTGGATAGAGGAAAAAGTATGTAGGAAGATGATTTTCGAGTCAGTGAGGAATGTAGAAGGATAACAGATGAATGCAGATACCATCCTAACGTGGTTAATTTACAGCGATATTAAAATAGGTGAGAATGTATACAACTCTGATCAGGTCTGCAAAATTCGACTACTAAAATTTACTGATCATAACGCTCTGAGGGGTTGGAATTTTCTTCACTACAACATTGTCACGCAACTATAAATCTTTCACCTGTAATATATTTACACCCGACTAAAGATAGAGAATCTAATGTTGCCGGGCATTGAGTAACGTATCGGAACGTATTATAAGCAATAAGTTGAGGATCTGATGAGAATTTCCTTAGAAAGAATTGCCAATGTGCGTGTCACTGATCTACAGGTTTATTCTCATGTTCCACAGTTTCTCTGGTGCAATTGTGGGTCTGATGGCATCCTCGTCGTTTGGCGCGAATTGATTTCAAAAAATTATACCTACTTAAAATTGATAGGAATCTTGACCTAGAATTTTAATCAACTAATAAACTATGTGCCTACCTTACAATGACACTTTGAATTACGAAGATTCCTCGAGAGGAGAGGATGATGAATGACCGTCAAGATGAGCGCCGGAGGATCATCGGAGGCGGAGGATCGGCTCTGGAGTGCGGCGGAGCCACTTTAGGTGACTAAGGCGGGGGGCGGGTCGGCGTCCTTCCGAACCTTTCCGATCTCGCACGATCGCATTCGAGACCAAGTTTTCGTCTACAAACGTAGGATAAGCAGAGTGGTACAATAAGTTGATAGATTTCATTGTACACAATATCACTCTATAATAATTGTCCACACATCATTAGTTCAGAATGATCATCTTTCAAATTGGCTTGGATCCAATAAACCCAAGTAGAACTGGATAGTCTCTCAAACCTCTGAAAATCATAGAAATCCTTAAGCGGGCCTGCTTCTAGTGGGAAATCATGGAAAAATCAGAACAATAATATATATATTCCTACTTTTAGAATAAGTAAGAATAGGAACGAATTATAGAAAGGACTAGGGCTTGGGCGGGCAGGATTCAGCTTAACGACAATTAAAGCTTCTTTGAACTTTGTTTGGTGCAAGATTGGAAAATTAACATTTGCGACAATACTTATTAATGATTTTTTTCGTAATGTTCCCTTTTAATAGTTTCGGAAGTAAATAATAGGTGAGAACTAAATCATAATTATGAGCATCAGTTTAATTACAAATTTTGGTTTCCGCCGGAAAAATATGAATGGAAATACATTATCCAATGCATCTAAGGCCTCAATAGATCTCATCTGATTTGGATAGTTCATTATTGTTTTAGGTATTTTACGAGCTCAAAAGTGACAAATTTTTTAAAGTAGCTTTTACCATTTCTGAAACCGCTGGTGCGTACATTTATGAAAACTGTGGCCTATTTCGTTCGTACGTCACTGAAGAAGGCTTCTTCTATCGCGGATCTTCGTAACAAATAGCCTTCGTTTGATTTGATTCTGGGGTTATGTAAGACAAGTCGTGTTTTTGTCCGATAGATAGATATCGGCTTGATAAAACGAATACGGTGAAGTAGGTAGCATGTTTGTGTCGCATCCATCACCGACGTCTCGGAGACGTCAATCTCTTATAGGAATCTCGTCCGATCGCTTGCTTTCAATTCAAAACCGCTCTTACATTTTATTATTTTAGGACATCAACTGCATTCAGTTGTTTCGTGCAATCTATGTGAAACTTTTGCTCTTCAATTCACTTAGTGATTTCTTTTTTCGTAGGTGAGAGATAGGTAGATATTTTTCTTTTGCATCGATTCAATCAAAATTTCCTGTAGTTCTTGTATTCAGTGTTCCACTTCAAATCCCGGCACTTCTTTTCGCATTAAATTTCTGTTTTTAATCAAATTTTCAGAGCGGCAACTCCAGCTTCATATTTCCCACGACGACAACAAAGTACAGTAAACATCACCATCTTGATACAAACCTATCTTTTCGCATAATGCAACTTTGTTCTTGTATTGTTTTCTGAAGTATAACAAGGGTAAAATGCTGCGAATTCGGTCAACTCTTCTTCTAAAAGTGAGTATCAATTGTTCTAGAGATACGTGCTAAACCGAGAATACTAAGAACGCACTACCAAACGGACTTGATGGACGGGTAGATTTTGCACATGACAATGAATAGATAATTGTCGGAGCCGAATTGAACACGAGCGAAATTGTTGAGATCTGTGGTTTTGCAAATTTTCAGACATAATTTTGTCTTTCTTCCTTGGAACGCTCTATGAGATGGTCTTAGCACTCACAAAAAACTATCTTCCAGGGACGTTTTTTCCACTGTGGGGTGACAGTTCAAGCAAAAGACATCCGATTTGGAGACCCTGTTCGCGCCCAGATGCTCCAAGGAGTCGAAATCCTCGCAGCAGCCGTCGGCCTCACATTAGGCCCCAAGGTGTGTATTTCTTTTTCGTTTTCATGAGAGTCAACGGATGTCTAAACCGATCAGTTTATAGTAGTGTTGCCACTGAGTTCACAGGGAAGGAACGTCGCTCTGGAGCAGTACAAGTCTGATCCGAAGATCACCAAAGACGGCTTCACGGTCGCCCGTGCCATTGACTTGAGGGACCGTTTTCAAAACATTGGAGCTAAGCTGGTAGTTGATGTAGCGGAAAACACGAACAAAAAAGCCGGGGACGGTACCTCGACTGCCACTGTGAAGACATCCCAAAATCCATATCAACGATTTCTATAGAGCTATCACAAAATTCCAGAACTGGCCAAACATGCCTAAGAAATTAACTTCTGAAATCAACACCAGAAGCATTTTTGCGCCAATTCATAAAAAATACGGATATTTCTGTTCTGAAATGTACTTTATAAAATGGTCTTATTATTATTTTTTCCCAGTTTACGCTTTCCTACACAGCATGACAAGCATTTGTTAATGATTATTGAGAGCTTTCCGTTACTCAAGGTGCTAAATCGAGTGCAATTGGACATTTGATGTATTATTTTATTCTTAATCTTGACTCCAGTTAGAACATTGCGTTCTTTAGGTCCTCGCGTGTTCCATTGCTCGCCTGGCCATGGATTCCATAAAGAAAGGTTGCAGCCCAGCTGAAATACGTAAAGGTTTGGTCTACATTTTAGCAGTCATCAATCAAAGATCAGATACTAATGATTATGATGCGAAAGCTTCATACTTGACGCTGCAGTCAAATATTCCCTTTTAGTCACCTAATGTGTTTTGCAGGAATTATGTTGGGTGCAAGGACTGCGGTGGAACATCTGAAAAGTATATCAAAGCAGTTGACCAAACCCGAAGAAATTAAACAAATTGCTGTTATTTCTGCCAACGGTGATGAACATGTTGGGAATCTCATTTCCACTGCCATGGAAAAAGTGATTTCATCATTATTTTTCTTCAATTTCATTTCTTGAATTACTTGCAAGAAGGTGTCTGCATATTTGGATTCGCCACCTATCTAGTAGTTGAATCGTATGGTACCCATGAGAACTTCAAAGTAGATGGTCACTTGATTGGATCCTACAATGATTCACGTTATTCAGTCCAGCAAATGTTCTTTTGGCTGGGTACAATTTTGCATACTTTATGCCAGGTGGGAAAGACCGGGATCGTCACGGTGAAAGAAGGTTCGACTCTTCACGACGAAGTTGAAATTATAAATGGTTTGGAAATTGAGCATGGATACATTTCACCGTATTTCATCAACGCGAAGTCCGGTGACTATTTCATTTCATCTATTTAACTATTGGAGGTTTGCTATCCAGAGAGGGTTTCTCTATTCTCATGCCATCATGAGATCTCATGGATTATTTATAGTCAATCAAATGTTTTCAAATTATCGTTTTTAATACGAGTATTGAATATTGACAAATTCAATTTGAGTGATATTATTGTAGTCATTATTCGTTCCTTTGTCTTGTTTCTCTCTCTTCTAGGGAGCAAAGTGGAGTTAACACACTGTTTCATCTTATTCTGTGACTTCAAAGTGAATGACATACGTGACTTAGTCCCTGCAATGGAGCTTTGCGCTAAAATGAATAGACCCCTTCTGGTAGTGGCGGAAGACGTAGAAGGAGATGCCTTGACCGCCCTTGTTATAAACAAGTGATTTATCCGTTCAATTTGTCATTCCTTAAATGCAACTGAGTGCGCTAGAACTTCAGAACACTTCAGGCTCCCATCGCGCCTGACTTGTTACATAAAATTGATTTTTACAGGCTGAGGAACACGCTGAGTGTATGCGCGGTCAAAGCTCCAAGCTTTGGTGAAGGAAGGACAGAATCACTGAAGGATCTTGCAGCAGCGACAGGTTGTATTTAGTTAATTGGCCTGTCTGTAGGCCAAACGAGTGCTATGCACGTTAAAGTCTTGACCTTCCTGCGACAAGAAATCTCTAAAATCCATGTATTTTGCATCAGGAGGAAAGGTATTTGGAGATGAAATAGACGTCAAGATCAGGGATATTCGAATTGAGCATTTCGGAAAGGCCGATGAAGTTTCTATCACCAATGAAGAAACGTTAATCTTGAAAGTGCGCTCTCTAACTCCAAAAATCATGTTGATAAAGGCAGCATCCCATTCCGACTATACATATCATGTTATTTATTACACCTCAGGGTAAAGGGGATCCAAATGAAATAGCGAGAAGAGCCGGGCAGATCGATTACCTGATTGCAAAAGCCAAAAATGAATTCATCAGAGATGGATTGCAGGAACGGAAAGCACGCCTTGTTTCAAGTGTCGCGGTAATAAAAATTGGAGGTGACAGCAAGGTAACGTTACATAATTAATTCACCGATCGCCTCCGTCTAAGATAAGCCAGGCAACTTCCAAATTGTAAAATTCTAGCTTGACGTTGACGAAAGAAGAGATAGAGTGACGGACTCTCTTAACGCCACTAAAGCAGCCGTAGCAGAAGGAATCGTTCCTGGAGGGGGTACAGCACTCCTCAGATGCGTTCCTGCCCTCAACGCCATCAAAGCCTCTTCGAAAAACGAAGCACATGGTACATTATTAGCTAGAAACGTGCTGCTTCAAAAATCCGTTCGTCAACTGACGATTTTTCCCCATTCACAGGAATAGCTATTGTCATGAAAGCTCTAGAAACCCCTTGCTTTACCATTGCTAAGAATGCTGGAGTTGACCCTCGTGCTGTTGTTTCCAAGGTATGGACAACTTTAGGATGCTCTAATTGCCTCCGTCAATTATTTTCATCATTATTTTTAATGGAACAAGTTTTTACCGGGCTCTAGAACCAAATTACATGTGCGCGAAAGGGCAAAAACATAACACACAATGCCCCTCCCTGTACACTATAGCCCCAACAATGGGCCCCTTTGCCTGCCATTCATTAGGTGATTAGTCAAAACGCTGCAAACTCCTTCACAGGGGTTGGTTAATTATCGAACATGAAGCATAGAGAAAATGGGGAAAACAGTGAGTGTGAAGTGTCCCGGACCCGATCCAATCGATTCAGCGTTTAATATTTAGTGGAAAATTATACTCCACATTCCAGGTACCAGAAATCTGGAAATAGGTAGATAGATATCTATTTTAAAAGATCTTTCGGTCTTTCGGTGGGCGCCAAACGTCATGGGACCCGTCCCATGGGATTCAGCATCCAAAATGTTGCAATAAATAATACCATACCCGCCTAGATCGCCAAAAATGTCAAAAATTAATTTTTCGAAAAACATATTTAAATTATCCGATTAATATGTAGTTTTGTTTCAGGTTCTAGAAATGGAGACAAACATGGGATACGATGCGATGAACGACTCATACGTTGACATGGTTGCGGAAGGCATCATAGATCCCTACTAAAGTTAGTTTAGACAGATCATCTTCGTGAATCATAGCGGCAGTGCTCTTTCTCCCATTATGCTGATTGCTCAACTATTTTAGGTGGTGAGGACGGCCCTTATGGACGCGGCCGGCGTCGCATCCCTACTAACTGCTGCTGAAGTGGTCATCACTACAATGAAAGAGCCTGTCAAGGATGATGATGAACACGACAGTGACCTGGGGGAGGTTGATTACGATTCGGGGAGCATGATGAAACGCCGATATGCGTCTCGCTATCATTCTTAAAATTCGCGTACATATTTAGACGATGGACATAATGAGCATTTTCTAGAAATAAATCAGTTTTATAGTTTATTCAACATCTATAATGCGGTACATTTAAAAGAGCGAGGAATGCACATTAAGGTGAGCGGTTCGCTCACGTTTAAACTCTACTAGAGTACTTCGTAGAAAATTCCTATTAGGAAACTATACGATGCTGGGATATGAGTGGCCTCGCCTATCCCCCTCCCCTCCCACCATCGCAAATTATTGTTGGCCAAGGGATTCTTAGCAGCAGTACTTGCATTGAGCTCAGAACGTCAATCCTCATAGACTAATTATTCCCTTAGGAACGTGATTCATTTTGTTGCGGATTGAGATCGGTGAATTGATTGTATCATCTACGATAATTTTTAACAAACCCTGAAGGTACCAAGGTTTTGTATCAATAGCTTTCCTTCATCATCAAAAGCGTGCGTATAATCCAGACTAAATATTGGTATTTTCTTTCAGTAATTACCCATTTTTCGTTTCTCTTTTCTAAACCTTTGGAAGATTTGGGATGATTCACCATCCTTCGATAAAAGAATCAGCCAGAGAATCTGCTCTTCTGAAAGAATCTGGCATAGTCCGCGAAACTGTCTCACATCCGCAGATGGCACCTGCCGTCCATCCCAGATTAGTGCCCGATATGGTAGGACAAAGAGCCAGCGAAGAGCAGTCTGGTTCACGGCCACGTGGGACATCAATTCTGCAGTGAGTATATTTCTGAAGATTTCACCATCTGTCTGGCGCTAAAATAATATAAATAAAAATGTTGTTGCCTCGCAATAGAGAAAGGGAAACAGGTTCAATGGGGACCATAGTCCACAGCAGAGCCTACGAAACTCACGGTGTTCGATTCGTGCCAGCCGAAGTTTTGTTCTACAATGCTTTCCGAGGACAATGCTACACGACGGTCATCACCATTATTAACATCAGTTCTCACATCGTCCACATCACAATAAGCCAGCCTTATTCGTCAGTACGTTTAATACTATTGAACATAACGTTCCTTGAGAAGGGTCTCGTTATGGTGCGTTTTCTCCACTGAAACAAAATTAATTCATCGCGTTTCTTGTCAATATCTACTATAACTTTATTTTCAGGCTTTCCACGTCAAAGACAATGGGACGATGATAAGATTGGCACCAGGGCTCAGTATCGGCCGGAAGATCATTTTCAAATGCTCCGAAGGGAAGCTGTTTGACTCCGTGATTCCAATAAGAGTTACACAAAGTTTGGTTCTGCTCCCCATAAAAGTGTAGGTTACATTTTTCACGACTAAGTGACCTCTGAGTTCAGTGTATTCCTCCCAATTACCTCTTAGACCCAGACCCGTGATGAGTCCCCATTTTCAACGCTCTCGAGCTCACTCACAATTTCTTAGGGATGGGACCGCGACATGAAACAACCCTTATCGGGAAAATGTTAATCAAAACTTCCATCTCCTAGAAAAAGATGGAATCAACTAAGATCGTTAGACTCGAGGTGACGGCTGAACGTTAATGGAGTTTGGTAACGACATGACGGGGTTGGCGAGCCGCGAACCTACACCATATAATGTCCTGAAAATTAGGCACAAGGTGCTATCCAATATTAGCTATTTGTCACGCAAGCGACATCGTCTGGAACTCTGGAAGATTGAAATTTCGTGGTCAAAATGGAATGTTTTTCGTAAACGAGTCTCAAATAGATGAGAATCTAAATAGTATATGAAAAACAATAAGGGGAATTCAATCATGGTTCCTAAATCCATTCACCAAGCTATCAAACTAAATTATCTTTCTTTCTTTTTCTTTCATTCATACAAACCATGCCGATGTGAACTGCTGGTATGTCGCAGTGTGTCACTTGAGAGAGAAGGATGCCCCACCTAAATATCATTGGTTCATTGTCATCATTAATGGCGGTTAAAAATGAAGCCTCCAATATAAATACCCACAACCGAATATCACGTTGCATTAAATCATAAGAATTAATTTTTGGTTTTGGCAATCTGTCGTATTAATGAGGAAGATACTTCGTTTACTACACGTTTCTGATGCAATCCATACGATAGTATGGGATTATTGTACGAGGGAGTCCCATTCATTACACTTCTTGGAGAGAATATCTGCTTGTTATTTTATCGAAAATACTAGGTATTGGTCTGCTTGCATGATTGATTTAGAATATCTGCTGCCAGACAACCGTTCACAAAAGACGTCATGCTTATGAATTTTGAACGCCCTAATCCCAACATTATTATTGGTTATTCACCATTATAACGGAAATAAGCGAAATACTTTGTTCTTCTTCATCTTTCCAGCATTCCAGGACAAGTACACGTTGTCGTTGAGCCCACCGTCATTCATTTTGGTCGAATCGACTGGGGTTCGGCATTTATTACGAGAACCGTCCGACTCCACAACAGGGGATCAATTTCAGCAAAATACAACATCGACTTGTCGAAAAACGATTTGGACATAATGATCACTCCGAGGAGCGGGAATATCAAACCTTTTGGGAGTATTCCTGTGAAAATACAACTATCAGGACTTGTCGTCGGTGAACACGAAACCGAGTTTTGGTGAGCTGGAGAGTTTATGATGGTGTTTCAGTAGCCATACATATTTCGACTGGCGCTTTCCAAAAAGTAAACCTCAGCCTGGGAAGCCTGATTCTTCCCTTAACTAAAGAATTAATGGTGTCGGAGTTATTCAAACGGCAAATTCTTTTCTATTCTATAGGGTAAAGTCAACTCCACCATCTAGATTCATCGTAAGGGTCACTGTCGTCGTCCCATTTTTGACCGCAGTCCACCCATTTGCCACAGAGGAGTTCACACTGCTCGACATGGGCAATTGCTACCCTGGCACTTATCGCTACGAAACATTCCTTGTTAGAAATTCGTCCTCAGAAATCTCGACAGTCATTGTACTGGCAGAATTTGATGGACACGTAGTGGTGAGTGAACAAAGTTAGCGTATTAATTGACATTTTAATCTGGATCCCATATTTATATACGGTTTGGTTTTTTTTTTTTCATTAGACTCCAGACGTCGCCGCTCAAGACGATCCGAGTTTCAGTTTTTTTCGTTTAACACCCTCCGATGGCACTTTGGATCCGTTTGAATGTAGAATTTTCACCATGTGGCAAGTGATCAGTTTTTCTTCTACCCAGACCTCTGTGCACTAGGTAGAACCCAACAAGGAACCGGATAGAAATACTTTGAAGCATTAGCATTACCTCGGGTTCGGTTCTCTTACTGAAGCTTTCAATTTATCCAGCTAGCATGCAGGGTGTCCACCTTCGGATGATCCAGAGGGGTGATTTTAACAATATGCCAAAAGGGGCTTGTTGGTGTTTTCTACATGCCTCGTTTTCAAGTTTCTTTCATTTTTAAGATAGATTTCGACTTCAACTCAAATGGTCCAAAAATTCCTCAATAATTTTTCTTTAATTCGCTTTTTATTATACCCTTAAAATCAAAATTCCCATCAGATAATATAAAATGGACGCTTTTCAAAAGCAGGTTCCGGGAAATGCAAAAAATGTGTGCAAAGCCCGAAATTTTAATTCTAGATCACAACAGCTTTCATACGGGTTGCGAAAGCCGTCAACTCAAGTTTCCTGTTTTAAAAAATGTCTAAATCGCGTTTCCTTAATACTTTTAGGTTTGCTCCTCACCAAATCCAAAAAGATCAAGGCTGGAGACGAACAGAAGGGTCCAAACAGATGACGCAGTATCTCTGTTTCTTCCGTGTGCAGAGAGTTTCTGTTGCAACGAACAACGATGATTCACGTAAGCATGGACGGATCAAGATTGTCAATATTAACATCGATTAATTTTTTTCATCACAACTATGGCTTGTCTTTGTTGATTCCAGAGGTAGCCCCACTTCATCACGAAGTAGATAAACGTTGCCGACTAGATCGCCATGACGAAATTTTAAGTGAAGACGGTAAGATGACTATGCTTTTCGTATTTTTGGTAGAAAGACGGTGTATATTGCAGATTATTTGGCCCACCAAGGCGTAACGGCTTATTTATATTAAGTTAATTGTGTCATCACTCTGCTTCCAGAACTGGGGCCCAACAGCCTTACGAACGATCACTGAGAGCCACCTCGAAAACAAGGAGAAAAACAATATTATCCGAGTGTGCGCGTATTCCGTCGAGCACACCCCGGTGCTCCAGATCATTCCTGACGAGTTGATTTTTGATAACGTAAAAGTGGGCCAAAAAATTGACAAAGTACTCAGGTTCACTAACCCCTGCGTGCTCGAGTTGGGATTCGCCTTCGTTAAACAGGCTCACATCACAGTCACTCCCAACCGGTTCGAGTTTCTTCAGCCAAAAAAGTCCATTGAAATTAGCGTCCAATTTCACCCTCGTTCACTCCGTAAGCTTGACGTTAAGTCGAGAGAATTTCATTCATAAAGGACAACTTAATAACTAGGCTCGGTATATTGCAGAATTTGAACATAAAAGGCTTGTTTTTGAAATTCTGAGTTATGAGAACTTAACTGATCGCAAGAACGTGGTAGCCATTGGTAAAGTCAGCATTCGGTTGGTCATTTCCGTGAAGTCAGAAACTAAAGCTGTCGTCCCGTCGTTCATACCTGGTACCAAGTCTCGTCGTAGGTACTTTCCCAGTTTAACCACATCCTTTGACGTGCGCTCTCAAAAGTAAATCGTGTACAGGGATCACACCTAGTTTTCACCCCGAGGGGGAAGAAGTTGGTCTACATACGGAAACAGTGTTGTTTTCTACAAAATTAAGAAATTTTCCGAGAGCTGTCAACTGGCCAAATTCGAACGAAGGAAAACCTTGGATGGACTCCAATGCTCGTGTCGCATTCCCCAACGAAAGAAGACGATCATTGAGAGTGACTGCTCACGATGGAAATGCGAGGTTCTTCTCAATTTACTCCACAGCAATGTACTCACATAACACAAACATGTTCTTACCTTCGTTACGTCATTTCCCAGGAGCATTTTCACAGGTCTTCTGCGGTATAATGTACCTGATGACCTTACGAATGTTTACTCTCCTGACGAATTGCACCACAAAGAGAGAGAGTTGGTCAAGTACCGACGGATCATTTCAAAGCAAGCCCGTGAAAATAGGGAGCGGCACCAAATGATTATTGGTCATTGCCATGATATTGATCATTGTGATGAATATAGTGTCGACGACGAAAAGTTAGTCCTTTTACGATGGATTTTCGAATGCTTGAATGATGTAGTTCAAAATAAGTGTGTACAGAGGAGGATTCGTTTAAGCGGATTCGTTATTTATTTGTTACTGTTTTTGCTTTCCTGGATGATTCGCTCGAGAAATAAGACCTGTTGCATCCACTCCCATCTTAAGAGATTCAGGAAATTTATTCGAGCAAACAAATTATTCATTAATACTTTTTTTGAATTGGTGTCTGCAGGTTGTACTCGCTCTTGGGAAGTCTCCCTCCAGTTCCTCCCTCAGACTGTAAGACGAGGCCGGTAACTTCAACCCTCCCATGATATTCTCTGTCCGCTCACCCCAATGCAGCTGTTCAACGTCAAAGTGACACCCCACGTCATCGACTTTGGGAAGGTATATCTAGGAAATTTCCTCCAGTATGTAGGTAGAATAAGCTAATCGTAGTACTCAATCACTCATCATGGATTCAAGCTCTTTCCTGTAAAACACCTTTCTCTTTTAAATCAGATGCCACCCAAAATCGATTGTTCAACAACAGTAGCTATCGATAACATGAATAGCTTTCCTATTGCTGTGAGATTTCGAAGTTACAAAGATTCTCTCAGAATACCTGGCAATGGATTCACAGTAGCCGGGCAATCTACAGCTTTTCAGAAAGTCACTATGAGGCTCGAAACCACAGGCAAGCATTACTCGTGAGTGTTTTTTTCTAATAATTTCGTTTTTGGAATTTGAATGCCAAGTGACCAACGATAATTTATCTTTAATTCATTATTATTACAACTGCAACATAATTTTGGAATAACTGTAGTTTTATTAATATAGTGGTTTATTTAATACCTACGTCGAATCTGGAAATCAATTTGAATTTATTTCAATCCGATCAATCTTCTGTCGGCAGGAATATGTCCTATATCATCAACACTTATCACTCGTATGATATCAAAGTGTGCGCCGAAGTAGAAAGCCGTTCAATCGTTTTGGAACCTGGAGACTTGACATTTCGTGACTTTTCGGATAACGAAGTATTCGGAATGAACTTCCACTCAGTCAAGTTGTTTAACCCTCTCGGATCAGACACATCTTTCAAATGGAAGGTACAACTCGTTCATTTGGTAGATCTGGATTTTGGAGGGTGACTTGGAGTTGCCCTGGACGTATAAAATTGAGAGTGCACTTTGGTTTGGATCTTGTTTGCACCAATTCAGCGTATATCATACGCTAGTCCTCCAGTATGTGGGATAATAATAAGTGAAAGGCTCTGGGTGAAAGGGTTGTAGAAATAAACATTTTCGGATGATATTTTTCATAAATTTGTCAAGTTGACCCAATCGGTTGGCATGGGTCCTACAACTCGAATGGCGAATAAGAATTAAATTGGGAATATAATAATACGTCAATTAAATGTATTATACCTATTAAATTAATCCAAATTAATGTATCAAGGTAGGATACGTTAATTGAAATGCGGAGATAATTGAACAACACATTTTAAATTTACTAAATAAATTGAGATACATTATTCAGTTGAGAATTCAATTTACGCTCGCTCTTATTGAGGTAACCTCTTAAACATACTCTCATAGATACCAAATTCATCGCCGTTCGGAGTCGCCCCCACAATAGGAATCGTACCCGCCAGAGGCTCACTCACCTGTTGTGTTTACTTCAATTTGAAAAGCGGCAACCAACTAGGCTCCGTTCTGATACTCCAGGTAACCTCGTATGTATAATGAAACCATTTGGGATGTTCCACCTTTTCATATTCACTGCGATTCTGATGTTTGTTCATCGTCTCAGGTCGATGGAGGTCAAAGTTGTCATTTCCCAGTGAATTTCATCCCTTCGAGCAAACTCACCCTCACGCTGTTCTCGCCCAAAATTAGCTGTCCAAACATAACATTTGGAGTGGAGTTTATCAAGAAAATTGTCATGTACAATAGTGGGTAAGTCAAGAACGTCTTCATAGCCACCAGCAGCTTTATTTGCCAAATTCAACACAATCCACACTTACTTTTAGGAGAAGAGTGGCGTTTTTCTCAATCGAAGATCAATTCTTGCCTAAAGGAATAAAGATTCGTCCTTCCGCTGGGATGGTCAAACCCAGATCTTGTGTAACTCTAAGCGTACACCTCCTCTTCACCGAAATCAAGAAGTTTTCTTTTAAAGTCCCTATTACTTCGATGTCTCAGAAAAGTGTCACGCTCACTTGCAACGGATACGTTTCATATCCGAAGGTCGGTACAAACGCCTGTTTCTTATTATAAATCTTGAGTTATTATCAATTTATGCAACAAGTCGTGAAATTTCTATGCGTTGATACTTGACCATCCTACCACCTTTTGTTAAACATGGACTAATATTCAAAAATTAGCTATTAGCAGAAGGGATTGTGAGCGAGAATACCAGCGAATACCATACTGAAATTTCAGATAGCATTCCATCCAAAAGGTTTTACCTTCCGGAAGACTCCTGTTCACTCACATACTACAGGATCTTTTAAAGTAACTAATGAGAGCAACGCTGATATAAGGGTTAAATTCCTCATGGAGCAATTTCCACAATTCAGGATATCGTCGTCTCCTGACTTCATAGACACTGGTACTTATAGTTCTTTTTTGTTGATAACGATCATATTTACCGATGCTTTTAAACGCTGCTAGATTCTTTCGTTACAAAATATTCAAGTTCTTGGATGAGATCGATTGAGGGGGGTTATGTACATGTGAGTTAATCCACATCAACCTATCATGTACTTCATGCTTGGTGGTGAAAGTTTTAACACAAATATATTAGGGTAAAAGTCAAGAACGTTCTTTTCATCCTACATACTAACCACTGTTTCAGCTTCCTTTCTGGGATGGTCTAATTTGCGGCTCGCTGCAATGGAATCCAAATCCCTTTACCTACACTTTGCTCCACACGATACGGCGGTCTATTCTTTCTTACTTCCCGTGGTTATAAATGATCTTCTTGGTCCTCCTGTAATTCATGGGGCAGAAAGCCAAAATACGTCTACTTATATAATGAAACCAGAAGAGTGAGGAATTTCCCCTAAACAGCTTATATTCTCCGTGTTTTTTTTTTTTTTTTTTTTTTTTTAAGGAATAATTTTATTTATTTTAATGTGAAAGTTTGGGAACTTCAGGAGTATTTCAGCAGTGAAACTTACTGGGATGGCAGTGCCTGAGAAACTTGACACGATTTGTGTGGAAGTGGCGGTACAACGGGGATACATAAAATGTTCAGCGTTCGTTTTTGAGTTTTTCAAAACTGACGTAAAAGAAAAAGGTGGATTTGCACTGGTCATATCAAACATATATCCTCGTAGTAGCGTGACTGTAAGGATTGAAACGCCTGACATAACTGTGAGTGCCTCCAATATTGTTGCCAGTGCAGTGAACTTTGCTCCATACTTCATAGGTTCCATCTGAAATAGAGAAGTGTTGAACTTTACACTGTTCTAAATTAACTAATCCAGGTGGATCCATTTGCCATACTTTCCAAAAACGGACCAATCGATCCAATGCAGCCCATATCACTTGGAGAGAGGGAATCAATTGAGCTTACGGTCGTTTTCCAACCACAAACAGCGGGCAAATATTCAACCGGGATTCCAATTTTTGTGGACGAATTCAGCACGGATCGCCCCTATACTGATATTATGATGACAGGTGTTTTCTACAGATCGTCACTCTCGTGCAGAAGCAGCTTGGTATGATTGCACTTGCACTGAATTAAATCGATTGAAGGTGCAGGGTGGAGCAAAAGATATGAATTGGTTTTGAGTGGCCAGGAACTTGCCTGTGATAGGGGTGGGATGATAAGAGGAGTCTCATTGTAACCGTCACATAACCTGGTTTTTGTCGATACAATGGTTTGAACCGGTGAATACCGTAGATTTGCAGTGCGCACGTTTTTTGAAACTGTCCGTCGCCCACACAGAAACATCAGTCTGATCTGACTGAGAAACATGCTAACATCGTAGCATTTGTTACTTCTTCTTGTGTGGCTTCTTGAAGAAAAAAGTTGTCGACCTCACTTTTATAAGCTCTAGGTGAGAATCGGGGCACCTAACAGATGTACAGGAATGCAATGGAAATATTCCTAAATCGCCTCCATCAGAGTATTGCTGCAGAAGGGTGCCATCTTGGTGATGTTATTACCGAAACTTGTAAAGAAGAAAGTAGTAAAACCGGGATTACCCACTGATTCAAATGAACTAAGGTGCATTTTTCTCAACCTCAAGAGATTACCTTTCAAACCCTATTCATATATCTTGCCACACCCTGTACGTCTTCGGGGAAACATTTCTTTCCGTGAGGCCCCACGACATTAAAGCTGGAAAAATTTAAATGCCTCTTATTGCTGTGCACCCTTGGTTCTGAATTTAAGTCTAAGAATACATATTTATGTGCAATAAGTAAAACGTTCACAAAAGCCTACATTTCACACAGTTTTTCAACTGTTCATCCTACAGGTGAATTTTATGCCGGTGGAAGTTGAGATAGAAATTGATAAATTGATAAACATCATCGCCAATCATCAGCCTGAAGATACAAGCTTATCTATTGAAATTGTTGACACCGAAGGTGTTTCTCTAGCCGATAAGTTCACAATTATCTACCCCAACACTAACGCTATCCCCTACGGTATTGACAACTTTGACATACCCGTCGTAATCAAGTTCAGGAGTGACGTTCCATCATCGGTTTTGGGATTTGTAAGTACGGAATTTTGTGTATTTGTGAACAAGACAGCTGGTCAGGACTGATGGGCCTTTCAATGTTACAGCTAACTGCCAGGGACGGCTACGACGGTGAATGCAATTTGACTGTGACGGCAATCGCAGACAAATCGACGTTGACCACTTACGCGTTCCGTTTCATCAATAGCCTTTCCGTAATGAATCATGTAAAAACATATTGCTCTCTCAGCCCCTGCGATTCATTAGTTCTGATAAAGTTTTCAACAATAGTATGTCGCAGTGGGTATGTAGTTAATCTGACAGTGCCAAGCGCTGAGGGAAGCAGTCATCTGAAATCTCCAATAACAAAAAATACGTACCGACCCCCTTGAACTGCATGATGTATGAGTAATACATCAAGGGCAGGTACCCACCAACATAGATTCGTATAAATATATATATTTTTTTTTTTTTTTTTTTTTTTGGACAGGGTGAGTATCCCTCTAAGAAGAAAGTGATCGGTGATCCACAGCCCACTAGCAATAAAGTCATATCGAATATATCACATTCCAATGAACCATCCGTAGAATCGGAATTGTTAGGAAAAGTAAGTGGAAGTTATCATCTCAGTTATTTTTGTCTTCCCTCATGAGTTATTTTCCTAAATAAACAGAGCAAAACTGACGTAAACCAGCGTTCTGTTAGATCACGTTATATTTTATTCCCAGCAATCGTCGAGCAACTCCATCCAGCAGCACAAACCGTCAAATCCGGTATGGGCAACAGTACAAGATCTCAGACAATACATTGTTGTAACACAAAATGAAAATGTTCCTTTTACGTGAGTCAATTGTACAAGTTGAATCAATCGCAACGCATTTAATTGATCATTGATTTTTTTCAGGTTCCACGACATTATGTAGACGCCATAGTCGATAGTAGTTTCCCAACTTCACTTACACAAAGTATTATCGATGAGATAGAAAAGTATCCACTTTTCCCCAAGCGCTCGAGTGAAACGGAGTACGCAAAGCACATGTGGAGGTATTTTTGATTCGTAAAAATACTTTTAATCCGGCCATTTCGTGGAAGAACTGTCAGAATGTTGGTGTATTAGGCGTTGAATGATTTAAATGCGAACAAGTTTGAAAACATGGTTTTTTTTCAACGCGCTGTACCGGCTGTACCAAAGAAGCTAAATTAATTTGAGGGGAAACAAATCTGCCGTCTTTTTGAGTGTAGTAAAAACTAAAACTGATGGCTTCGTGTGATAAGGTAAATCATTTGGATATTGTTAGGCTATGGCAGCCTACAGGCTAAACCTAATCATCGTTACGCACCTACCTGTGCTCCACCTAGGCTATTGTGCTTTTATCACTCGTTAGACTGCAAACTTTCTACTCAGTAGATGATGTTGAGCCATGTTTCAACAAAAGTCACACTTAGTGTTCTTTCATTAGAATGTTTGGAAGTATCTTACACACCTACCTGCTGGAACTGGTTATAATCTTTTCGCAAATATACCTACCTAATATCTTCATAACCCAACGTACACAATGAAATCGATAAATTCATTTTCAAGTAGATGATTCATCAAACTCTTTCTCAATTGAAAATTTTCCTCATCTATTTCCGCTTCGTTTTCCCGCTGTGATGAGTTAATTTCGTTAACCCTTTTCAACCTTTGGGCCATTCATTGACCAAACAACCAGTTGACAGGCAATAGAATTGTTCCACTTACGTTCACGATCTCAACTTATCCACGCAAAGCAAACCCTTTGCGTGTATCAATGCAATCGCAGGGAGGCGTTAACCAAAGAACGGATTCCACTCTCCGCTTGAAGTCAGACAAGGGACAGTTTATCCAAATTCCGAATCAATGGCTCTATTGTAAAATCTATGAATCCCTTTGCACGGATGGGAAGAGGAAAGCTTATCCTCTCTCTTCCTGCAATCAAGTAGGCCCCCAGCCCCCCACCAATATTAGTGAGGGCTTCCTCCTGAATTCCCCATCGAAATCTAGAAAGCTAACGGGATTTAAGGAGCTGAGTCCTGAGCTATTAGAACAGTCTATCAGTAAACTGATGGATTATTAGTAAACTGATGGGGCTTGCTAAATATACTCCCACAATACTGAGCCAAATTATGCTTTGGCTATTTGTGAAGAGTAACTGGTTCTGGCTGTAGGCTCTGAGCGCTGGTATGTCATATGTGCCAAGAAGAAAGATTGATCTGAGGAACATACGTGAGAGACTAGGTAGAAATATAAAATCACTCCGTATTTCCCTCCAAAAGGACAAAAGAAAGCATGGAAGACTGGCTCTACGAACAGGGGTTTCAAGGAACGTATAGAACCACCATTGGAGAAGAATACTTTTTTTCTGAGCAGTATCAGTCAGCTCTAAACTCTACAAATAAAAACGTACACTTCGAAGACGTCAAAAGTGTCTTGGCCATCATCATTAAAATGACAGGGCGAGAATTCGGGACTCAATATCCTCTGCCACCGTATGTATTACCGCCACCGAACAGCATGGTTGGGTGTATTAATATGATATTATTGAAAAGAAAAAATATGATTCATACATATAAAAAACGTTGACAGAAATAAAAATATCCGAAAAAATCCGCATACCTACAAATAAGTAAAAGTCAAACGTTTATGCAAATTGTACTTTTGTAACATTTTCAACAATGCATAAATTCCTCCTTCCGCCGTATAGGGCAAAGAGGCGGTGAGTACTGAACAAGCGATGCAACTGCAATGGGACTTATTTTCAGGAACGTGCCTGCAGACCGGGTAGGGCGAGTCAGCTACGCAGTCCAGGCATACAAGGCAGTAGTGAGCTTTTTAACTCGGCAAGGAGGCCACTTAATACATGTGTCACCCCTGTACTTACTGGACTACAACGATTACGTTTTATATCACGAAAAACTAAAACCTCTCCATCTGGAATCGAGCAGTGGGTTCTATGGAGTATGTTTGCTCTTTAAATAGGTCAATACATAAGCTGATATAATTCATTCATCATGCTAAAAAAGTACTTCAACTTGTGAAGGTATCACAACTGGACTTTGTAATGGCCAAGGATAATTATGTTCGCTTGACTACTCAGTGCTGGTTGGACGTTTATCTTCAGTTGTATAAAGTACTTGTTTTTTATCCGACTATGTCTGACACAAAAATGAGCATTTCAACGGCCTCGGACCATCAATCCAGGTCTATCCCGGACAAAGCTGGATCGTGAGTTGGATTTATGATGTAGTAGATAGGCAAATAGCTAACTAATATTGCATACAATTATTTTATGAACATCCACCCACACTGTAGTTGCCTCTGTCAGATGATTAGAAAGCCTGTAACTCAAGTGTGTTTAAACGGAAGGACGAACTCCAACGAAGATGACAAACTTGTGAATGCTCCTCCAGATTATTTGGGCTTCTGATTCTTCTGACCCCGATTCGCATAACCACTCTAGCTGAGCCGAATCGTTACAGGTTCAACCCTTCTGCGAGGAAGACTCAAAGAACTTTGCAAGAAATATCATTGAGTGCAATGGACAGCGAAAGAGGAGAGGATCATTTACTTACATGGATGGATTCTATATTCTCGGAGCACCGTCCGAGTTGCGTGCCTCCAAGGAAAATCACGAATTTTGCGAGTGATTTGGAAGACGGGGTCGTTCTGTCAGTCATAACCGCTCACTTCTGTCCATATTTGGACGAATTTTGGTCCTCCGTGTATTGGACTCCGGCGAACAAAGCTGAAGTAAATGAATGGCGGCCAAATTATGGCGAGAAGTTGAATGACTGTGTGCGAGTTACTGCTCCGGCAATCCGTCAATTTATCACACACTAAAAAAATGTAAAAAGCTACAAGGATTAAAAGACTAGACCGTCTTGCGGGTACTGTAGCTCTCCCACCCTTATGTTGAGGCAACGTGGCCTAGAGTAGGCTGAGTTGAAGGCGCTCATTAAGTAAGAAACTGTTCGCTGTAGAAAATATTGTCAGCACGGGGAATTAAAAATAATCTGTAATCGCCAATTTATCGTTCAGTAAATCAGAATTTTAAGTTTGGTTACATAATTTTAGACAGAAGAGAATAGAAGACGGATCTTGCAACCCGAAACTGCTCTTGTTTCAGTTTCAACAGAATATGGTGCTACTCAGCGTTGCC
Source organism: Cyrtorhinus lividipennis (assembly GCA_019603395.1). Lineage (NCBI taxonomy): Eukaryota > Metazoa > Arthropoda > Insecta > Hemiptera > Miridae > Cyrtorhinus > Cyrtorhinus lividipennis. The sequence continues at coordinate 20,587,667 of CM034006.1, forward strand.
TGGAATGCCATTAAGATCGGACTTTCTACTAGCTCCCAAGATCTTACAAACCCTCATCCTGTCAAAATGCTCATGACTTGCTGCCTATTGTATCACGTCCTTCCATCGTACATACCGCAGGTATCGCACATCACAAAAGGCATTTTACAGACGCTGCCAATTATTCTGCAATTTATTAACCTAGAACTTCTGTCTTCGAGGCCTTCTGAGTAAATTTGTTAACATACTGAATAGAAAAAAAAACGCTCCTAATTATTCCACAATAATGATTTATTATTCCTTGGAGGCTGAATGAGGGGAAACCTGGGAATGAACTATCCCGGATTCATGCCAATCAATTCAGCTTCCAACATTCAGTGGAATCAATACCTCACATGCCTAGATCAAAACAAAAACAAAAAAAATCCCGAGAATTGACTTTTAAAAGCATATTGTTGCAGGGTATTGTTGCATACCCTCCCCTAATTTAGGCAGATCAGACTGAAAAGTATCTAAAACCAACTAGAGCCGGAAAGATCCCTGACCAAAATCTCAGGATTTTAGAATATGTTCCACTACCAAAAACAAAATAATCAACCTATGTTTTTGACCTAGACATGATGAAACTGTCAAATTTTGGGGGTAATTGGAGGATCACCTCTGATATGAAAACATCGGTTGATTATTCAAGTTGAATAATAAAGCAAAACAGACAAATTATTTTATTAACTACCCACTTGCAAAATACCCCTCTTGGCCAACTCCGGAGTGCGGCGATTGAGCTAGCCTCTTAAATTCAGTGGAAAACTATGAGCCCATAAAATACTAATTTCCACTCGTCGTGCACTCCTGTTGGAGATGAATCGTTTTTTGCTAATCTACACACATTGAAACCTGAATGATTAAAGTTTGAGTAGGGTTTTTGTTCTATTTCTACCACAAAAATTCGTATTTATTTATTTTTTTTAATTCCTGTGTTCTAAACAAACTTGCTACTTGCACTTTTCTCACCCGTAAAATTGAGATATTTTTCAAACTATGCAGAACAGCGAGTTTTTCAGTGCAACCGCAAATGATTGCTCGTTTTTGCAAACTATGCAGAGATTGTGTCAATTGATGCGTGCATGGCGTGGCTTCATCTTCCAACAACTTTCGCAGGGAACTTTGAATTTCGAAGCTTGCCTCGCAGATGGAGTCACATTGCAACACAAATTAACAAATCCAGCTGGCCGAACAATCGGTTATTTCGTCAAGTTGGTTGATCCAACCAATAGCTTTTCCGTCCTCAACTGTAAAAAGAAAATATCAATACCTCCTGGCCAGAGTGCACAACTTGACATCCATTTCTTTGCCAAGAACGTGAATAAAGTGAGCGGTGAGTGAAATGCCATGTAACACCCACCTGCGTAAGTTTGAACGAAAGAAACGCCCCTCCTACCTTACTCCTGTTTTCAGCTCTGCTTATACTTTGCGGTTCTCAAGTCCCTGGAGGGTATGCAACAAATATTGTCTTGACTTTGAAAGGAAAGCCAGCCAAACTTCAACATAAACTCGCAGTCAATATCACATGCCCGCTTTACAAAACGGCCAAAGTCAATGCCAATCTGAGCTCACCGTTTACTCAAGAAGGAGATTTCGCTCTAATCATCAGTGAAACTGAACCGAAAATCGGTAATCTAAATTAGTCTCTAAAATAGACAGATCCAACAAACATTTATAAAGAGCTTTGAAGACCGGGACGTAGACAACAATTTTGGATTAGTATTCCTTTTTTGAACAATACAACCTTAAATGTATAGAATGATGCATGCGAAATTTCATCTCCTTCGCTGTATTTCAAGCACCCTAACTGTCCGCACTCCAAGCATATTAAAATCCTATTAAAAAAATGTAAATGCTCACACATAGTCAATTAGGGTCCTAGTTGTGCCAGAGTCTCATGTTCATTCTGATTGCCATGTACAGAGGCAGAATCTGGGTGAAGAAGAATACTTATTTTGAATATGGGGTTTCAAAATTTGGGCCCAGAATCATCCAACCAGAAAGTGTTGGTACAAAAGGGGTGCAGCTACCAATGGATCTAAAATTGGTCAATTTTTGTTTTCCAATGATAACTATGAAAGGGGAAAATGGTGTCAGATAAATCAGAAATAGAGAGGATGATGGATTTTTTTTTAAACGGAACAGTAACGTCACATCCTGTGTAAAAAGAGATGCTTTTTTTTACATAGGATATTGTTATAAAACAGTTCTGTTAGCAGAAGGTATTTTGCTAGCGCAATTTCGATTGACGCCAGCAATCCTTAAATAATGAACTATTGTGAAATCTTCTGAAGACTGTAAAAAAAAAGTTGCGAGAGTTTGGCTGTATTGTGTTTTATACTTTTTATTACTATAGAAAGAAACTATACACTGCATAAAATGATTTATTTTCCTTAGGTACCGCTAATAAATTGAAGCCTTGGTCGACAATGATTCACAGAAAAGTCATTCACTCAATACATATTAGTGAAACTGTAATCAAAGTACCTCCAGTGCAAGAAGTTCCTGTTCCATTGACGATAAATGCAGGAGCCTTCTTTCTTAAACCAAAAGAGCAGTGGCTCATCTTTACGAACCCAAAAGTCGGGGATTTCGTCGTCAAAGTAATAGAGGTTGAGCAGCGTGTGGCACGACTCCGCTGTATACGTTCAAGGTATATATTCCGTTCCTTTCCAAATCAACAGGTGACCATTATCCCAGAAATGAAGGCGCCTCATCATATCTTCCATCAAACGTATCCAACCGGCTTGTGTCACGGTTCATTGGATACCTCAGCTTGTACGAACCCACACTGCCCAAGAGTGGTTCACGTGATGATCCCGTCGAAAAATCTCAAGCTGTGGTCAGCCGCAAAAAGTATGCTCTCTCTTACTCTCAACGAGAAGGAAAAATTCTTTTGGAATGGCTATTTGGGTGAGTTAATGCACACAATCATAGGTACTCCGCATCTATGCTTAAACTTTATACAAAAATGCTGGACTTTTTTTTTCTCAGAAACTGGTTTGGGTCTGAAGTTGCTGTCTTGGATAGCTCGACAGTATCACATGGGCCACAACTATATGAATTTCTTGTTCGACAGTACTGTCACCTATAAAATTGAGTGCAGCTCTCAATTAGTCACATTTCCTCAATCCATAACAATTGAAAGTAAGACACCTAAGCTAAGAAGGAGAAAATTATACTAGCCTCAAGAAATTGAATTGAAGGAACGAACTCTAACAAGTGCTTCTAGTGGCCAGAGTAGGAACCTACTGGCCTTTTGGGCACATCGGTATAGCCATGGAGCGGGATTTCCCCGGTATTTTCCTCAAGTACTTATAGAGCTCTTTTTGCTCATTTCCTTCACTTCTAATTTCTGTTCACCGTTTACTTGTGTTCAAGTAGAATAAGATATGTACAAATACATTCACGCGCAAGATGAGTCGTAGTAAAATACAGGAAAACAATCCATTTTTGTAGACACCTCAATCAAAATTGGAGATTCCGTCAACATACTTTAGAGAAAGGGTTAGTCATTCCAAACATGTCTGATGGCTACCTACTGGTATAATGACGCACAAATAAGAGCAAAGATTGAAAAGTTCCCACTCCTTGATGCCTCACTGCGGGCAATTTTTAAACTGTGAAACAATCAGAAAATAAGTGGTATAAATTGGTTCTGTTTTACTCAATAGAACAAAGCTCCCTGAGGGCGAAATAGTAGGATTAATCTCTTGAAAATTAGAATAGTGATTTTGGAAACACAATTTAACCTCTTCAATCATGTAGGCTTGTTGCTTGAGGATTTTCTATCGCACCTTAAACCTTCCAGACGTCCATAGTGACTCCCCGGTTGACCTGCCCATTCACGTCAGCCCCTCGGCCAAACCAGTATTGACCTTCGATGTAAAATTGAAGACTGACAATGAACTTAGACATTATCAAGTGGTCTTAACGAAGAAATTTGAAGATAGAACGAACCAATCAACTTATGGCGGACTCAACAAGGCTAGTGATTCAATAAAGAAAGCAAGATCCTCAAAGAAATAGAAAGTTTTCAATGTTCTTTGGTGGCACTACTTACTGGCGGTTCGCATGGTTTCCTCTACCTACATTTTTGCTTCAAGTTGAATAAACTAGTTCTCATCTGTACTTCTTCCCAAGAAATTCAATTTTATAGTTGAACATTTGATGTAGATTTTGATGTATGTAGTAGGGTTTCCATCTAATTCAGACTTCTAATTTGGTCAGAGCTTTAAAATGCCATGAATATTGGTACTCATGACCCACGTAGGCACAATCGATTTTGATAGTTCTTAACCCAACCTGTGGCTACTATTAATCACAAAAAACGATTGAGTGAAAATTTATGTAATGTAAGACGGCTGCTAACCATTATACATCATTGGTTGCATAATTGGGGTTATTAGCTTAAGAGAGACGAATTATGATTCAACATTATAATTTGGCGAGTTGAATTTTTACAAGTCATCAAGTGCTCTCAAGATAACTAGGTACGAGAAGGTCACGTACGAGGAAGATAGCCGTTCCCCCTCTCACACTGTTGGCTTACTCTTGGCAATCGACTCCTTCTCCAACAAACCAACGCAGTTCCGAGGCCGCCGCCCAGTCATCGTTGAGTCGATCATGTTGGGAGCCGGCGATCTGTTCGTCTTAGCGGCAGCGCTCCTAGTGACGTACGTATTCATCAAATGGTGGAAGTTGTCCAACTTCTTTGTCGAGAAAGGGATCCCCTACGTCAAGCCGATATGGCCTCTGGGAAGCGACCCAAAAGGGTTATTTCTTAAGGAAAATGCCGGTAAGTGTGTGAGAATAGACAACAACGATTACCCGCTTCTACTTTCTGAGGATTGTCAATGTAATCAAATTGTCATACCAGAAAACAAGTATATGACTGATGACGCCGAGAAAATGTATCGCTCATCTGAAGTAGAAGTTGTATCAAGTGAGGACGTTTACTGTGCGAAACATCGGTAATTGTAGGTCCAATAAGTCCATTAATCAAACAAAGCCCCAAATCCATGCTGGGACATGCTTTAAGGAGTCATTTCTCAAGCATTTTTGATGGGTCAATACTATCCAGGATGATCATGAGGATATGGCGCCTGTGGATGTGGTCTATAATACCTACCTCCTTAGAGTTTTTTTTTCGTAAAACCAAGGTACATTTTTACTATTGAGAATGAAAATTGTATCTACTAAAGCTGGGTTCACATGGACGCGGTTTCCGCGTTGGGCGGCAAGTCCGTTCGGCCAGCTGATTGGTTCACGGGTCGGCCGCAGTAATTTAGATACTTGCCCCAGTTACCACACTTCTGCGCAGTGGGCCTCGTCACAGCACGCCCCGCCATTTTGGAAATCTCCGATTTTCATCTTTTGTTTTGTTTACTTATACCGCATTTGGTTTGGTAATTTTTATTAATTTTGTTCATTTTTGTTTGTTTTGGTCCAAATACACGTGCGACGAAATGGACGCCAATAATAATTATTTCAATGAGTATCTATCGTATAATGTTGGTTCTCAACCTCTGTATCCCATAAATAATTTAAGTAATAAAATATAAAAATAAAATGAAGTAAATAAAGTAATAAAAGAACTAGGTAATAGCAATGCCAAAATTACAGAAAACTTTTGTGTTGACAAATTTATCGGTAGGTTTGGCGGGATCCCGCCACACAACGCACTTGATCATCCATGTGAACTTCTACACTCGAAAACGTATTAGCCGTACCATACTACCGCAATCGCCTCCCAACGCACCAACTGCATCCGTGTGAACCCACCTAACAATGACCTGCACAAATATCCTGGTGACATGTGTAGTGTGGTTATCCATCGCTGAAATGAAGAATCCAGTCATGCCTTAGGTTCAAGTAAAATTTTGCAATGGGTTCTCTAAAAAATGGGTCATGGCTCAGACTCGCCCCTGTTTATTACGTATTGTGATGCAACCATAAAAACCACGCTCATCCTCCTCTCGCATCAATGACCTGTCAAAAGGCTCTCCCGAACATGTAACCTGCTAATATGTAAAACAATAGATTTTTCCAGTCCACTGCTCCAGTAACTCTCTTGAAGTCGCAGATTGCCATGAAAACCTACAAAAAAGATAGCCCCTAGGAATAATCAACCTATGTTTTCGTGCATAAAGTCAATATCTCCGATTTGGCCCAAAATGTTTCTCTGGGCGTTTCAAGGTGTGTAGATCAACACGCAAAAAATGTCCGTACGCCGTCCACGCCGATTTCGGTAGTAGACAATTTTCTATAAATCTCAATTTCCGGATCTAGTTGATTCTCGAAACTAGCTTTAGCCCGATCGGACCAAAAAACAAAAATGGGTACTTATATACCTATTTCGGTACCTAGGCGTGTAGGGTATGATTTTCCACTAAATTTTGGACGATACATCGATTGGAATGAGTCTCCATGCTCCAACCCCTGTGAAAGAATTTGCGGCGTTTTCTGTTTTGCATTCAACACAGTACAGTTATCAAATTCAGAAAATGTTGTTTCCTTGTTACCCACTGAAATGTGTAGTTGCCAGGCGGTAATCTAAGGGACCCCTTTACTTATGTGCGAGAATAAGACGCTAAATAACTCTGAACGAGTCTTACAGAACTCGCGGGGTGATAGTTATAGAGTTTTAATAGGAAGGCTCCCCTGTATAGGTACCAATAGAAATCTGATCTTTTAAATTTACTTGGGGTTCATGAAGAGAAAACTCGTTTTTCCTTTTTTGATATTCCCTTGGCTATGTTGCTGACCTCACTCTTGCAGAGGTTCACACACGCGTCCCTAAACGGCGTAGTTAAGCCCACAACCATCGTTACAAACTCATCATCATCACGTACAAGTAGGATGGCACTCCCATCGAGTACATTAAAATCAACATACTACCAGACCCGAGTGCCCAATGATTTCTATTCATCAGTCGGTTATCGACCATGCATGCGCCTATACTTAATTTTTTTTTTTCGAAGCTCACTCCTTAACCAGAATGTACAATCAGTTCGAGAAAGCCAGAATATTTGGGATGTACCAGGCCGTAAACCCGATCCTAGTAGTCCGTGATCCTGAGTACATTCAGAACATCTATACTACTGATTTTTCTCATTTTGTCGACCGAATGCCGATGTCAAATGAGCAAAACAGTCCGCTTGAAGGTCATCTGTTCCTCCTGCGAGGCGCAAAGTGGCGGTAAGTTAACCCTTCAGTAACGGTGTCAAAGTGGGGTGTTAAGGGCGAAACAAGTTCTACATTTTACAAATTAACTTCTGAACTAGGAAAATAATTAATTTGTCTTTCGGATTATCTCCTTTGTCGAACGAAGATTCCTTTGCCCACCTACTGTTTCCTGATATTGCTGTTCTGAACAAATATTTTAATGTCCTAATCAGCTAATTTTCAGGTTTTTGAGAGCAAAATTATCACCCATTTTCACTTCGGGTAAACTTAAGTGGATGTTCAGTGAAATGAGGAAATGTGTCGATACCTTCACCGACTACTTGAAAGGTAGTTTGCCCTTTGGGAACGATCACGATATCAAGGAAGACACCGTGGGCTTTACAACTGAAGTTATAAGTACGTTTGGACATTTTCCCAGTCTTCGATCAAATATTTAATGTCATATCAAATAATACAGATTTGAAATTTTGATAGTGAGAAATGGTTGGTAGCTTTTGCACAATTTCTGCCTTCATATATATCAGACTGGTCCATGCCCATCTTACCACCTACAAAGGAAGATTAGGACCTTTGATGATCGATTTCAGCTTTTGACCGTGATTCACCGACCCAATAGCGCTTGTTTGAAAATTCATGAACAGGACGTTGCCAATGATCGCTTAGCAGATACTTGGTTATATACATCCCTCAAATAGTAACTGTTAATACCTTGGTACTATTAACTTCAAATTCTTATATAAGAAGATACAAATGTGGCCACGTTACAAATTACCTAGTTATTAAGAAAATCGTGTTGTTTTCTCTTGAGGACCTCCTGCTACATCGATCCTCGCCTTGTTGGTTACCCCTCCTCCGTTGCCAAATCTAATCCCCAAAACGCATGGTACAAATTTTCTTCCTAGCAACCTTGTTTTTTGATAAGGCAGTTTTGTGGAGTTCAAAATAACTCACTCTGTAGATATATTCGTGGGTATAACTCCAAAATATGAGTAGCTGTTAAAACGATGATTCTAGTTGACCATTGAATTATTCGTTGTATGCTTCTTACTTTTAAATGTAATTGTCTTTAAATTTCAAGGCTCTTGTGCTTTTGGAATCGATGCTAAGAGTATAGGTGACCCCAACAGTGATTTCAGACAGTTCACTCGAAAAGCCTTTAAGGTAGATTGGAAAATGATAATAAAGAATATTATAGTGATGGTTGTCCCAACGATTGCTCGAATCTTCAAGGTGAGTACCTAAACAAATAGGTTTTAGCTGTATGTTCATTTATTCCTCGAACGAGTACTGCTTTGAAAAAAAGAAACATTTCGCTTTTCAAGTACCTGTATTCTGAGCAATTCATTTCTTTCTGTTCAACTAAAACGAAAATGTGAAACTGGTGAAAGGTCGTAGGTAATGAGCAGAAGTGAATTGGTTTGAGATGAGAGAGTTTGTGACAAATTTTTATTCCGTTTAGGTGAAGGTCATCGACCAAGAGGTGGAGGACTGGGTGCTGAATTTGGTCAAGCAAAGTTTTGATCACCGGTTGAAAACTGGACAGTCTCGCAATGATTTTATCCAGTTGTTACTACAACTCCGAGAGAAAGGCTCAGTAGAATTTGATGACAATGATGAAGACAGCGATTCGGAACCAGAAAAAAGTGACCATTCTGTTGAGCACAGAGAACACCGCAAAGATGTATTAGGTGAGTTACCGAATTTACATGATAATTACATAGCAATAGACACCACTTCAAGGGTTAATCTGTGGACCCTGTACCTACACTGCTCCATACAACAAAAAACCGTCTCTTGAAATATTTTTTTCTCCTCACTTTTTTCCTCTAAATTAAATCTAAATCGATTGTACTCATCCACATCCTATAGCGAAAAGGTTCAGGTTATCGCTTTCTACTAATATCTATAAATTACCTGTCAATCCTCCAGAATTGAACGACGGCTGCTTAGGAGCTCAACTATTCGTATTTTTGGCCGCCGGATTCGAAACAACGTCCTCGACCATCTACCACCTCATATACTTGTTCTCCCTCAATCAAGAATGCCAGAAAAAAGCTCGTGAAGAAGTTCGAAAAGTGCTAGATAAACACAATGACTACACATACGAGATGGTGAAGGACCTGATATATCTAGGACACTGCGTAGACGGTTAGTACGTTATTTTTTTATGCGAACGCCTTAGAACAATCGATATGACTTGTAATGTGCCTATTCGTACGCATTAGTTGATATATACAGAATTAGCTTTTTTTTATGTTTTACCACAACTATATAATTACGTATGTGATATTTTCTGCAATTCCTTATCGTCGATTTTAGCAACTGGTTAGTATTTGGACAGAACGGTACACAAATGGAGTAAAATGAGGTTTGTGATCTGCGTACCGTAAAAAGTAACATTCATGAAGCCTATTGCCGCATCTCATATAGATATCCTAGATATGGGATACAGAGCTAAAGCATGGAAGAAAATGGTTTCTTCCATGGCTAAAGACACCAAGTATTGGACACCGACATTGGATGATGGACTCAAGTAGAAGAAGGCGCTTCAGGAAGGCGGGAAAAGATTAGGGTTACTATTATATATTATATTAAGGTTAGGTTGTTGTGGGGGTTTTGTTTTGTGGCGGAAAGAGATCTTTGGGAGAGTGTGGTTGTTGTGGAAGGGATAAAGCCTTTTTAGGTGGGTCATTGAACTGCCAACATAACCCAAATAATAAATAATAATAACAAAGTTCTACATGTATTGAAATTGACGAACAATTCTCCTTTCAGAAACTCTGCGATTATATCCACCAGTGCCATTAAATTTCCGGACATGCACCAAAGATTACACGTTCCCTGATGGCACGACAATTTCAAAAGGAAAACAAGTATTCCTGCCCACCTACGCTGTACAACACGATGCCAAATATTTTCCTGAGCCTGAGAAATTCATGCCAGAAAGATTTGACGGAGAAATTATGAAAGGAACTTTCTCGCCTTTTGGAGACGGTCCTCGAATTTGTATTGGTAAGTGCATGCGTCAGTACGAAACTTGGGCATGTACATGCATTTCACATTCTTTTTGCCCTCACCATCGAACCAATAGGGTGAGAAATCGATTCAACTAATTACCTGTTCGCAGGAAAGAGATTTGCACTGATTGAAATCATGCTGGCCATGGCCCGACTTCTCACTGAGTTTCAAATCAACCCTGGCTTGGAGAAGAAAGATAAAATAATCTTCAATCCAAGATCGTTTTTACTCAGTATACAAGACTGGAGTGAAAGTCCAGATGGAAAAAATCGAATCATAACCAATAATTATTGGTTTGCGTTTGATACGGCTTTGTAATCCAAGGCACATAATGTTTACAAGACTATAGTAGGTTTCAACCTACTTATGTACAGACTAGAATAAAACTTGTTTTGGAAGTTTTTATTTATTATGATCCATCCATTGATGCATTCATTCTACAGATGTCTGACACTGCGAGGCTGAATAATTAATCTCAGGTGTGAAGCAAAATGTAAATTGCTGGAAATTCTTCAATAAGATTTCATGAAGAATTCTTTTGTAATGTAAGCAATGGAACAGATCCGCGAAAAAGTAAACTTCATGGTATTCGTACTACATCAGGTTCCCTCAAGTCATTTACATTGTCGTTAACAAGAATATAATAAAACGCTGCAAATTCTTTCGCAGGGGTTGGTTATTTCTCAGACCAGGAGCATGGAGACTCATTCCAGTCGATTCAGCGTCCAAAATTTAGTGGAAAATTATACCCTACATGGCTGGGTATCAGAAATCTCGAAAACCCACTCTTTGAAATAGGTAGATAAATACACATTTTAATTCATAACCTTTTCTGGTGGGCGCCAATCGTTCCATGGCTCGTCTAATTGGATTTAGCGTCCAAAATTTAGTCGAAAATGATACCCCACACGCCTAGATCACCGAACACCTAGAAAATTGGACGGACATTTGCTTATTTTGATGTGCACATGTGCATGTTTTCATCTAGACACCTTGAAACGCTCAGAAAAAATTTGGAGAAATCGGAAAAATTTACTTTATGCTGCATTGCGTATTTTGACAAACTGAATGATTTTTCAGTTGACAATAAAAAATAATTATGAGCACTTCTCGGATTGAAGCGAGCTTGTCTGTTGCATTACGTTGTCTGTTGTATTTACCTCCTCGAATCGTATAGACCTTGAATTTGAATCTCTGCTCACTAAGATTTTCTCGTAAAATCGTCAATCCTGTTCCATTTGCCGTAAAGAATTCCGAAACATCTAGACCGTTTCCTATTTTCAATTAAAAAAAATGCACTTAACACAGTCAAAATTTTGGCCTCTGCTGTTGGCAATGTTCTTGCTTGTGCATTGAATCTATGATGCGGGTTTCAAAATTCTTCTTCAAGTGCTTCTACTTGAACTCTATTTTTTCCTATAAAAAGTAAAACATTGGTAAATTTCACAATTAGTTTGTGAATTGTGTCTCACGATGGCAAGCTTGTGCCCCAGGGCCTGGAAGAGATTTTACATAGTTTTGGGACTGTTTTTGAAGGTAAAGCAGTGCTCTTGTTCGCTATGAAAATAGCGAAAATATGAAATTTACATCCGCTATTTCATCTCCCACGGAGTCCTCCGCACGAGGAAGATATTATCAAGGTCACTAAACTAGAGGAGAAAGTAGAAGAAGAAGATTCAAGTGTCTTTGTTGCTGTTGTGACCGGGTTTTCTCCTAAACCTTCGGCTACAGCTCGTCTTGCCATCCTCTCGCGTCTCGCTGTTTTTTGTTCGCAACAAGAACCCTTGTTCATTCGCTAGGCCTCGAATAATCTTCACATCTATTTTCTCAAGACTAGTTCTTTTGAATTCACATAATGCTCATCAAAGTAAAGGTAAGTGAAGGACCAATCTTGAAGAGTGAAGTTCTAATCTGTTTTTGCCCGTCTCAAATTCACTCAATATTTTTATTCCTGTTTCAGACGCTGACGGGAAAGGAGGTAAGCATTAGTTGATCTTAAAATAATTAATGCGATCTTCACGGAATACTTTTTAAAAACTACTCACTTGAATATTCGTCTGATTGTGATAGTTGTCGAGCAGGAAGAAATGAATGATCAAATAAGTGTTACCCTTATATTTGTGGTTTGATTTTCATCCGAGTCGGTGTTTCCAAATTCTATCCCCTATCCACAAGGTTGATTTCAACTCGTTTTCAGGTTTCCGTCGAAAAACTCTCCCATTGTTCTAGAAGAGCTAGGAAGATCAAAATAATGTTTATTCCCCGCCTTGATGTTGATTCGACGTTTTACTTTCAGATCGAAATTGACATTGAACCGACTGATAAAGTCGAAAGAATCAAAGAGAGGGTAGAAGAAAAGGAAGGGATTCCTCCACAGCAGCAGAGGTTGATCTTCTCTGGAAAACAGATGTACGTACAAATTCAGAATTACGTTGTTTTTCCTCAAGTTTGTTGAACTTGCCATACAAAAGGAACACGTTGTAGATGTTCGACGAGCATTATTGAGAAGCCATTCGACGCCTATCAAGTGTCCTCTACGTCCTGAAAAGTTCCGCTCTACTCAACAGAGTAGATGCACTCTATCCCGCGCACTTGTCGCTCACAAAATCTTTAGCGCAAGAAACCCAATCTACCTCCACCTAGATTGGCCCTCTGACTTCAGGGCAGACTATCTGGAATACTACCGCCACCCAAATACGCCAATCGCAAGCATTTTTCAGGAATAACGTTCATAACGTATAGCTTTGCCTGGACAACCGTGTCATGACCCCCAATCCTCTGTAGGTGGCCTTACAACATTAACTACTCCTGCTCCTGATCTTCCATTCAACCTAAACACGTTCCCGTATCATTGCAAGAATCGTCCTGAGAAAAACAGCATTACATATAATGAAAACCTGTAAATACGGAAAGTCTCAATTCAATACAATTTTGTATCATAATAAGACAAATGCAATATGTATTCATGTAATTTAATAATTTCCTGTTCGTTTGAAAAGATGATTTGCCCAGATTCTTCTGTCCAGAATTCATCTGTCCTGCTCAGTTCTTACTTTTAGGCTTAAATATCCTTCATGTTTTAGGAACGACGAGAAAACGGCTCAAGATTACAAGGTTCAAGGTGGATCTGTCCTCCATCTGGTTCTCGCACTACGTGGTGGTTCCCCAGTCTGATAATTTATTCAACATAATTTTATACGCGATGGAAAATTCATTTTGTTTGCCTCACTCTCAAAGAATTCGGTTCGTACTTCGTCCGATCAACCTTTTTGTGATTTATTTTAAGGGCTACAGTTCAAGCATTTCCTTTGTACATAACTTAGAAAATGGTCCCGATCGATAGTGGTATTTTGGTGTTGAAATCCAATTAAATTATGTTGTTTCTTTAGTTTGTTTTACATTTACTACTCACCGTTCCAAGGAAAGACAGTCATACCTACAAACGTAATTATTTCTCTAAGGTTAACCATCTAAGGGAATTGTTTGGAACGAACCTCCTAGTTTCTATGTTACTCTTCATTAGATTCTCGTACTCCTAGGCCACGGATGAAAGGTTGTCGGTTTTGGGTTTACGAGTCATTGGATACCCAGTGTCTATCAACGTAAATATGATGAGTTGGTGCGGAAGATGTCTTACTAGTGACGCTTGTAGTGAGGATGATAGTGATGTCGACGCGTACGAGTACTACAGCCGTTACATTTGCAAACGAAAGAAAAACGGAGTTGTTCCGAAGGTCAAAGGGATTGACGAAGACTCCTACACTACTAAGTTGTCCACCTCTACCAGTAGTAAGCAGACTTCAGTCTCAAAAGAGAGATGCAAAGTGAGGCCAGGGAGTGTTACCAATGCTGCCAGTCTTCCTTCGTCAACTGCAAGTGCTCACGAGTGAGTTATTTTTTCGCTCAATTCTGTACAATTGCAGACCGCTAATGAGCGTTCGTTAACCGAAATCCGCTATCAACGTACGTTAAATGGCTCTTACGTCACTTAGAGCTGAACCTTAAGATTGAGAAGTACCTACATATCACTTCGGCGAGAACCTGCATTAAAAAAAAATTGTTACTAGTCGTTTTCCAACTGATTCATTCTCTGGCAATTATTTTTAGAGCTCCGTTGACAAATCTTGGACCCAAAGCCTGGCAAGTACCTCACGTTAAAGTTGATTGTCAATCTGAATCATCCTTTGCTCAGGCGAGCATTTCCTTATCGGATAAGAAGTCAAGGATCATTCGCAGTTATCCAATGGAATCGCCGAACAGCGAGAGGACGAGAACAACAGTTCAATCATCCTTTGTGGAGATACCGGATTTCAGTCTGTTGGGCTCTGGTACTGTTGCTTCCTCGGCCTCCCCCTCACCTGGTAGGAGAATCAAGTCAGTAAGCAAATCCTACCACGCCCAATCCTATTCGTTCAATTCCTACCGACTGGATCCAGAATAATAATAAGACTTGCATAATTATAGAACCAAGAAGTGTGGAGTACTGCGTAGGCTCTTCGGTGCCTCAGGCAAGACAATGCTCTCCAGAAAAGCGATCTTTGTCCCGCAAGCTACCAATTTCAAAGAAGCGATGGAACTAAAATCCACTGCTTCCGGCGAACCCTGCGATTTATACTGGACACTTAAAGTCAAGTTGAAATAGTGTAGAAAAATTATATTTTTAAGAATTGAAAGTTGTTCCTTGTTTTGTCCGCATAGTCAAGGATTATGCCTACTGTGGTTGCATGTTTGAAAAATGCGCCTAGGTACTGTGCACCAGCTACCTCACACACAGGTCGTGGTAACAGTGGATGTGGCGGGTATCAGACCCATTCTAATCGATTCATCGTCCAAAATTTAGTGGAAAATGGTACTCCACACGCCTGGGTACCAGAAATCTCGAAAACACATATTCAAAATGGGTGGGTAGTTACCCATTTTGACCCATTACCTCTTCTGGTGGGTGCGAATCGTTTCGGAACCCGTCTCGTAGGATTGAGCGTCCAAAATTTAGTGGAAAATGATGCCCAACACATTTTTGATTTTTTTGAAAATCAATTTTTCAAAAAACACATTTTGATGTTAGGTAGGACAATTGATAGTCACCTATTAATGTCACAACTATTTAATCATCGAGTTATTGAACATGAATCCGCTCACGTGAGTACCTACTTCAGAAAACCACTTCATATTAAGGTGGTTTGTTTGGTTACCTATTTCATAGGGAACCCACCCTTTGAATGTGCCTCGAGCGGACGACAGGAGCGCTGTACTCGACCAGGTATTTGAAGCGACCCACCGACGCTTCTTAAATCCGGGATGAAATTATCAGGAAAACAAATTGGGCACGATTATTGGAAATATTTAGGAATATTATTTGTTTGATTCTTCGTACAAACTTCATAAGACAAGAGAACATCCCGTCAGCTGATCGATCGGAGGGGGTTAGGTACAAGGATTATCGATAAAGTGGAGAATGTTGGAGACGTAAATAAAGATTGTGTTGTGCGTGTTCGCTCGTTATGTCGAGTATTCGCCCTAATTTCGATTAAATTATGTGAAACCTTGGTGCAGTAAGCGTGTCTACCCGCCGTGTGTTAGTCGGAAACATTTGGGTTCCAGTCGAGTGACAAGTGAAACGATGTAGACTCGTTGTATTTACGTGCATTCTCAACGGAAGTGCTCTGATTTCTACGAGTTTGAGAGCCAGTTATGGCGATCAGTTCGAACCAAGACGAACCATTTGGGTAACGAATTATATTAGTTATCCCTTGATCAGAGGCACGTTTTGTTAATTTTTCCGGATCTTGTTTTGTTTTTCGCGTTTGATCGAGATGGCTCACGGGTCGACGGCATCGCTGTCGTCAGACATCAGTCGTCGAAACCCTCAAGATGAGTACGAGCTAATTCAAAGGATTGGCAGTGGGACCTACGGAGATGTGTACAAGGTATGATCTATAGATTTTATTTCAGAATAAGTCAGTGAATTGTGGAAGGCGCGGTTCTCCGAATAGCGAGAATCGCCATCCAGGTGATCATTGTAACTTGCCTTTTGCAAAAGCTTAGTGCATTCTGCCCAAGAACTGCCTATGATGAACAACCATAGATGGAGGGAAACGAGGAGATTCAGAAATTCGTTAACGTTAATGATCCCAGTTCACTGAGGCTACCTGCCTTGTTCCTGCAACTTGTTGGACGGTAGTAGGCTTAGATATTCTACGTGCGATGTGTTGGCCTGCTTGTCTGCAGCTCAGCCCACGGTGTTGATGGAGAGAACCCAAAAGGATAAATCTATATTGGCTTTTATTCATTTCCACGAAGAACTGAGGACAGCTATTGGTACGACCGACACACCCAGAAACATGTCCTACTTCGTATATCCAGAAAAGATTCTTAAACACCATGAAGAACATTGATGCTTCTTGCTCTTTCACTTGCAAACCGTGAAACTTTTTTTCGTTTGAAACGAGAGCAGGTTAAATCGCCATTTACTGACCTCTGTTGCTATAATATGCCACAATTACTTCAGCTATTGGTTAGCTAAACTGCTTGAAATGCCTCAAAACTCGTCACCCCTCTAGTTAAGATAGCATCCCATCAGGGGTTGAACTACTTAGGGCTACCATGGTGACTGCATCAGGGCTGGGAAATATCTCAGAGCTATTGCTTCTCCAAAAAAACAAGTTTGGGTAAAACTTGAGAGATTGAAACTAATTTTACCAGTCAATATAATGAAAAAGAGAACGAATTGGTCACAATGCTAGTCAAAATAAACAGTTCGGATCTCACAAAATTAATTGAAGGCAGAATTTATTGAATTTGTTAATATTATATTTATCTATGTTCTACATCATATAATATAGTCATTCAATGAAATATTTTGAACTGTGACTCCTTGAATTGAGCAGTTATGAAACTATTCTTTAATGACTAATTTTTTGTCTTCAAGTGTATTATTTGGCTCATACATTAAACTTGAGCATTTCCTACAATTCTGCTTGAACCAAGATGAAAAGTACTCCGCGCCTGGTGCGTTTTTGGGTTAAAAAAAGTGTTCCTTTAGTTTTTCTGAACAAATGGGCTCGATGGAGGACGATCGGTCTCACAGTTTCCTGTCATTAACAATATTGTAGGCATTCCGGGACAGGTCAATAAATCGGCCGGTGCATTCTTTGAAACCATTCAAATTTCATCAACTTTGAGAACCCATTTTTTGTTTTTCTCGCGCGATGAATAAATAAGAACATAAGAATAATGTAATAATTTCTACAAAACACCGGCTTTCGTCGGTCTTGAAGGCCTGTTGTAGAATTCTCATGAGCTTTTCCTGTCGGGTCAATGGACCTTGTCCGTCCGGACTTTTCTTACTTTCGAAGACACCCTGCTTTTTTCACACGGTACTGAAACTGGGAGAAAACCGCTGTTTTGGTTGGTTATTCCTTGAATAATCAACCTATGTTTTCATGATAATGGTCAACCTCTCCGATTCGGCTCAAATTTTTTTCTGGACGTTTCATGATGTCCTGATCAAAAAAGGTCAATGTCCGTCCGCCGTCCGCCGTCCGCCGTCCGCCGTACGCCGTCCATTGTCCACGCCGTTTTTGGTAGTAGAAAATGTTCTAAAAATCTGAAATTTGGGTCAGGGGTCTGTTCCCAGCCGAGATGGGTCCTCGAAACTTTTCAGCCCGATCGGACCAAATTTGGAGGGGGTAGGGGTCAAAATGTGTTTTTTGAAAAATGGATTTTGAGATTTAGGGGATTTAGGCGAGTGGGGTGTCATTTTCCACTAAATTTTGGACGCTGAATCCAATAAAATGGGTCCCAGAACAATTGGCACCCACTGGAAGAAGTAATGGGTCAAATTGGGTATTTATTACCCATGTGGGCGACTTCAGCCGAATAGACAAACAAAACACATCGTCATATCCTGTTGTTTATAACCAGCTGTTAAACTTAGCAACCAATTTTGAGCAGTTGCTTACAATTCTTTTTACTGTCCGAGCTTTTTATTCGTACCATTCAATTCAATTTAATACAATTATTATAGCCTTCTAAATTACCTACGTTTTCTCAATATTATATTAGTAAATTAGTGTTGTAGTGCCCCATAGATACACCCATCTTGAATATGTGTTTTCGGGATTTCTGCTACCTAGGCGTGTGGGGTATCATTTTCCACTAAATTTTGGACGCTGAATCGATTGGAATGGGTCTGAGACCCGCCACACCCACTGTTTCCCCCATTCGAGGAATAACCAACCCGTGTGTAAGAATTTGCAGATTTTTTACACTCTTTCATACATACGATCGAGTCATTAGTCCTTGTCAAGGGCGTTTCAAGGTGTCTAGATCAAAATAAGCTAATGTCCGTCCGTCGTCCACGCCGATTTTGATAGTAGAAATTTTTATAAAAATCTGAAATTCGGGTCAGAGACCTGTTTCCGGCTTTAGTTGGTCCTCGAAACTTTTCAGCCCGACAGGACCAAATTTAGGGGGAATAGGGGCCAAAATGTGTTTTTCGAAAAATGGATTTTAGAGATTTCCGACGATCTAGGGCATTATTTTCGACTAAATTCTGGACGCTGAATCCAATGGAACGGGTCCCCAAACGATTGGCACCCACCTGAAGAGGTTATGGGTCAAAATAAGTATCTATCTACCACGCTGAATCGATTGGAATGAGTTTCCGTACTCATGGTCCTGAGGAATAACCAACCCCTGTGAAAGAATTCGCAGCGTTTTATTATTGAAGTTATAGGAAAAATCATTCAATTATTTTTGTGATAATTTACTTTTACCTACTTAGAGGAGCTAAAGCATCCTTTTATCTTGTTTACGTTACAATTGCAGTTAAATTTTGTTTTTTAACTCGGTAGAAATGACAGTATTATTTTGCTTGATATATATTCTTTTTATATTCTATTGGAGAGGGGTTGTGCAAATGAAGAACTTAGAAGGTTTCTTAAAAATGAACCTGCAGTAGGAATCGCTTAAGTTTCTGAGGCTCAAACGATTGAATCTATCTGGTGGGCCCCTTGACTGGAGACAGAAAATAAACGCCAACGAGACGGCAGTTACAGTTGAGTGTTCAGAAGCCAAAGAGCTCACTCGCTTGAAATCCTATTAACAGTCCAAATAAGCACCTTACTTGGGGATCGAAACCGGAGGAATTCAATTCTTTTGAAAATGAACGATGAAAGGAGGCAAGAAAGGGGCTGTGGGTGGTTTTGGTCAAGTAACGAATTTTTTCGACTGTAACTTGTTAGTGCGAGCGATTTAGTAGGTTTTCCATGTTAAATGATATTCCACGACGTAGCTGCTATCGCGTGTTTTACATAGAATCACTTCATCGAACCGAATCAATTTAATTTTATCGTCTAGAGGTAAAAATTATCTGCGTGTTATCAGGACTTCGTAGAAATACTTATTGCCTCTCAGGCAAGTCGTCTATCGCTTCCAGTCCAGATAATCTCTTATCCTATAATTTGCTTGCATCCTTCAACGGTAATCAGTACGGCACATAGAATACGCCATTGTGGTCTGTGTGAAGACATTGAAGCTCTGTAGACTTTTATTGAGCGCGAGACGAAAACATGAGGAGAAATCGGGACATGGGTTAACATCTGTTTTGGAAGTAGATACACATACAAAACCGCTTCAACGTCTCCAAAGTCAAATCATCTAGACAGTTTTTTTCTTCCCGAGCTGTTGGAATCTAAACATATTACAGATGTTAAGGGGGGGGGGGGGGTCTTGTTGAAAAAGATCCCATTGACGCTTTGAACGTCAATTGAACCACTCGCAGCCCGGCTTTCTTGCCTCCTTTCATCGTTCATTTCCAACACATTAAATCCCTCGGGTTTTGATCCTCTCGTGAAATGCTTATTAGGGCCGTCAATGGGCTTTGAAGCGGGTGAACTCTTCGGTTTCTAAACATTTTACTGTAACTGCCGACGCGCTGTTGGCGCTTATCTTTTGCCTCCAGTCAAAGGGCCTATCGAGTAGATTCAATCGAATGAAAACCAAAAATTTGACCGGTTCCTACTGCAGGTCCATCTTCCAGAAACCTTCCAAGATCTTAATTTGTGTACACCCTCAAGTCTCTAACAGACCGCGCAGGTCTGCGCGCAGGATGCGCTCCGATTACTATTTGTAATTAATTGGCTTTCGTGATAAAATGAACAAATTTAATAACAGTTCCATATCAATGTTCCGTCTTCTAATACTTGTGCCTAATATTCCTAGCGAAATATTGAATAATTGTGCATACCCACTGTTTTCCCCATTTTAAATATTTTCGACGATTTAGGCGTGTGGGGTATAAAATGAACAAAATGAAATAACAGTTCTGTCTCAATGATCCGTCTCCTAATTATTTCTACAAAAATTTTGAATAATTTTGCATACAGTTTTGATATAATAAAATGATAAAGAATAACAGTTTGATGGACGATCTTACGTTATTAGAATATCCGCAACAAACGGGGCAACCCCTAAATAAAATAAAACCTATTACGGGCGATATTTTGTTATCGGGGCGCCAATAAGGTGGTTGTTCCTACGCTCATAGTATTTGCAACAATTTTGTCGATCTTGCCTCCAACTTATGTGTATAGTTACGGGTATTTGTTTAAATGTGAACGTTCAGGGTTTGAAGTAATTGAAAATCATGTCAGTAGTGAAGAGCGTAGGTATTTAAATATGTTCTGAGTTATACAAATTTGACCAATTTAGATTTCTAAATTAATAAATAACTCTGGTACAAATTTCATAAGTTGTTGAAGTGCGCAAAATTGCCCCCTATAAAAATAGAATGAAAATTATATCACTCCTTATAGGTCAATAACGGAATAACGTCAAAAACCTTTCTAATAATTTCTTTTTCGTCTCTGTTAGTCCGGCAATTTTTTTGATGTACTGTATCTCTTTGCAGGCTAAACGGCTCTCGAGCAACGATTTCGCCGCCATAAAAGTGATCAAACTCGAACCAGGTAAATTTTGAGATTATAAATTTTACCTAAAGAGACCTTGTGTTGTGCATTCGTTTCCAGCTTCTTATCGCGTCACGTATAAGGTTTATGTGAGTAATCAGGGATTTTCGAGAATCGCTTCAGATTCTGATAAAGAGCATCCGATTATCTTATTTTGGTAAAACTTCAGACGTTTATGAAGATCCAAGAACTTGCTGGGGATGTTGGTTAAGTTATTGTGTTTCTGACATCTTTAGATTTCTTTTGTAGGAACACGAGCGACGTCCGTTAAATAACATGAAGTTGCCGCCTTATACCTTTTCCTCATAGATTGTTTTAAACATGATTTTTTTTCTTCTGTTAGATAGTCTGATTAAAACTGAACGCCCTTGCTCCGAGCGCACCCTATTGATGTTGGTTGTCCAAAAATGTTTCCCTTCTGCGATAGTAGATACAACCCAATATTTATGCGGTACAGGTAAATTCAATTCCATTCCAGGCGACGACTTTGCGATAATCCAGCAAGAGATTCTTATGATGAAAGACTGTCGACACCAGAATATAATCGCCTACTATGGAAGCTACCTTCGTCGAGACAAGCTGTGGATTTGTATGGAGTACTGTGGGGGTGGCTCCCTTCAAGACATCTACCACAGTAAGATGTTATACTTCATAATGTTGACTAGGCGTGCTGTGCTTCTACCTAGCTTATACCGATCGATACAAAATTAATTCAGATTCATACAATAATTTGGTAAATCTAACTTGTTATAGTAGCTGGCTTATGGGGTATTATTGTCCACTACATTGCGTGTTGGAAAGAATTTTCGGAAACCATTATAAATTTATTTCTCCCTTTTCCCGTATTTTTTTATTTGTATTTATTTATTATTTGTTTTGGGTTGTTAAATTAGATTCCATAGCTTTATTTATTGTCAAAAATCGACACTCAATAATTTCCGCGTTTCATTATTCAGACATAGAGAGTGAACGTGCCATTTCTCTTGAGAGGAGAAAACGGGTGTCGATAACTGTTTTCCGATATTACATGCTGGCTTGAACAATCTCCTAAATATCCTTAACTTGGCAGTGGTTCTCCTTTTCATTTTTCCACCAAAATCCTCTCTCGAACTGGCGAACTTCCATGTTTTTGTGTGTTCCTAATTTGTTCAACGAGTTTCGGATTACAAATAATTTTGTTCAGCTTTCCGCCTCTTCGAGATTTCCACTACGGGGAATAAAAGCCGTAATGTTTCCCTAAGATCGTGTGCTTCGTGCCAAAAATAGCTGTGTATTGTTCAGTCGTTTGGATAGTCAGTCGTTGGAATCTATATTTGGTCTTGTTTCAGTTACTGGGCCTCTTACGGAAACTCAAATAGCGTACATGTGCAAGGAGACGCTTCATGGCCTGGCTTATTTGCACACTATGGGTAAAATGCACCGAGACATTAAAGTGAGTCCTTAATCGTCATGTGCCTTCTGGCTCCTTCTATACTTTTTTACGTTTTCCACCAATGTTATGCTAATTTTTCAGGGTGCTAATATTCTCCTAACTGACGTTGGTGATGTCAAGCTGGCTGATTTTGGTGTTTCCGCTCAAATCACAGCCACTATCAATAAAAGAAAATCGTTTATAGGTACTCCGTATTGGATGGCTCCCGAAGTAAGGCTCCGCGTCAGTGTAACCTGGCATAAAAATGTTCTCCCCATCACATCTATTAGAAGAGAAACATATTCACTATTAATTTAAAGTTAATTTGTCGATATTATTTCTTACAAGGTCGCAGCGGTTGAGAGGAAAGGTGGCTACAACCAACTCTGCGATATCTGGGCCGTGGGAATCACTGCGATTGAACTAGCAGAACTGCAACCACCCATGTTCGACCTTCACCCAATGAGAGCTCTGTTCCTGATGTCCAAAAGCGGATTTAAACCTCCCACTCTCAAAGATAAAGATAAATGGTTAGCCGTTGCCCAAAGTGGGAATTTATTTTAACAGATCAAAATGCAGGCTAACAAATTAATTATTGGATTTTTTTTTCACATTCACTCTAATTTTTTCAGGAGCCAAGCTTTCCACAATTTCGTTAAAACCGCGCTAACAAAAAATCCTAAAAAGAGGCCTACAGCTGAAAAATTGCTTATGGTGAGCAGTTTTATTCAAAACGAGTGTTTTCGTTTTTGAATCAAGCCTATAATAAATTATCAATTTTGCCTTTCTCTCTTCAGCATCCCTTCCTTCCAAGCGATATGAATAAACGGATAGCGATAGATTTGCTCCATAAGGTCAGCAACCCTTCGCACTCGTTTTCCGAACTTGAAGCGGACGAAGACGGGGTAAGTGATTAATGTTATAGATGATTGTATTGATGATACTGGTGTATTTGCGTAAAAACATGCGTTGGTAATAATAAGAAATTATAATTTATAAAGTATTTATTCACCATTTGGCTGATTAAGATTTTGAGATTTGTAATGAAAATTCAACTGTGTTCATGTTTTGGTGACAATGAAATTGAAGATGTGACGAGTGACGTCATTTCACTGACGAATCGGATTGCACGAAGTCTTTAATATTAGGATTATGTAATTCTTGTATTTTTTTCTGTTGCAGTCAGTGCCCAACGTTCCTCATCGAATCGCCTCTCGAATGACGGGCCAGCCCAAGTCTAGGGAGTCTCCTCTCACGCCTGGCTCAGGTTACTAATCCGCTTGTATTTCCGCCTTCCAAAGCTCCCCTCCCCTCCCCCTCCTGTCGTAGTCTCCTCGTAGGCCCAATTTACTCTCATCACAGTTGAATCAGAATGATGTCCTTCCCATCGCCCCTCTCTTTACTCATCTTTCCCGCCGTTCGTTCCTTTAAAGTCAATCTAGTTGTCAAGATTCCGTGGCCCATCAAGTGCATTCCGTTCATAAACGTGTTATCGTCTCCATTGCGACTAATTTAGATCGTTTACACTCCCGATAACATCAGGAATTTTTAAAAATCTCTGCTTCACTATCCGTTGCTGTTGTTGAATCAGGCATGTAAGCTTGTTATTTACGAAATTTATCACTTCTAAACAATAATTACTCCCGGTAGCTTTTCGCCGGCTGAGGTCTCATTAGACCACGAATAATCCTTGAATTATATTATCCTTAATTATTTTCAAGTCCTTGAATATTAAATACATAATCCTTATATTATTCCTTGTTAAGCTGCTTTTGCTAAGAAACTCTCTAGGAGCCTACTTATTTCTGGGATGAATACTGCTCAACCCTTGATCTTAAACGCCGTTCATCAGTAAAAAGATTTAGACATCACATAGTTCAATTCAATAGAAGGAAGTTTCGTGAATAATATTACCATTTTGGTTCGTTAAAAAATGCTGATCATGATGCGTTTATTCTCCTTTACGGTTTCGTCTTGGTCTCCACGCGTTCCTGTTCAGTTCCAACTTAGATTAACCTACCGATAAAATTCGTAGTAACTTAATTGATCAATTACTTCAATCTTCCTTCAGGGGTCCGCCATAAATCGATAAAATTCTCGGAGCCCCCTCTTCGTGAGTACATTCGTTTTTGATTTTACTGAGAATTTCGGTAATTTTGAGAATTCATTGATGAGTCGGTAATTACGTTTTTTTCTGGTTGTTTATTATTTCCCGAAAATGAGGTAGACGTTTCATTTGGTGAAGAGCTCTTGATAGTTGGTAGGTTTTGTGGCATGCCCTCGTAATTCCCCACGGAGGTGGTCGAATGTTGATTTCAATAATATTACTCTATTCGTAGTCACCGTTCTGTATGTATCATCCCTCCAGTAATGCTAGCTAGCTGATTGTAAACGACTCATTCGACTGAGCTTTCACAAAATCTACTTGCATCATCTCGATCACATTACGCATACCGTCCAAATGATGAGCTTCGATGGAAATATGAAATATTTTTTCATTCTTTGGTCTTCGCAGGGGTTTATTGTACACAAAACCTGTGAAATCCCAAAGACTTATGGAATGAAATGTATTTTACTCTGGTTCTCCTATGTACCTTATTGAGCTCCATTGATTCAGTTCCACTTTGCGACAGCTCAGTTTATGGGACGTAACATTTTGAGCGTACCATTCAAGTGCCTCTTTGTAGCATCTAAAAAACGTTATAATCATCTGTGACTTTTCAAGAACCAGTGTGATAATGTGATAATTGTGTGAAAAGTATTAATTGATTTACAAAATTGCAGGTAATGGAGATATCAGTCCTGGTCCTGGCACGACGTTTGCAGATATTAACCGTGCGTGGGACATCATGGACATAAATCATGTCATCACGAGCAATGAAGTGAGTTTTGGTTTGTTATTCCTCGAGTAATCGGACGTTTCATGATATATAGATAAAAGAAAGAAGTCCGTCTGCCGACCACGCGGTTATTGGTAGTAGAACATTCTAAAAATCTGAAATTTTGGTCAGGAATCAATTTTTTACCCTAATAGGTCCTCAAACTTTTCAGCCCGACCGAACAAAATTTTTGAAGGGGTTGGGGGCAAAATAAGTTTTTTGAAATATAGATTTTTGGCGATCTAGATGTGTGGGGTACCCAGACGTATTTTCCATTATTTTCAAAACTGGGCATGTGGGGTATCATTTTCCACTAAATTTGGGACGCTGAATCGATCAATATGAGTCCGGGACACTCCACGCTTACTATTTTCTCCATGTTCTGGACCATGGAATAGCCACCCCCTGTAAAAGAATTTGCAGCGTTTCTATTTGTAAACTACCAATCTCATTTTACCTGTATATTCCACTAAATTGAAAGTACTAATCTCTTTTGGGTGTTTCACTTTCAGCACGTGCACCACAACTGTGACGCTAAGTCCCCATACACACCACTGTTTGAGGATGCTCTTGAAATTCAAGACGACAAGTAAGTGCCGATTATTCCTGTCATTTTTCTCCAATCATACCGAGGGCCTTGTTCAGTGTGACGTGGTTAAGGGATCGAACCCTCTTTGGTCTGAAAACAGCACCTTACCAAGTCATTACAAGCATCTCACTTGGTGATAAGTTGTGGGCGCTTCTCAAAAAATATTTACCATTCCTTCACATTATCTGTTTGCTCTGAGCACATTGGCGTCAGCAGGAGCACTTGATTAACGAATTATTCACATTTTCTATTGACGGGGTTTCCTAGATTCTGGTTCTTTTTTTACATTATTCAGTGTTTCGACGTAAAAATCTTACTATCTTTTTAGACAACTGGTTGTTGAGGTTAGGGAATCGCAAAAGAGACCACCTCCACTTTCTGGCACCGCCATCTTGAAAATGTCTTTGAGGTATTTAGTCTTCATTAAAATGCTTCGGTGTGAATTTGTGACTATCCTCCTTATTACCACCACCGTAATCAACCATGTAATCAACTCTTCTTCCAAATCCGATGATTTCAACCCGACCCACTTTTTAATTTTTTCCCAGCGATTTTTTTGTTCATTTGTACCACCCGTCGTTCTTTTCAAAATTCACAGACAAGTTTGGTGTTCTCACATTTCCTTTCTACCGTCGAGTGAAATAGTAACAGTATAGAACAAATTTGAATCTGTGTAGCAGTTTATCAAGATTTTCCTGCCTGGAAAAGTTGCTAGACCTGTGGATCATTTCCTGTTGTAATTGTGCATGATGTATGGCCCTTGACATTTGCTTCCTTCTCTTTAAAACTGTTCTTTGAACTGAAGCATGTTATTCAATTTTGACATTTTGTGTGTCTTGTCATTGTATAAAGAAATAGTTTTCAAATTCAATGTTATGGCTGAGGATGATTTGTGGCTACCAAATTGAGCTCACTGATGTTTGATGGACGATACTAATTTCAATTTTTTGCTTGCTTTCGTTTGTGCCAAAAACGTTCTTCTTTGAAAAAAAAAAAAAAAAAAAACCCTTGGACTGCAACTTTTACTGACTATTGACAATGCCCCCTCCTCCCCTCCCTCTGAAAATAGATATTTATTTTAATTGTAATCTAACAATCACTACCAGTAAAAAATATTTATGGATATTATTTCCACTTTTTCCCCCCACTTCTGGAAACATTTTTAGAATAACATAATATTTGGGTCACCTCAATTTGACGTTGTGACCACTCCCAAGCATTCAGCTCCACTTCTGACAACTGTTGATTCAAGTGATTGGTGGTATTGAACCTACTTTTTCTATGTAATGGCTTGCGCTATTTTGGTTTTGCTAGTTGTTTCCCTCAGCCATTTCATTGCTTTATACCTAACATTTTTTTCTTACTGAAAATGATTTATGAAACACCTCAACTTTCTCCAATTATTACACAAAATTGTTTGGACAAGCTATGAATCACTTCATTTTATCATTCACTATGATTTTAATTTTGCATCAACCAATTTTCAACGTACAGACAATTTATTTGCACCATCTTGGAGTGATTATTGCCAAACAAAAATGTGCGCGTGCATTATTTCTAAAGGGATATCGATTGAAGGCCTGCCAAAGAAGGTTGGGAACGACTTCGCCTTATTCCTGAGAATGATGAACCAATAAGTGTAACTTCCAAGATACTGTGTAAGACTCAGCGGTAAAAACAGAATTCAACATACTGAATAACGAGGCAGAATTTTTGGTATCCACCTTATTGAAAATGCCCGTTTAGACATTTTTAATAAAAATCAGAATGGCTTAATAGCACTCTTTACGTCTTCAGCTCATAAGCTTTGAGTGAATGGCTTGGCAATACTGCCTTCTTGCTGGGTTTGACAAGATTCAAGTGGCACAGCACACTGCATCCTTCCAACTCAATGCCTCAAGTATTTTGGCAATAATGATGAAAACTGGTTGGGAAAACACTTACTTCTTTGTAATCAGAATAAAAATTTTCTTCATTAATCAAGGTTCTTCATAAGTTTCGTTGCATTTTTTATGGTTTTGGATTAAACTCTTCTTTTTATTGTTCTTGATTATCCACTGTACATCATGTTTTTGGCTGTCATTATTTCTACTTGATTAATTTTTAATTTTATTTTTAACCATTTCTTTTTGTTTTTTCATCATCACCTAGGAGCCTCTTGCAGTACATAGATGAAGAACTTATTCAAAGGTACATATCTTTGGTATCTCTACTAAGTGGCAATCAGACCTGTGAGGATTCAAATTTTGGTATAATTTTTTTTTTAAATTAAAGTAATAATCATTGAGCTCTGCCAATTTACATGTGACTGTCGATTTTGGTTTTTGTGGCTTTGAATGCCCATTTGGTCAAGGATTTTTCTAGGTTTGCTGAATCGTGTGACACGTTGACTGGTAGTTCAATGTTCAGTAGTTGTTCAACTACTCTTGACTCAACCCAGCTAGATTGGAATTATTCAGTTTTGGACAGCTGCATTGGCATAAGTTTTGGTTTTGAGATGGCAACAAGTTTCGTCGTCAGAATTTAAAACAAATTTGATAAACTCGTCTTGATTGTTTCTATTTCAAACTTTGTTTGTGTCAAAAATTGTTTCTTTGCCAGAAGCAGTTGGTTTGTTCTCAAGATATATTATTAACATTGCAGTTCAGCCAATTCATACAAATAATTACCCTTATTACACTTGATTTCTGCTCATTCTGTAAGCTAAATAAATGTCTGGATTTTTCTGTAGACATTTAATTTTATTGGCAAAATTTTAAGTCATAAATAGCGACTAGCTGCATGTAACTAACTTGGGAATATTTTGCTTCAGTGATCTTATTTTAAATTTTGAATGCTATGCCAACTCGATAGTTTCTGTTTTTATTTCTTTTAGTTTTTGGGATTACAGGTTTGAGCAGTTGTATCATTGATCGGCCGTTTTCATGTATGAGTCAGGCTGTCAGGAGCCATTTCGCACACAGTTTCAAGCAACTGATGATTGGTGAAAAAAACCACCTACCCCTCCTATTTTCAGGGTGGTACCTCTACTTTTTGGATTACCCAATCACATCATCGAGCAGACCTGGTTAAACCTATCATGGGAAACTGCCCTTCAGCTCCTCCTTCCTTTATTGCCCTTTGATGCGCGAAGACCAAAACGACATCATATTGAATTTGCCTGAATGAGGATAGAATGACACTGTTCTCAATCTTCTCCCGGCATCTGCCACTCAACTGCGACTTCACTCCTGAAGCCAAAACTAGTAGTCCAAATTTTGAAGGGGGTGGGAGTTGTGCCATTGCCATGACAGATCCTTTTACCCCCCTCAAGTGCCCATATTGTAACCTTAGGTGATGTGGCAAAGTTAGGTGGAATATACATAGAATATGAGTCCTCCTCGTTTTAGCCCAAGGATTCTGTCCCATTTCCGTTTTGTTCATTGCTAAATTGACGCCTAACAATATGGTAGCCCGCGTCATCACCTAGAAAACTGCTTTGCATTCTTGAAGTATCACTTAAGTCCATACTTCTTTCAATTAACGCTCGCCATTCAAGAGTTGGCACAGTATCTTTGAGAGTAAATGAGAGCCGCATGCCAATTATGACAGTGAAATGATTTTAAAATTTGTAATACCCCGTGGACGTCAGTTATTTTGTAGGTTAAGGGCATCAGAAAGTAACTACTGAGCTTTGACAATCTTTACTAACATGTCATTTTTAAATTCTCTATTATAGTTGTAAATTCTTGGCCTCACGCCAATATTGTGAACTCAATGATGAATTCCCGTAGAGAAACAGAAATGAGAAATGGCTTCTTCAGAAGTAGGCAGTTTTAAAAAATTTTGTGGACTGAAAGATTACAAAAAAAATTGCAAATGTATTCTCTTTCAAAAATGAATTTCTCTGAGTGTTGATACAAGTAAAACATTCTAGGCTCAAGCTCAATATGTTCAAATAAGTCTAGATGTTTCAAAGCTCCTCATATTTATATTTCATTTTAGTTATTTATTTTTTCAACCAAATAACCGCTTATAATTTATTTTAAAAAGCCAAATATGAAAACAAAATGTGTATCTTCTTCTTGATTTTCAACTTGACGCTATTATACGTACGTTTTCTTTTGCATTTTATAGAATTCCAAATTTTTATATAAAGTTGGACACATTTTTGAGAATGCTTTGGAATGAAGCAAATGTTCCAAGGTAATAGTCACTAAAATGATTGATCCACTCAAGCCTTTCCCATAAAACAATAAAGGCATTATATTCCCGTCATGAGCACCAAATCTACTCTGCAGCATGAGTTTTATTTTGTTACTGTTTTTCAGAAAATTTAGTAGAACCATTTAAATATTTATTTAAGAGAAAATACTTTACGAAACAGTATTATTGTTTGTTCGTCAATTTTGTTTCGACTATGATTTTGATCGTGAGTTCGCTTTCTCAGTGCCTTTTTCTGGATTCTAAGATTTTCCTCTTGTTCTTTGACCCCTTTGAATTCATAAGTAGCCATTCGTAACTGCGCTCATTATTCTCCAGACTTAGGAAATATTTGATAGTTGTGAGTTATGGCCGGTTTTGGTGGGTTTTGGATGTTTGTAGGATGTTTTGCGCTGACTTATTTTGAGGTTATTATTTTTATTTACTTATTTTTTCAATATAGGAAGGCTCCTTTGGAGTTAATTTATTCATTTATACTTAATCTTGGGACATTCTGGTTCACCACCGCAAATCATTGTCAACCTCCCTCTGTCTACCTTCTCTCACAACCCTCCAGGCCTAGCTGGCGTTTCTCACTCACCATTATTTTTGTTCACGTATCTTCGAAACATTTTACCCTTGACGCGTGCTTCTGACTTGGTTTGGTTGGTTATTTTCGGCCCAATATTTTTTCTGGGCGTTTCAAGGTGTCTAGATAAAATAATAAGCAAATGTTCGTCCGTCCGCCGTCCGCGCCGATTTTGCTAGTAGAAGATTTTCTAAAATTCTGAAATTTTGGTCAGGGACCCGTTTTTGGCTTTAGTTGGTCCTCGAAACGTTTCAGCCCGATCGGACCAAATTTGGGGAGAGTAGGGGTCAAAATGTGTTTTTCGAAAAATGGATTTTCGAGATTTCTGGTACCTAGGCGTGTGGGGTATCATTTCCTACTAAATTTTGGACGCTGAATCCAGTGGAGTGAGTCCGCATGCTCCTGGTCCGAGGTTTGGTTAATGTTGAGGAGCCAGATAAGGACTGGATGGAAAGGGTTGTGGGAGAAAGTATGCACATTTGGTGATGGAGGAGGCTGACAATGGTTCGCACTGGTCGTCAGAAATGACTCTAGATTTTAAATTCGAAAACGACCCAGTACTGGTAGTTCTTCTTCCAGCGTAGACATCAAAATCCTCAAATTAATCGGACGTCTACGAATAACGAATCGTGAATTATAGTTCTCAGATATGGTTGGGATCAAATAATTTAATTTTTACATGGGTTTTGTTTTTTCGTGTGGTGTATTTCACTGCTTTTGCACCCAGTTTAAGCCTGCGCCAGTGCTTTTGAATTGTATTGTTCTGATTGATAGGTACGTTTTTTGCCAAATTAGTTTTAGAAAAATAACCACGTCACTAAAATTTTACAAAGGAGAGCCCACGAAGTCCTTGAGTAACCATTAATCGATAAATCAATCGAAAGTCCATTTCTCACTCGATGCTCTTAACCTACAATCGCACTTCGATCCTGACTTTTCCAACGGACCACTCACACAACTTACACGGTCGTGGTGATCACTTCCAGTTAGGTTATTTTTCTGTGTTAGCCCACTGTACATTTTCCAGTGCACTTTTGTTTTCGAATGTCTGTATTTGTATCAGGGGGAATGAAGGATTGGCACTCTACGAAACGTCCGAGAATTATTCTCAACAGTAAGTAGCTCAATTTATCGGATGACATTCAATCAATTCTTTTTTTCTTTTCTGTCCCTTCGGCGCGCTTTTGCTTTCATCACGTTTTCCTTTTTTTCCGTTTTACTGTCCACAATGACCTCTCCTCACCGGATTGCTTAATTTTCACATAATACATCATACTGCGTCTCCAATATGATGCTATGCGGACCAGTTGTTGGTCCCAATCTTACTGTCTCGCGTCTTTTTCACGCTTTTTCATTTCGTTTCCTGCTAAAATATCTACGTTGACCCTCATGAATACTCGGTATTGTTTCTATCAAGATCTGTACACCCCAATCGTCGACTTGGTAGATAATTGAGACATGGAGTACCTCTCCAAAGGGCCTATAAACCTCAATAGGTGCCTAGGGACCTAGGAATTCAAAATTTCAATTTCAATTTGAAAAAATTCGTAAATATGAGTTGAGTTTTAGTAGCAATAATTGAAAACAGTCTCGCGAACAGCCTGAGGTTAGGATTGACTGTATTCTCTAAAACATTCGCCACATATTTTGTATGTATTATCAACATAGCTTCCGGTGTTCAGAAAGATTGAAAGAAATCATGCATAATGCGTTCATTTTAGACCTCAAGAGTGGTTCATAGTGTGTGCATTACAAAAATTGTATTTCTTTTCTAACGAAGCATTAACTAAGAACATCAATAAAGTATTGATTCCTCAATCATCCCAAATCGGTGGGAAACTATTGACAAATATTGTTGGGAGCTAGGCAACACCCGCGCAGAAACAAAAACTAACTAGGAATGTCCTTGTATTCTTTAAATTTCTTTTACCGCCCTATATTCATTTTAATCAGCTGCCCTCAAATGTGTGAATGGATTTGATTTGTGATCGTGTTACTGACTCATTGAAAAGTTATAGGTACCAGTAACTTGATGGAAATCAAGTTTTCGAGGGGGGAGTCGGTGTTGAAAAACTTATTTCGACGATCTTACAGGCTTCTCGTCTACCGTTAATAGTACGGATAGCTAAATTGGAATCTATAATTTCGGAACAATAACTTCGGTCAATAGAAGACTTGTAGGAAAAAGTTTTGTGATGATGAACTTCACCAAAACAATTGGACAATTGTTTGAAACACAGGAGTGAAAAAATGCGACGCAAGTCACGAAGAAATTGTCAAAACCCATTGCTGATAGAAATGGTTAGAAATAGTCTATTATTTCCACGTAAACACACAATGTTAGATCGATATCGGCTGTTAGGCCATCAGTAACAACATAATGAAGGAATGTTGGAGTTTGCGCCATCCCAGCGGCCCTCGCTCAGTAAAAATGCCCCATGTGTACTTGTTTTCAACGAAGAGTTTCTTTGCCCGCACATTATCTACTTTTTTCATGGCAAACTAACATAGGTTGTGCACTAATTCACTTGACAGCTTTTATATCCACGCTTGACCTATGTATTAGCATTAGGTCATGTTCACTTATTATGCAGATCCCTTGTGTGCGTATTCCTTAGATTTAAATGTTATGCAGGTAATTAACGTCAAATGTGAAGTTTTTTCTTTGAAAAATCAAGTTTCTACTGAACTATTCCCTTGATTTGGATTCGCGGCAACTGTATAACTTGGTAAAATCGATACAGTTTGTCTCTTCCGGAACGTTGACTTCATTATATTTGGTCTTAAGCGCCAAAACGACTCATTTGTACTCATTTCAACCTAGTGTTTTATTGTATACGAATACTCAGTTCAAAAAAGCCGTATCCCCTTGGAACTGATAATGTGAATCATCGGGTGTTATCTCCTGGTTTGCGTCAACTTATGATTTGTTCTTCTCAACATCCTGACTTTGCCTGTGAAGTGTGGTATGTGGTGGGATTTCAATGTTTTCTTCTGTGGGGAGTTGTTGTTACGTTCAAGATTTAGTAAACATTTAGTCAAAGAGTGCTGCAGCTGTTGCATGATATAACAATTCACTATTGTCATGTGATACTTGGCTCATTTTTGTCTCTTGTAAATCACAATCTGCGGCTTATCTGGGGTTCCATGTATCTAAAACATCTGTGTTTCTGTAGTCTGTTTAAGACCAACAATGCTTATTCCGGTGGCTATGCCGTGTTCATGCGTTTGCTCTCAAGACGCCTCTAGATTGCAGCCACATTCCGTTATAAAATATCATGAGGTTTTTCTAAGTGAAATTCTTTTCTCATTTGTCCTTTTAGGGCAACGCTACCTTTGGGTGAGACGGCTGGCTCCTCTAGTCATCAGTGTGCAAGTCATTACACCAACCTAACAGGTTCGTCGTTGGTTGATTGTACAATGAGATAATTGGTCGAATCGATTGTGATCTCCTTTTTATCGACGGTATGTTTTAATCCAGGACCAGACGGATCTCCTCGAAGGCATAGTTCGGTTGATGAAATCCTCGGGCTTGCTGGGACGTTGACGTTGAACGGATCCCGACAGAGGTCTTTCAGTGACAGTGGACCCAACGAGAAAGAAGAACCTCCACCTCCGACTAATGGTAAGTTTTACAAAGTGAAAAAGTACTTTATTGGGCAAGCTTCAGGCAATAGGAGGAAACTTATTCCTCCGGCCAACCTTGAAATACGTTAGACCAGCAAGGCACGCACTTTGAGCAGAAGCCATGGCATGTTAGATGGTTAGTACAACTAGGCACATACATGCCTCACTTTGATAGTCTGTGGACTCTTCTGGACGCTAGCCACTATTATCGCGGTGCCTATCACTGATTCACCCAAAGCTATCGGGTTCAGGAAACCCTTCTCCTACCCTAGTTGTTTCCCAGATCGCCATGACTTATCGTCGTATTCTTATCGTTACTCTCAGGTTTTGGCGAAGGCGAAGGGCCCGACCTCATTTCTGACACTCCACCTGTTCCTCCAAGAAGGCGTGAAAAGAAGAGACACACGCCACCTCGCCCTGTCAGTAACGGTCTTCCACCAACTCCCAAAGTTCACATGGGCGCGTGCTTCTCCAAAGTGAGCACTCTCCAGCCATATAACCCAAGACGTGCATAAATTTGATCGAATTTCGTACTAAAACCGTATAATTTTTAGATCTTCAACGGTTGTCCTTTGAGAATTCACTGCACTGCTAGTTGGATCCACCCTGAGACGAGAGATCAGCACCTTCTGATCGGCGCGGAAGAAGGAATTTACGATCTCAATCTTAACGAGCTCCACGAGACAGCAATGGACCAGCTCTACCCAAGGCGGACAATTTGGTTGTACGTTATCAAAGACGTTCTCATGTCGTTATCTGGTGAGTTATTTGGATAACCATTTAAATTATTTTAGTGATTTTGGGGAACTCCAGTTCAGAGATGTCACTCGACTTGCCCACAACGACGTTCTTCAAACAGCAGAAGAAATTCACGGTTGAATGCGGTAAAAATCATGAACGTTTGATCTTGAAAAACGCTTCCGTCTGATGAAAATGTTGTGTGGGAGCATATCAATAATTCCAAATTAGTGGATAAATCATTGACAAAATAATATTATTAGGAACTTGTTAAAACTCGAGCAGGAACAAAAATAATTTAGGAATCCCGGGCCCAATACATGTCTAGAGTAAGCAATCGTTTTCACGCAACATTGTCCAATCGGTGCTACTCATGGAGCGTTGTCTTCATG
Source organism: Cyrtorhinus lividipennis (assembly GCA_019603395.1). Taxonomy (NCBI): domain Eukaryota; kingdom Metazoa; phylum Arthropoda; class Insecta; order Hemiptera; family Miridae; genus Cyrtorhinus; species Cyrtorhinus lividipennis. Next base: position 20,623,271 of record CM034006.1, read on the forward strand.
GAAAATGTATATTTACAGAAAACGCTGCAAATTCTTTCACAGCGGTTGGTTATTTATCGGTCCAGCAGGATGGAGACTCATTCCAATTGGATTCAGCATCCAAAATTTAGTCAAAAATAATACCTCACACGCCTAGATTGCCAAAAATCTCAAAAATTAATTTTTCGAATAGCACATTTTAAGCCCCGCCCTCCCCCCACCATAATGGCGTGGACGAAGTATGGCGGACGAACATTTTTGCTTATTTTGATGTAGACACCTTGAAACGCTTAGTAAAAAATATTGGGCCGAATCGGAGGGATTGACTTTTTGCCTGAAAACAGTTTGAATTTGAGGAATAACCAACCATAAATAGATTGGATTTGAGTTTGTCACCCTTGAGAAAACGTCTTGAGGATGATTGAGTAATGAGAGGCAAGGTCCTAGCGGAATAGTGAGGACTAGCGCCGTGATCCAATTGTCTCCTAGACTAGCGGTTGATCACGGCCAAATATCATTATGAAGAAATTCACTCTGTTTTCTGTAAGTTGTGCCTGCATCTTCGTCGTTCCAGGTAAAACCCCTCAGCTGTACAGACACGATCTCCCTGCCCTTCACAGCAAGCAAAGTCACAGGTTTTCCCTCCACATGAATCGAATACCGGAGCGACTCGTTCCTAGGAAATTCGCTCTGACGACACGAGTACCGGACACCAAGGGCTGTACTCGGTGCTGCGTCGGACGTAATCCGTACAACGGGTACAAATACCTCTGCGGTGCACTTCCCAATGAAATATTTCTCATGCAGTGGTACGATCCGCTAAATAAGTTCATGCTTCTGAAGGTGAGTCTAAACTACGCGTATAAACTCCACTGTTACATGCACAAATCATCCAACCTTCTATCTCAACATTTCAATCAATCAATTAACTGGAATTAATTCTTCCTCTTCTCATCCAGCACGTCGAGTGCACTCTCCCATCGCCGTTGAACGTCTTCGAAATGGTCATCACTCCCGAACTAGAGTATCCCGTCGTCTGCGTTAGCGTCAAACAAGTTTACCAACACGACAGGTTGAAATTGGACCTCATCAATATGAATCACAACGCCGGCTGGTTCCATAGCGACGAGTTGGAAGACGTAGATGGCACTGGTTCGTGCTAATTTCAAGTCAAACCGTCCGATTTATAACCGTTACGTTGCACGCCGTTCATACTGTTCTTTTTTTTACAGCTACTGTAATCCCTAGAAGAGAAAACTTACAGATCGTTAACGTTTCGCAGTTGGAAAAAGATGCAATTCTAGTCTGTTATTCAAGTGAGTATCTTCTTCACGTGCTTATCATCATTTCCGGCTGACGCATACTAACGTTTTACGCTTATTTTTCTGGTTTCTTTACAGATATTGTTAAAATTGTCACTCCTCAAGGAAAAATTAGGTCTAACAGGAAGCAAATTTCCGAACTTCATTTCGATTTCCCTATAGAATCAGTCGGTAAGTATGACTCGTTGACTACGGTCTGACGCTGTTGCCGCTCATTTTGCTCAATTGCGATTTATTTTGCTTTCAGTTTGTCTGCCTGACAGCGTCCTCGCATTCCACAAACACGGCGTACAGGGAAGAAGCTTAAAGAACGGAGAGGTTACTCAGGAAATAGTAGATAAGAGTCGGGTGTACCGGCTGCTCGGTTCTGACAAGTAAGTTTTCTGTTAAACTGATTTATACTTAGTTTAACTCCGCAATTTATAGCTTTTTCACACCAAACATGATTTGTTGATCCATATGGATTGATCTCTCCCAACAAATTGACTTTGAAAAGGTTTTTTCTGCGAACCAATTATTTTGGTCGTTTCGGAATTTCCCAAGATTCCCTGGGACGACTCATCCCCGTATTCTATGTTTGAGTTCAAAACAAATTATTTACTAGATAACATGCGGTTCTTCGATTAACCTGTCCGTATCAGAAAAGCCGCATTGGTTACTCTTGAAATCGGTGAAAGGAACGCTGAAACATCATGCACGATGCAATTCCTACAAGTCAAAGGTTGACCATAACCCTGCGATATCTTGCAACTGGGAATAAATTGGAAGACCTGAAGTTTAAACTGCTGTCACCGGTAAATAGAGCCGGAAGACTTCAATATGCTTCTATAAATACAACAATAGACTTTTTTAACGTTTTCTTGTCACCCTTGGTGAGGACCTATGATGAGACTTATTGATGCGATCGTTGCTTGAGACCAAAGCCGGTGCTACACGATGCGTCGAATGTTGGGCCAAACGTTTGCCCGTACTCGACGAGTGACTCGAGCAAAATCTCCAGCTACACGGTTTCGTCAAGTGTCCAGTGCGATCCAGGTCGAGCCCTTTGAACATGGAATAAGAAAGTTCTTATGACCGAGCCTCCAACGCCCCCCCCCCCTTCCCCCTCTCCACGTTGGACCCTTCTTCAACCTTATTTCCTTTGACTTGGGTGCAGTGACCGCCCTCAGAGCGATCGCCCTCCAACGCCAACCTTGGACCGTGGACGTTCAAAGGTCGGCTACACGATCCTACCAGTCACCAAGTGTCCAACATTGGAAGGTGTTGCTGTTGGTAGCATCGTGTAGCGCTGGCTCAAGAATACTGTGTAAAACTCTGCCAACAGGCGACGCAATATTTTCCAGGTTGTACAACATATTACACCCGTCCGCGAATACTGGGACAACTCAAAATTATCAATTATTGGGAAATCAATCAATGGGAAGACGTTTGAAGTTTCTGCTTTGCTCTTTTCCACCTCCAGCTCATTGAGCACTCGCCAAGATTGTTACCAGTGCATGGATCGACAGTACAAAAACTATTTGTTTAATGTGGTCCGGACCCGAGCTACCAATGGTGGTTCTAACTCAAAATTGGCGTTTTTTTAGTTGTCCCAGTATTCGAGGGCGGATGTGATATTTTCAACTCTTCGTCAACTAAGCATCGAGCAATGTATTGTGCAACCATTCAATATCCTGTACACAAGACCAATTAAATTTCGTACCCCCTCCCCCCATTTTTATTTGGCCTTCGATGGAGTTTTTCGGGTCATCGAAATCAAGGGAATATTGGAAGCGAGTCGGTCAAATCAGCAGACATTCAGTAGGGCGATTTTGCACCCCATCTTCGGAGGGTCCCTGTCCCGCAAGTTGCCGCCTCCTCCGTCTCAGTCCCGCAAGTTACCCCCGACTCTTCCCCGCCATACTAACGCAATCCCGCATCCTTCGCAGAGTGGTGATGTTGGAATCCCACCGATCGGCAGTTCCCGCAGCCACGCCCCACACGACGGAAGACGGCGCCGACCTTCACATCCTCGCGGGACACGAGGCCAGCTACTAAACCCTGCCGGCTCATCCATCAAAATTGTCTTTTACCGAGTCCATCTTCGCTGGACGTTCTGGTTGTGTTCTGATCCATTCTGTCGCGCTTAACGAAAATTATTTAAAAGAAAAATTAACTGAATAGTATATCACTTCCTCCATTATATATACTTTCCCTTGATTATGCGACTTTTTTACGTAGTTTTTACGGGATACACGTTACTAAATATTTCGGTTTACCTGATCGATTTACAATTACCTATTATTTTTGTTATAGAAAAACACGGTAGTCGTTTATCGTTGTGTGTTGAAACTACTTTACTAAAGTATATTTATTATTGTGATACTAGATGGGTAATGAAGACTGTACAGTAAGATGTTTTAAGGTGAGTCCCGAAACGTATCTTTGCGTAGACCGTGTTAACGTTTCAATTATTTATTTATTCGACATATTGTTAGGCATCCTCTCGCACTCTGGGTGCATTTTTATGTTTGCGCTTGGACGCTCGTTTATTTAGATATCTTTATTTTTAATTAAAATTACAAAGACTTTTTTCTGAGGTCGCGACAAACGATGAGTTTAATGGTTGTAATAGGGTCAATTGGTGGATTTCTTTTTATCGAAAGAAGCTATTGCTTTCAATTAATTTTGATTAGTATAGACTTTGAACAATAACGGAGGAGTATGATCCCTCTTCTAAAAAAAAAAGAATGCGTTACGTTCACAGTTCAAAATACTAAATAAGTATCGCAATGATGAGTTAAAGTTTGTGAAATCGTAATTTTAGATCACATCAATGAGCGGCTTATGTCGCTATAAATGGTCCTCATCTGCCCTATTTTGCAGTTTCGAAACGATATTGTTTGATTGCTGTATAAATTGGGTACTCAATTGCCAATTGCAAATTGAGCATTCAATTACGGAGAAATTGCGAATGGTTTTTTCTCCCTGGTTCATCAAACATTTAAAATTATTTGTTTTTTAAAATGATTTAACATTTGAACAATATTCGTTTGTCTTGGTGAACATGAGTTACGTGGTAGTTTGGTTGATTTGACTAGCTCATACCGCTTGAGGATGCCTATAGGTGTATAATTACTCGAGAAGAAACGAAATTGCGTCTTTTAAACCGAAGTAATAAATTCCGTTGCCAGAAGACCTATCCGTTCGGCTGAGTCCCCAAAGTAGGTGTTAAACTAGGGTCTCTGCTAAGTGTACATACTGTTCTCCCTCAACTAAACAAAAATTCTAGTTCAAAGTGTAAATTATGTAATAAACAATTTATTGATTTAATAACTATACTGCAGCATATGGCATTCTGTCAACAATTTACCGCACTGTGACCAAATTTGAAGCATTTTCAAATCCTATTAGGAGCAGCGTTCTTCGAAAAGTGTTTAGCTGGGCGAAATTATCATCTCGGATTTTTTCTGACTAATGACAAAATGAATCGTCGATTGCATTAGTAGTTTCATTCTCTTAGGTGGTTGCAAAAATACTGTCGAAATCGTTCCTTGTTCTTCCTAGCTTCAACGGTCGTCCTTGAAAGTCCGGTCAGTAAAGTCGTCAACGTTTAACTTTAACTATTGAGGAAATCATTGATATATTGAGCCGTAGCTGTAATACGTACCTCGTACCTTTTAAGGGAACATGAAGTACCTTTTGAATTTAAAGTTCGTCTTTTCCCCTTTAGGGACAACCTGGTGGAAGGCAGAGGGCGTTATATGCGCCAAAATGTGAACTCCGATGCATGGAAAGATTATTTTCTTATAAAAAGTTCTATATTGATAGTGAAAAATCGTTAGAGAAAACCATATACGGAAATATTTTAATTAAATTCGTCGAAAATATTGAAAACCCCCATATATTTATCGTAGTTCTTCATTACCAACAATTCATTAGCGGGTGAAGTAGTCAAATTAGAATGGATCAATTTAAAAAGTTGGTCCATTCCCAAAGATCGGAGCATCGAATTATGAGCTGCAAAGGAACGCGCGACTTTCTGTTCATCTTCCGCCATTTGAAACAAAAACAAGAGTAAATTTAGACAAAATTCTACTTGTAGATAGGTGTCTCCATTCTGCCGGAGCCTTGAGAGCCGCTAAATGCGTAACATGGCCACGAAATGCATGAAAAGACATATTATTGAACACGTGTAACTGACGATGCTGTTTGAACGATAATAAAAATGGTTGAAAATCCCTGTTTGTTACAAATTTTTAGTTCATGACCTATTCTTTAGCGTTATTCTTCCAGATCGGAGTCTCCTTCGTGCTCTCTCGTCTTGAACCAATATTCTAGGTGGGTGTTGGTATTAGAAGGCGTCTAGTTGGTACCTGATGTGATGGCCTAGACGACACATAGTGTGTCGAAAGACCTAGGGACCTGGCGGAAACTTGGAATCCTAAAATAGAATCTGGCTGATGAAATTAAAAAGAAGATTTTCACCCAAACCCGTGCCCTTGCAGAAAGTATTCCAAATTTACGAAACTGTGTTAAGGGTTACTTCAGAAAAAATGAAATTGAAAACATCGGCGTACGGTGAAAGGACATTTGCTTATTTTGACCTAGACACTTTGAAAAGCCCAGAAAAAGGCCCGAATCTGAGAGGTAGCCTTTCTGCATAAATTATTCTAGGAATACCCAACCAAAATTAAACTCCAGAAATGAACGTGAACACCACAATTCCTAAAAACATTCCACATTTTTTGGCACATTAGGCGAGGCAAACGTTAGTTTTGCTTCTTAGCTTTGATTCATGACCTAAACGCAGATTATCTGGGAGTGTCTCTCACTTTCTCTATCAATTTACTTTTTTTCTGGTTTAGCAGGCACCGTAATTCCAATGTTGCATCTTGATGAAAATGGAAGGTCTTTTCTTTCACGGCTAACGAACCTCCAAATGGCTGCAGCAACTGATACTTGGCACAAAACGATACTTGAACTACCAGTGTGCTGGAGGTAACTAGCGAATGGCACTATTTTCTCCATCAGGGGATTGGAATGCAGATTACCACCCTTGGACTAACCTCTGCTAGGGCTATACCTCCCAGGTCCCATAGGGAAAAGACGTCCCTTGGGCCAGTAAGATGAGTGATATTCAACTAAATTATTTCCCGTTCGAATGGTGCATGCTCCTGACGTTAACAGGTTAAGTCATTGTTATTTGGTGCTGTAGTTGTGCTGAAAATGAGTTTTTTCTGGGAATGCATCTGTTTATGTATGGTCTGTATCGTTTGTATGTAACATTGATTATTGAGTCGCCACGATGAAATAATACTGAGACTGTATAAATTGGACATATCCTTAGGGCGATGAAACAGAAGACACGGTGAAGGTTTAAAGGTTGTCAAAAATGTATTAAGTAAATAGGTACACTAGGAACGACGGGCTGGTTGAGATTAGGCGATGGGCACTTTGGGGATGGCGTTGCCTTCAGCTCTGTAACCATTTTCGTCAGCGACATAGGTGAAAGAGATAGGGATTCCTTCGGGCGAGGTGTAAGCGACTGATCCTTGCTGGGCGAGGACGTAATCACCAGTTGGAGTCTGCTTCAGGGCACCGTGCCCGCTTCGGGCCTGTCCGTCGCCTAAGATGACAGGTCGACACATGTTTAGTTTTGCGAAAATATGTGACTCTCAGGGGCATCCACAGATATCCTAGTATTGTGAATTTTTTTGGAAATTTTTCTAAATAATGTTCTGCGCACAATGAAAGGATTTTGACTTTAGATTGTTCTTACACAGCAGTGGCAGTCGAATTTGGTACCAGGTAATTGTGATACGCCATCAGGCCATAGGCTACGGTTACTGTGGAAGCAAAAATTCAATCCCTCAGATTCGGCCCAAAATTATTTTCTGGGCGTGTGTTTCAAGGTGTGCAGATCAAAATAAGCAAACGTCCGCGAAATTTTGGTCAGGGACCCGTTTTTGGCTTTAGTAGTTCCTCAAAACTTTTCAGCCCAATCAGATCAAAGTTGGAGGGCGGGGGGAGGGGTCAAAATGTGTTTTTCAAAAGATGGATTTCGGCGATCTAGGCGTGTGTGGTATCATTTTCGACTAAATTTAGAATTTATAGCTCAAAATAGGTATCTATTTACCTACTTCAAAGGAGGGTTTTCGAGATATCTGGTACCTAGGAGTGTGGGGTATAATTTTCCTTTGAATTTTGGACGCTGAATCGATTGGAATGGGTCTGGAAAACGCCAAACCAACTGTTTTCCCAATTTCCCTATGTTCGATATTTTCGGCGATTAAGGCCTGAAGGGGTATCGTTTTTCACTAATTTTTGGACGCTGAATCGATTAGAATGAGTCTCCATGCGCCTGGTCCGAGGAATAACCAACCCTGCGAAAGAATTTGTTACGTTTTTCTATTCCCTTCAGTATGTATCCGAATGTTTCTGTGTCATCCTGAAGTATTCCGAAAACTTTTCTTGTTGGTCCCGTAATTCAGCAAGCAACATATAAAACTCTCCTTCTTGCTCTGTGTTTTACTTAAACTGGTACACGTGCTCCGACGTCTCCCTGTTTAAAGGTAATCACTTTACAACGGATTTTCAGTAAAGTAAAAATCACCAGTGTCATAAATGTACTAACGATGAGAACATGCGTGCAGTTAAACCACGTTGTTCTGATGAGAATTTCGGACGAACTCATCAGAACTCATTTTCATCTGAATTCGCATTCATAGTAACCGTAGCCCATGTAATCCAAATAGCTTCATCGACTTTTACGAGCTAATCCGTCTCCAAATAATCAAAATCGTCATCCTAAATAAATTTTCATGGTGCACAAATCCTCTCTTATACAGCTTTTTTAAGGTATCATCGAATAATAGGTAACTTGACTTATGAGTTGATCAAAATACACTAAATTGAATTGCTCATCGTCGTGTAGTAACCGCCTAGAATTAATCCATCTTTTGTAAACGTACCGGTTGTGTAGGTGTAAGCAAATTGGTTGGAGTCATCCCTCACTTCCGTTCGTTGGAGAATCGGCACGGGAGACCTTATCACTTGGGATGAAACTACGCCGATAACTGCCAGAGCGATGAGTACAATCTGTGTAAAGAAATGCTCAATTATTGAATCGGAAAATCACATATTCGTCGTGTTTTCCGAACAAGTTGCATCAACGGTCAGTGAAAAATTTTGCTAAATGTATAACGACCCCCCTCTATCCTTTTATGCCAAATTTAATTTAAATCTTTGTCTTAAAAATTGTTCATTTCTGGAGACATAAGTTTTTTACACCTTTCACTGATCGCATAGCTTTAGGTTCGCAACCATATTACTGAATCAAGCAAAGAAAAAATATTCACTCATCTATTTCATCAATTATATTTTTGATTGATTATAAAAATGCATTTTAATGATCTTAATAATGGCACAATGACAAAAAATGTGAGGCGCCGGAATTTCGCTGACTCGAACAAACGTGATGTTGTTTCAAGCGAGAACCACTGACGGTTATTTGCCAATATTGATTCAATTAATTCCTCAAAAATGTGTCGATATTTTTTCCTCGAGGAATACCGATTCTATCAATCATCCTCAGTTCTTATATACATTCAACACTTTAAATGAATTATATGAAATACAAAAAATCCATTTGGCAGACATTGCAGCATCCAAACGGGGCAGTATGGCCCACAAGACCCTTTAACAAAATATTCACTTGATTCAGTGAAAATTACGCTCTCGCAACACTTACCGAATTATGCATGGTGTAAATGATGGTGAGGTGAAGACTGGGAAGAAGAATTGTCTTGAAGTCCTGAGTACACTGGCCTTATCTTAATTGGATTTCGTCTTATATAGGCGACGAAAGGAAGAATGTTGTTTTCAAGTTAAAAGCGGAGTAGTTAAGATTTTTGCGGAAGATATCGAAAGAAGTCGAGATGTTTTTCGACAGCTACCTTCGGTCGGTAAGTAGGTAAGACGTTGGTTCCACCTCAATCAGGAACAGCCGCAGGTGAACGAACATCCCAAACGATCACTTTCTCATAAAGTTAATCAGTTATCCACATTTGTGAGTTATGCCTCGTTTATTCACCAAGGACAGAAATGAATGGCTTATTATCGTAATATGCCTTTAATAGTGTCGTGATTGGACTGTCTAGGACGAAATATTTCGTGGCGTTCAATTTTTCACGCTGGACGAATAACGGCGACGGATATTGTGATGATTCTTCAAACCATCCAGCATTCAAGTCAACAATTTTTAAAACGTTACCTCTAAATGCCACTATTTTCTTTATTCATCAGTTGCTAATTATCGAAAAAATTTCCACTTAAAGATTGTCAATATTTAAAATTGTATGTTTATGTGTGCACTTTTCAAGTGTTTCGAAATACTAGATGTGGCCTAGATCTCAAAATTGAATAATGGATTCTCCGTCCACCTACCTTACCATTTTAATAGTAAAACTAATAGTAAAAAAGTCCAATTACACGAAAGGAGGCAGGTTATGGGTCTAAGCAAGTATTGAGATGCGTCCGGGTCTGATTGCCGCACTCCGAAGAATAGATCCTGCAGATTAGGAAGGGTGTTTTGACAACATTTACTCAGGTGGGAATACTTTATTTTGAATTTTAAAACTGTCTCCTCCACCTGTTTTTTCCTCCTCTTTTCCTTTAAGATACCTACTTACTTCAGGAGACCTCAAAAAAACGTTATTCACTTATATTTACTCAGGTAAGAACACATTATCTTGAATTTTAAAACGGTTTGACCACCCTTTTCCTCCTCTTTTGGTTGGTTATTCCTTGAATAATCAACCTATGTTTTCATGATAATGGTCAACCTCTCCGATTCGGCTCAAAATTTTTTTCTGGACGTTTCATGATGTCCTGATCAAAAAATCTGCAAATTCTTACACACGGGTTGGTTATTCCTCGAATGGGGGAAACAGTGGGTGTGGCGGGTCTCAGACCCATTCCAATCGATTCAGGGTCCAAAATTTAGTGGAATATGATACCCTACTCGCCTAGGTAGCAGAAATCCCGAAAACACATATTCAAGATGGGTGTATCTATGGGGCACTACGACACTAATTTACTAATATAATATTGAGAAAACGTAGGTAATTTAGAAGGCTATAATAATTGTATTAAATTGAATTGAATGGTACGAATAAAAAGCTCGGACAGTAAAAAGAATTGTAGGCAACTGCTCAAAATTGGTTGCTAAGTTTAACAGCTGGTTATAAACAACAGGATATGACGATGTGTTTTGTTTGTCTATTCGGCTGAAGTCACCCACATGGGTAATAAATACCCAATTTGACCCATTACTTTCTTCCAGTGGGTGCCAATTGTTCTGGGACCCATTTTATTGGATTCAGCGTCCAAAATTTAGTGGAAAATGACACCCCACTCGCCTAAATCACCCAAAATCTCGAAAATCCATTTTTCAAAAAACACATTTTGACCCCTACCCCCTCCAAATTTGGTCCGATCGGGCTGAAAAGTTTCGAGGACTCATCTCGGCTGGGAACAGACCCCTGACCCAAATTTCAGATTTTTAGAACATTTTCTACTACCAAAAACGGCGTGGACAATGGACGGCGTACGGCGTACGGCGTACGGCGTACGGCGGACGGCGGACGGCGGACGGCGGACGGCGGACGGACATTGACCTTTTTTGATCAGGACATCATGAAACGTCCAGAAAAAAATTTTGAGCCGAATCGGAGAGGTTGACCATTATCATGAAAACATAGGTTGATTATTCAAGGAATAACCAACCAAAAGGTCAATGTCCTTCCGCCGTCCATTGTCCACGCCGTTTTTGGTAGTAGAAAATTTTCTAAAAATCTGAAATTTGGGTCAGGGGTCTGTTCCCAGCCGAGATGGGTCCTCGAAACTTTTCTGCCCGATCGGACCAAGTTTGGAGGGGGTAGGGGTTTTTTGAAAAATGGATTTTCGAGATTTTGGGTGATTTAGGCGAGTGGGGTGTCATTTTCCACTAAATTTTGGACGCTGAATCCAATAAAATGGGTCCCAGAACAATTGGCACCCACTTGAAGAAGTAATGGGTCAAATTGGGTATTTATTACCCAATTTGATTATGTGTTTTTGGGATTTCTGCTACCTAGGCGTGTGGGGTATCATTTTCCACTAAATTTTGGACGCTGAATTCAATAAAATGGGTCCCAGAACAATTGGCACCCACTGGAAGAAGTTATGGGTCAAATTGGGTATTTATTACCCAATTTGATTATGTGTTTTCGGGATTTCTGCTACCTAGGCGTGTGGGGTATCATTTTCCACTAAATGTTGGACGCTAAATTCAATGATGTGTGTCCCAGAACGATTGGCACCCACCGGAAGAAGTTATGGGTCAAAATGGGTATGTATCCACCCATTTTGTATGTGTCAGGATTTCTGGTGCCTAGGCGTGTGGGGTATCATATTCCACTAAATTTTGGACCCTGAATCGATTGGAATGGGTCTGGGACCCGCCACACCCACTGTTTCCCCCATTCGAGGAATAACCAACCCGTGTGTAAGAATTTGCAGATTTTTCTTTCTAGATTTCTAGTAGACTTACTTCAGGGGACCTCCAATTACACGAGCGAGGTCCGCCCAGAATAATAAACCATTGAGGAATAATTTGCAGCGTTTAGGGAATAATTTCCATTTTGAGATCCCCACGGTGTGTTTTTTCGTTGGCCAACGTTTCTCAAGAAGTTTCAAATTACGAATAATCCGAAATTCTCGCTGTGGTGAATCTCTCTCTAATGTAAACCCATCAATCAATCTCCTTTTGGTTCGTTATTTCTTATATAATCAACCTTCCTATGTTTTTGAAGTAGTGGTTCACACTTTTATTTACTCAATTTATACAACATTTTTATTGTATTGTTTTTAGCCGTCGTTTTGGTGTATCTTGAAACTCATTTCACCAATTTCATACCAACTGAAAACAGAAAAGATTTTGTTCAAGTCGTTCAAATACAACCTCTACCAGCCATTTATCGATTATTTCGGTGTCCGTTCGGATGAATGTTGAGAATGACCCATTTGTGACCGTTTGACCGTTGAGGAAATGAGGTCGGTCTCAATTGACCTTCGATTCGCGGGGAGGTTGGTCCAGGTCCGTCCTCATCGTGTTGGACATTGCAACCTCGAAATCAGTCAATTGAGTCAGAACAACCGAGTTATATTGGTAGAAGTTGACGAACTCTCAACTCCATTCTTGTGTGAACTCGAGGTCCGTAAGGTGAGTTTTATCGTAAATTTCGATCGGACATTTCATTAATAATACGACGGTTGCCTTTTTACGCTTAGGTGTTTAAATGAAGCCCTTCTTATACGTAGAAGCCTTCCTAGGTGTCAATATCATCGATTAAAAGTGAGGAAAACGATACAAATACAACTGTTCCCATCAAGATTGCCCGATTTTTGTCGGATCATATGAGGTCAACCCAGCAAAAAAAAATGCCTATCTCGATAACAGTTAAAGTAGTTATTTTTCTAATTGACTTTCCCAGGAGAAAACTGGAAATGTTCCATGTTGCGCCAGTAAGGACCAACTGTAAGGACTCGATTAGCACAAGAACCTTGGGAAAATAAAATCATATAATCCCTCTGATTCCCTCCTCTGCAAATTTTAAACATTCTGAATTGGTAAAAAAAAAAAAATTGTTCTCTAGTTTAGTGAGAGATGCTCAGTTCACTCAACTTCTCATGTATGAATCCCAACATGATCCTCGCAGCGAGCTCAACTTGAAGATAAGTATAGGGTGACAGGTAGCTGTCGTGATTATAAATACATTGTATATTAGTATAACCATGTCTAAATGTTGATTTTAATTTTATCCGTACCCACATGGTTCATTGTTCGTAATTAAATTCATGAACGTAGTCAAAAAATAATTATCCACTCACTTGTGATTTTATTCATAAATAGGTTAGAACGCACATCTCTGAGTAAAACAAAGGCCTCATATTCAATGCATTTCCGAAGTGTAAAGGAACCGCTGATCGAGCCACTTTTTCTCTCGTAATATCGTATTTATGGAAAAATGAATTTGTTATTGAATGTTGTATAAGAATGATTTGTCTTACTGAGTTCATCTGGGGTTTGCCTCTTGATGTGAGCAGTAAGTACCTGGCAAATTGATTCTTATTATAGCTCTAAATGAGCGGACATGATGAACGACAAGATTACAAGATCAACCTTTGAATAATGACCCCCCCCCCCCCCCCCCGGGGGGCAATACGAATCAACGCAAAAATTGAGGGGAACGTAAGATCACCGTTGGCTCCTTGTTGATAACAGTAATGAATTAGGTATATCTTTAGATTACTTGACTGCCAACCTCACTAAACATCACTGTATCTTGGTAAGCAACTTCACCAATCAACCGATGATTTATGCGTTCGTTATCATCTCATGTTTACTGTTTTCTCTTCTAGCCTGCGAGTTATCTCGAGTGTCAAGGGTCGACACTAAAGAAAATCCCCGGTCAGACGGCGTTTGTGATGGATTGAGTTTTAAATCTCGAGTGCATTCAGCGAGAAGAAGATATAAGCTGCTGAGTGAAGACGCTGCTGCAGTCGGTCGTTTTGAGTCGTACAATGTGGCCGCCAATCTTACTACTCGTTACCGCCGTCGCGGCTCAACGTGTCAAAGAGTCCACCCAGGAAGGATGCTCGCTGCCGCAGCAGTTGATAGACGAGATTCACAGCTACAAGCCCAAAGTGGACAAAATTATCTCGGAGGTGGTCAACGGACCTTCAAGCGGTCAAGTGTGGTGGGAGCTCGCGAATTTTACCGACCGATTTGGCAGCCGTATTGCGGGATCGCAAAATTTGGAAAATGCCATCGACTTTATGGTGGAGCGAACCAAATTGTTTGATGTGGACGTTCATACTGAACCTGTTACAGTCCCTCACTGGGTCAGGTAAGAGGTATCTATATCAGATTCACGATTTAAGGTAGTATTAGTTGACTGTGTGAGAGAAGGATTGGAAGAGCCTCAAGGCGCTTATTGTGCCTCTCAGGAGGGGCGTATTCTTTGTCAGCCAAGAGACCTAATCCCCTGGAGATGATTTGCAGGTAGTTAATTAGCTTCTTTCAGGGGATTAGCCTCATTGGGATTTGTTCCCCGGATAATTTAAACCTGCAAGATGTGAGTGCTGAGCATTCAAATTTAAGTTGGCTGCAATTTCACCCACCTTTTTACAAAGTCTGCATAGGGTTGTAATTAGATTACCCCATATACGATGCAGGTGTGAATGCTTTGCTATCGTGCACTTACTGTCAACATCTCCTTCAATGTCCTGTATGTAGGTATACCAGTGCCCCCTGCAGTCTATTTATTTCATCATTACTCCCACAGGGGAGAGGAATCTGCCACAATGATTCTTCCCCGAGTCAAGAAAATGAGTCTACTTGGGATTGGCGGAAGTGTGGGGACGTCAAATACCGAAGGTATCACGGCCGAGGTCGTCGTCGTCGAAGATTTTGACGAACTCAAAAAAAGAGCCAAAGAAGTAAGACTAGTCGATTCTATAGTCACTCAATTAAGTTTGGGTTCGAGATTGAACAATTGGTTCGGTCTCTCAAAGCTGTTTTACTACGAATAAAATCATATGCGACGAGGTTGTGGAAACCCATTTCAATAAAAAACGGAAATATCGGTCAATAGTCAATTTAGTTACTTTTGGTGGGACTGTCGTCAGATACCTCCGTTTTTTATTATTTTATTACCATCAGCAACGGTTTTTCTTTAAACCGATTAATTATTAACAGCATAGCCTTGTAAATGATACGTAATTTGCTTTCGGAGTTGATAATTTGTTTGGTAGTTTTGACAAAGACAATACATTAGCCGAAAGCTTCGTTACGGGGAATACCATCAGTTGGAACCCATTTTGTAAGATCCTTCCTTTGAATGTGAGTGAGGTGCACCTAAAGAAAAATTTGGCCTACCAATTTAGTTTTTCAATGCCGAAATTGCCCTATTTGCGTCATACTCTGACTTTAGTGTAATTGACACTGTATCCACGTTCAGAGAACCATAGCCTTCTTGGATTGCACTTGCTAAATAAGATTGAGCTCTTTTAATAAGTTTTGTTCCACATTTTCAGGTATACGGGAAGATAGTTGTATTTTGCGAAAAATGGGTGAGTTACGGGACCACCGTTCAGTACCGTTCCAAAGCCGCCTCCCAAGCTGCTAAATTGGGGGCTGTGGCCACCCTGGTTCGCTCAGTGACGCCTTTCTCGCTAAACACACCTCACACTGGATGGCAGTCGTATGAAAGCGGAGTGAAGCCTATTCCGACGGCGTGTATAACTGTTGAAGACGCAAAACTCCTTCTGAGAATACACAGAAGAGGTAGGTCTAGCACGAATCAGGTGTACGGACGTCCTCCCGCCTACTACATTCTAAGAGTTATAATGTGCACTCGATTATCTTTCGTCTGAACGCTTTTCTGGACAATAAGTCATAGTCCCGGCGCCTGTAATCAACATTTTCGTCCCTTCTTGGGACCTCATAATTGGCTCTGACTTCTTCTGAAGGGAGCAATGTCTATGCCAATAACATGACCACTTGCTGCATACAACCTGTATTGTGATCTGATTCAGGATGACGGAACTTTATTCGATATCTTGCATAAGTTTATGGCGTAAACGTACCTCATTTACTTATACGGTAATGTTAGACAAGTTATAAGTAGGTTTAAACAGTGATAGTATGCCTCCTTAGGGCAGAAGATCGTCATCAATTTGAAAATGGAAGCTAAACTACACGACCCTAAGACGTCAAGGAACACCATTGTTGACCTGAAAGGCACCACTACTCCAACTGAGTACGTGATGGTGTCAGGACATTTGGATTCTTGGGATGTCGGCAACGGAGCGATGGACGACGGAGGTGGTGCTTTCATCTCGTGGTACGCCACTGTTCTTTTGAAGAAATTAGGCCTCATCCCCAGAAGGACCGTCAGGTGCGTTAATTCATCACAGTTCACATTGTTACTTATTCGAGGTTACATTACGTCAATAAATCCTTATTTCTTATCCCAACTAGGGCCGTGTTGTGGACGGGAGAAGAGCCAGGACTCATTGGGGCGTTTGCTTATCAGAAGGCTCATAAAGACAGTGAAATAGTTTTGGCAATGGAGAGTGACGAAGGGACGTTCAATCCAACGGGAATCGGAATGAGGGGCACTAACAAAGCCACTTGCATGATGCAAGAAATATTGAAGTAAGAGTTGTCTGTAATATCACTCATGTCTATTAATATAAGTATTTTATCATTTAATTTAACTGAATATTAGTAATTTAACTTGAGCGAGTGAATCGATTCAGCCTCCTTAGTCGGTGACAAGATAATTTAGTTCGGTTTTATTTTCTGGAACAATTTCTAGGCATTTCTATGTACTACGAGCGGGGACAAGTTTTCTCTTGGAAATTGTGGTTCCCGTCAACCCAATCCCGTTCCAAAGATTATGGTCCGGTCCTAAATTTCACATCAATGTGAAGTGACATCTTGTTCACATATCTATACATTCAATATGGTCAGTCTTTCAGAATCTAAATATTCTTTAATCGAGTAACCCAGTTGGTTGGCAAGGGTTTCCCGCTGATGATGGAACATTTGTAGAAAAATATATCGGGTGTTATCAAATCAGGTTTTTTACTATTTTTAATGATTCCAGAATGATGGAACCCATCAACGCCACCACACTGGAGCTGTCTGATGACGTTGGTTCGGATATTATGGTCTGGTCTCAAACTAAGGTCCCTTTGGCAGCTTTACGAAACGAAAACGAAAAATATTTTTGGTTCCACCACACCGAAGCCGATACTATGGAAGCTGAAGATCCCAACGTTTTGGATAGGTATGCAAAATGTGATTTTTAATATTGTAGATTCCCTCCTGAAAGTTATTGTTGAAGGAATGTATTGAAATGTTTGTCATGGAACCCTAAAACGTTGTATATTTCCTACTCAGATGTCTGGCTCTCTGGGCGGCAGTGTCATACGTTGTTGCGGACCTTTCCGTACGTCTTCCTGTCGGTTGACACTAACCACCTATTGGAAATGGACCGGTGCCAAGGATACCCCCATCTTCCCCAACCAACCAACTCAGCTGTCTTCACTTTGACTAACTCCTACTTTTTGGCACAGAGTCCCAGCAAGGATGAAGAAAACGTTGATCTTTCAAACAAGAGACACCATTGGCTTTAGTAGGATTTTCCATGAGAAAAAAGGCCTTATTATTTTACATTTCTCGATGAATGTGTATCTATCATTCTGTAAACCCTTCAATTCAAAGGGCTATCTAAGTTAGATGTTTTATTGTGTTAAACGGTTTCCGAAGGGCTATTTAAGTGACAAAATTCAACTTGAAAACTGTTTTAAACAGTCAATTAAAAAAAAATAAGGGTATATTATAGTATGATTGACAAAGGTATAATATAATTACGACTAATCAAGTTCACAATAATTGCCAGAAACCTCAGGGATCGTCCGTGGCCTTTCAGCACTCAGTTTTCTTTCTCATTCATGTGAGGAAAAAATCCTGAAAAAAAGGACCAAACTAATTAAATACCCTTTTCTCGAATCCCAAGAAAGCTCCGGTCATTTTTTGGATTCGATTTGAATCAGCTTACTTTTAAATGTGGTTTCCTTGTCTAGAACCAGGTCTTTATACCAGTGCTCGACTAATCGGACATCCATGTCCCCTCCCAAATGTGACGGTGTGTTAGATGGGCCCAACTCTGCGAGCAATGTCTTGAAAGGGCTCTTGTGCCATACTAACTGTAAAAGTGCATTTGATTACATTATCGCGGGCTTTACCCTACTAACTCTATCAACCCATTCAACACTGATGCAGATAGTTTTTCCAAAAGCCTAATCACTTCGTTTGACCTCAGGGACGGCAGTCAAAATGTCTAGTGGAATATGGACGTAGGAAGTAGAGGCGGCCTTTTCTGCAGGATGATGCATGTAGATTATTCAGTTTTTCATTGTCAGATGAAAAGAAGTTTTTATTGACGCCTTATTGAGGTGCTTGGTGGACGCTTTAATGCGTCTACCAGGCACTTGAGAGGGCTTCGCTCTCTCTATTAATCAGAGGAAAGATTCCGTTTTGGCAGCTGTTTATTCAAAAGAAGCAGTCAGTTAGTTGGACTAACATAGCGGGTTTAAATAACCATGTCTTCCACAGCTGCCTGATGAATTCATTACATTATGACATGTCATGTCATATCTACAAACACAAAAAGAAAAACAAGTCCCACATTCCCTCATTCCTATGTATGAAACGACAAGAAAAGTAAACATTCGCCACTACATATCAATGTTTTGGGACGTTTTAGTTAATAGCCCAGAGGAGAAACTACGTTTTGAGCTCAGTGTTTAATGAGTTAATTAATTAATTTTGTTAAAATATTACCAAAAAACAAAATATAAAGCCCAAAATATTGGGATGTAACTGACAAATGGCCAGTGAGAACCTCACTAATTCATAGAAATGTTTCAAAAAAGAGTATTTACTTTTGGTCGTAGTTCATCTCTCATGAATGGACTGAGAGCGGTGAAGAAAATTTTAAAAGCGAGCGGAGCGTTGACGATATGCACGAATTCAAATCGAACTGGAACACACTCCTAGAAAACCAAAAAAATTAGTACAACAAATATTTGTTCCCCAAATTAGTCAAATTGCGGTTACAAAAAACCGTGTTGAGCGTGGTATTTACTTGAAAAAACTTCATTATTGCCGACAACTTATGCGGCGTCGCCCATTTCATGATTTTTAACGAAAAATTTGTGCAGTCAACGACCAGGATTACGCCAGTCTCTTGCACTTCTGGTTCGAGGGAAAGCGATTCCAAAATAACTGTCCCTGATTGCATCATTTGAGGCCAAGATTCCTGCGCTGGATCGATGTTTCCTGATTGAGATTGATAGAAAAGAGTGAAATGATTTAATGAAAAGTTAAACTGTAGATTTCTATACATAATTGTAAATGTCATGGTGGAGGGTTAGGATTTGAAAAACAAGAACTGTCGAAAAGAGAATGTAACGAACCGAATCTGAGGAAGAGGATGGGCCTGCCCAGGGAGTCTCCGGGGCGCTGAACGTAGCCTAGGTCGGGTCGGGAAATTATCTCCACGTACTTCGAAGGGGCGTAGAAAAGAAATTCATCTTGATAATCTTTCTTAGCCCGGAAGTAACTAACAACCTGAAACAATTATTTCAACAGCAAACAATTCAACGAAAAATTGTCTTCAACGAGTACAGGGCGAGTATGACAACAACGAAGTAGTACGAGATATCGCAGTGGCGGCCATAATCACACACCAGCTCGTATGATTTTTGGGGATCGCAATCGCAAGCCTTGATGAAACGAAGGAGGAATTCGTCGGAATCGTCACAATCCAGATCATTGTCGTCTGTGAACAACAACAAGCAGGAATTACTAGCGTCGAGAAGAGCGGCGACCTTGCCAGAAGCGAAGATAGAACAGTAAGTTGTTATTTTCGTCCGGACGTAATAAAATAACATTGTTAGGTCGTCTAATTATTTCGACTCCAGTCAAATACCATCTACTCGGAGATTTGCCTAATGGAAAATGATTCCCCACACTCCTAGGTACCAGAAATCTCGAAAACACACATTTGAAATAGGTAGATAGATATCCATTTTGAAATTTCAGATTTTCAGAAAATTGTCTGCTACCAAAATCGGCGTGGACTGCGAACTTACATTTGCAGATATGTGCCTTGAAACGCTCAGACAAAAATTTTGGACCGAGATTGACTTTTTGCATGAAAACATAGGTTGATTATTCGGTTGATTTCTCTCCATTTGTTAGAGAGAGTGAAGGCAAAGGCATGAGGCCGAAGTTCTCGAAATTTTGAAATTATTTGTAAAATTCTTGCCGAAACCGCTCCTGACCTAAATGAAGCCTAGCGAATCTGTCGCAAACCTTTACTCCACAGGCAGTTGGAGGAGAGGGAGAATATAAAGATATTCCATTACAAAAAAAAAAAAAGTCGCAAATTACAAGAAGAGAATTTGTTCAATAAAACGGTTATAGAATTGTTGCTTACATTTTGTTATTCTACGAGTACATTAGTTGATGAGCGTACGCTGGCCCCAACTCAAAAATAGTTTTTTTGTACTGATAAGAGCAGATGTAGAGCAAACCGAGATTCTTCAAAGACCAACGTTCAAATCGCAGAATCATCGTCTCGCAAGCAATCTGTCATTGTGAGTTGGTTTTGCAGAAATATGTTGGCCTAATTTGTATCGGTTTGAGTTCAATCGAAGACCCTCACGTACCAAGGGACAAAGTGCAGTTGTAGAAATGTTGCGGAATAAGTTCACGGGCTGAGAGTATTCACGTGATTTAGAAATGGAGAGGAATATGATAATGTTGGTTCATTAAAGGAATCGTCATCGGAACACACATCTATCTTCCTAAACAAAGAAAGGGTGATTCCAATTGAAACGAAGAGACTGAGCAAGGAGATTTATCGATTAAGGTTGATTCTCTAGAATAAATGGATGTAATTTCAATCAACTACGTACTTGTATGCTCAATTTGAAATGACGGTTACTGATGAGTATTCAATTCAATTATTCATTGCTTTCAGATAGGTATTATATTAATCCACAATTCACAACTTGACCCTATTCAGACAAAAATTTCTCCCTCCTCTTTTTAATGAGTAAGAGTGACAAAAACAAGAATCGGATGGTACATGTTCTGCAAAAGCTCAGACATTTGTTCGTAAAATATTGTGTAATTCTTTGCAATAAATATGAGGGCATGCATGACCGCCAGTTGATTGCCTTGATGAAGAGTAAATAAGTGAAATCTTTATAAACCTCCCTAGAACTCTTAGAATAAAAATCATTTAATCAAAAATAGGGATACGTAAAGTTGATTGGGGATACAATTTGTTATTACAATGTACGAGTAGGTACAATTGGACTTCTCTTATTGCTTTTACAGTTATTGCAAAACAAGATTCAGCCTTTTTTTTTTTAAATTTACTTTTTTGAGATTTATTCATTTGGATTTGAGATGAGATGACCTAGTTTTTTCACTTCGTGACGCAATATATTTCTTCCCTGTACATCCGCGCAACTGGTCCTAGCTCAAAATTTAAAAATTTGGCCTCCATTTGTAAGTCCGTTGAATAGAAGGACTGGAATAATTTATTACCGTTTTCAAAATGTCCAATCCCAACTAGCGACTCTTGCTCTGTTAGGAAGTACCGTGTGAGACCCTTTTCGTCATTCTTAAGAAGTTTCCGGACGAGAAAAGCTTCCGTCAACAGAAACGTTTCGGCCACAATGTTATGACCCAGTTTTCGTGGGTCCGCTCGAGAACCGCAGTGCTTTCAATTTTATTAAAATGGACACTCTGGACATCATTAAACGTTTTTAAGGATAACTGATTCGAAACTAATTCGCGCAAAAATAGGTCGGAGTCACAACTAAGGACTTACTTCGAATGAGGAGCCTCACCCTGTCCAGGGCCTGGATCACCTCGTGTTTTTGTAAACAGTGTTCCCCTCCACGCGCTGTGTGTTCTCCGGACACCATCGTTCCTCACTGCTCACTAATCACTTTTTATAAATCCGTGTCATTACCCTCCTTTATCATGCACCCACCAAGAGGATATCGACCCAGATTTTTTGTTAACCGTCAGATATACATCGCAGTCAGAGGAGCTCGAGAGGGGTTCCGCATTGCATTAAATCCATTAAATCCAACTTATTTTGTTTCATGTTTTTATGTAGTCAGGCGTTGTCATGGTGAATCTGATTTGTTCAAGCTCGAAGGCCTCAGTTTATGGTAACCAACAGTACCTACAGACCCTTCCATTCGAGGCCCTGTTGCCCACAGACGCCTAGAAAGGACCTTGTAAAGTATATTGCTTTCGTAGTAGTGACCCGGTTCTACTACGACCCTTTTTTCTTAAAAAAAAAAAGTTATTAATCCCCACAGAAAAAGGCCTCTTCTATCCAAACGACCCTGAAACATAGTCCACAGTAATAGAGTATAGGTGTCACAAAACGTTCGATTGTTCAAAATGCCGATAATCAATTGCAGAGGTTCATAGCTCTGAAACAACATAATTCTCTACCTATTGCTACATTTTTAACAGGAGTACCTAAAATTGCATCGTCATTCAATAAATTTCTAGTTGGTTCCCTTTAAGTCATTTTTAGTACAAATAAAACTTTGTGATCATTTTGACTTGTTTCTGGATAATTTATTCTCAGTTGTTCCTTACTTGTTTTGTATACTTTTTTTCAGGTTAGAATGTCTCAAATTTCAAATTGCCTTTTACTCTTTATCTAATTCGTATGTACTGGTTTCCTACCGCTTCATAGTCTTCTTTCTTACCGTTGCTTTTGACTTTGATCTAGGATCATAATAGTAATATTTTTGAACACATTTGTTCTAAGCACATAGAACAAATTGGTTCAAAAGCAGTATAGAATGACTGTTTGGTTACGTTCTAAATGGAAGACCATTGAGGACTGAGCTTCCGAGATTCCAGTTCATCTGCCGAATGGAATAAAGATGATTTACGAGTATGACCGCAGTGATAAACTCTCTGTCGACAATCCGATCATCATGCGTGCGTCATGGCCTAGTTGAACGAGTTTTTCTTTTAAATGCTGCGTTAAATCAGGAATTGTACATCAAATCTGATCAAAGCTAATACAAATATGTACATATACCTACGTTGATAGAGAAGCCTCTTCAAATTTCCTTATGTAAACGAGGAAAGATTTTGTTTTGACCCTAGAACAAATGATTATTCATAATGAGACGAAAACCAATTCTTGTTTTATTTTATTTCTTGAGTTTGAAAGAGTCCATTGAATTGTTGTAAAAAGTTGTGTCAATGCTCACTCATGCCCCCCATACCTCGATCTAGATGTATTAACAATACATTTTGGAGGATATACAGCTTGTTCCGAAGAGATCTCCCTCAATTTCTTTTCAATTCATAAATACATTTTATTTAATTTGCCTCTTCTAATTACTGATCCTCGGTACTTTCTCGACCCCCCGACCCCCTTCCATTGTGGCTTCCTCTCGCCCGCCTGGCCACAGGATACGAAAATATTCTCTTTCACATTTTAATTAATATACGCACAGTTTGGGCCAGTATTGAGACGCCAGTATCTGCGGGTGCGGGGAAAAGCGAAGTAGCGACCTTACCCTGGATGGTTCGCGCTTGTTTGCGTCCAATGTCTCCCCTATGAACTGGGTGCGGTTTACTAATCTCTCCTCAATGGTCTCGCTGATAGAGATCGGGATTCAGCATACGTAGATCAACTTCATCGTTGCGATGGAACTAATACTCAGCGACATCTCCAACTTCCGATAAATACGGTAATTTTCAAAATCTATCCTTATTAGTCATAATACCCCCCTCGGTGACTTTGCTCCGGCGCGAATTTCTCCTACAACTTTTATCTAAAAGCTACACTAACTTATGAATTCCACGTTATTCTTCTGCCGGGAAGTTATTAAAGCAACGACATTATTCATCGATTTATTCATCCTATCTTGGTTCAATAATATGTGGGTATCAGGGCATTATGTGGGATATGCTTTTCTCCTGGTTTGCTTACCAGAAATTCCGATGCCTAAGGAATTTTACGATGACCGCTTGCTTATCAGGATAAGGCACTTGATCGCCTTGCCTCTCTGAGTCCAGTTTATTAGGCAGGACAGTCGGGTACAAGCCTAATTTTATAGCAGTAATAGCCTTTGAGGGTTCTTGATGTTTCACACCCATCCCCTGTGCAGCTTCGATTGCCGGCAAGCACAATGGTATGACACATCGTGTACTAACCTTGGCAAGATGAAGGAAGAAAACTCAAAGTTACTCGCAGTCGAAGGTATCGTAAGAGAGTCAAGGCCCGATGAAGACCGGGTCGGCCAGTTGCGAGAGCCGCGGCCCTGAAGAAGGTCACATTATGAGCTGAAACGCCTCCGTTGACTCCATTCAACGATCGTACTTTCGTATCAATGTCGAGGCCGAAGTAAACTATACCCTCGTCCATTGGAGTGTTCGACTCGTCGAATTTCAAAATGGGCGCTAATAGTACGATATCAAAGTGTCGAAATCCCACTTCGTATCAGGTCTGGTATCCCATTGCCTGGCACCCAATAGAATGTGCTGATCGAAAAATGGATTTTCGAGATTTTCGGAGATCTTGGAGTGTGGGGTGTCATTTTCCACTAAATTTTGGACGCTGAATTCATTGGGACGGGTCCCGGAACGATTGGCGCCGACTGGAAGAGGTAATGGGTCAAAATGGGTATCATCTTCCTATTTCGAATGTGTGTTTTCGAGATTTCTGGTACCTAGGCGAGTGGGGTATCATTTTCCAGTAAATGTTGTAAGCCGAATCGATTGAAATGAGTTCTGGGGACACTACACCCACTGTTTCCCCCATTTCCTCCATGCTCCTGGTCCGAGGAATAGGCCCTTGTGAAAGAGTTTGCAGCATTTATTTTTTAATTATCATAATTTGTGAAAGTTTGACCGTGTGAGATATTTTCAAACTAGGAATGTTGATCGATGTTAGATCAGCTGAACGGAATTTTTGGTAACTTAATTTTGTGAAGTTTCTGGATCACAATCTGTTGGATTAATTTTCTATTTAGTATTTAGAGGAGAGAAGGTATTTGACAAAATTTCGGTAAATTTCGCCTTCTACGTATCATATCAGGAGCTTTCATGTGGCATTTAAAATAGTCCCATGTTAAGGTTCTTGCTGGTTCTTCGTTTGGTTAAATTCAATTAATTGATTTTGCCGAAATTACGTGATACATAGCGATTTCCACTGATTGATAAGGTTTCCTTTTATAAAATACTTGAAATAATTTAATATTCATTCCTCTAATTCCCTTTCTCATTATGGGCGAAGCTGAAGGAGTAAAATCAGCCAGGAGTCAAAATTATTCAAACTTCGACATACTGATGGTCTGCAGCTCTGGGTACCCTTGCAGCAAGAAGTTCTCGTCACATCAGGTGACTCGTTTCTAGGAAGTGTTTTATATCTATTTACATAGTGAACTTAAAATCGCTCCTCATCAGAGACTATTCCCTCGATTATTTTCTCAACGCTTGCCATTTTTCTATTTCCACATTTAAATCGCATTTACATACAGCATAGATACCCACTGCTGTTGGGTGACGTAACCGCGTAGGCTTGAGCAAGAGGTCGGCGTGTTTGAAGGCCAGGGCAGGTGCTATTGCCGTCAGACTTCAGCCTTTTTACCGATACTTTTATTTTGAAGCCCTTGGAAAACGAGTGCATGCTTAATGAGCGCAGTTTCGTAACATTACTGACTTTGTACGATAAGTACAGTCCTCTTTAACATCATGTATAGCGCCGTAGGTAGAATGCCTGGTTCGTGAAGTGCTGACGGAACAAGATTAGTGAGATTGCGTCTTTGTTGGTAGCATTCTCAGGGGTTGTGAAACGTAAAATTTGAGTTACACAATTTGAGTTGAACAATCACACTTTCTTTTCTCAGTTATGCTTGTTTTCCCCTCGTAGTACTACGTTTTCGCTTTCTAAAACGATTTTGAAATAATTCTTATCGGCAACAACAAAAAACGCAGCAAATTCTATTACAGATTGATTATTCTTCGGGGCAGGTGCATGGAGACTCATTCTAAGATTTAGCGTCCACGATATAATGGAAAAGGTACCCAACACGTTTAGGTACCAGAAATATTAAGAACCAATATTCGAAAAAGGTAGATTTCGGTACAGGTAGACCCACAAACTTTTCCGGTGGGCGCCAATCGTTCTGGGACCATTCCTAAATTTAGGAACCACACGCCTAGATCGCCGAAAATCTCGAAAATCAATTTTTGTAAAAGACATTCTGACATTTGGACCTTTTTTCATGGAGCTAAGAGAACAAACTGGACTGCTCTTCACTGAGCTAGCAACCTCACAGTTTTAACATTTTTTTTATTCAGGATATCAGAGAGACAATTTTACCCATCGCTTATGAGTTTGGTATACTTTGGTAAACTAGAATGTCATTCTGGATTTTGGCATTCGGAATACTTGAAGGTGTATCACTTACATTACTTACACAAGCCCGGAGCTGCCGCCCTCCGTGTGTCGTGGGCGACCTGTATAACATATGTGTTTTGCGGGTCACACGAACTATATCTAACCCTCAACGTCAAGGAGTTTCTCATCGCTCTGCACTTCCTTACTGTGTAGATGGTGCCTGCGTTGTTGCCCTAGGATTGTTAAAGTTGAAACAAATTCCTACCAACTTATCCAATTGCCAAAATTATTAAACTAATTCATTGTTTAAGCTATTTAACCATGGAAAGGTAATTCATTAAAAATAAAATGAATTAATCGAAACTGTAATACGATGGAAATTAATTTGTTTAAA
Source organism: Cyrtorhinus lividipennis (assembly GCA_019603395.1). Taxonomy (NCBI): domain Eukaryota; kingdom Metazoa; phylum Arthropoda; class Insecta; order Hemiptera; family Miridae; genus Cyrtorhinus; species Cyrtorhinus lividipennis. The sequence goes on from CM034006.1 coordinate 20,650,033, forward strand.
TACCTACTACTTCAGAAAATGAAATTTTCGAAACTGACTGTGGAAAATAAATTTTGATTTGGTTACCATTTGACATGAAATATGCCTCAAATAGGACCCATGTTCGAATTGACAAAATAAGTCTTTTTCCCATTATTTCATTATTCGTTCAATAATTCATGTTATTGAAAATTCTTACAGTGACAAAATAAGCCGAAGATCAGTAAATTTCATTGTTTGTGATTTGCACTCGATTTCTGGGTTCTCTTGTGGAATCTCCTCGTACACATAATAAGTACATCATATATCATCAATTTATCATTTCTAGGTCTGTACGGTATACGAACCGATGAGAACAAATAACTCTTTCTGTCGTCAAACTTGTTTTTCCCTGATCCGCAGCGAAGGCGTGTCGAAAGAGAATAGGACACAAGGCGAAAATGGAGAGGAAAAGGAACTTGAACTTAAAAGGCGATCTGTAACAATTACCTTGGTATAAAACTGATGGCTGACTCGTTGGTCGCAGGGTTGCGACATTGGCGAGTGAGTGGGGGCCTTGACACGGTGATGTTGGGCCTCCTGCGGTGTCGTGCAAGTAGGGCTCCCCTCCTCCTGCGCAACATTATGAAAACACATTCAGATTGAGGGATTGCGACTTTTGCGACCTCTTCACAGGATTTTGCCCTTGGGATCTGGAATCCCGAGCGGTTGTAGAATTTGTTGCAGGCGACCTCGGCTTGAAATTCGCTCACTGTATCTAGGATCCATGAGGGCGGTGTAAAGTCATATTATGTTCCTTGATTTGATTTGTGTTAGTATAAATGTTTACAAAATGGGGGATTGCGTCTCTATATTCAGCAGTAGTATCTATATTCCCTGCACCTTCTTATTACCCATCACATTGCTGCCTAAAATGCTTTGAAACAAAACCACTATGGATGTATAAACGCCGCAAACCTTTACGCCGCATTTTACGCAAACATTTTATTAAAATTCAATCAATAACATCAACCGGTTAACAAGCTGTATGGGAATACCCAGTTAATTTGACGTGTTTTCTAACGATCGAAGCCGCTTCGTTATAGTATTGGCGGTGCAATTTCAATAGAGCAGGAATACACCTCGAACTTTAATACCTACCATTTACGACCCGTTAGACGCGTGTGGAGTCTCACACCAATCGATTCTGCGTCCAAAATTTAGTGGAAAATGATACCCCACGCGCCTAGGTACCAGAAATCTCACATTCGAAATGAGTAGATAGATACCCATTTTGATCCATAACCTATTCCAGTGGGAGCCAATCGTACCAAGACACGTCTCATTGAATTCAGCGTCCAAAATTTAGTCGAAATGATACCCCACACGCGAAAATCCATTTTTCAAAATACACTTATTGACCCCCACCCCTTCCAAATTTGGTCCGATTGGGCTGAAAAGTTTTGAGGACCAACTAGAGCCAAAAATGGGTGCCTGACTAAAATTTCAGATTTTTGAAAATTTTCGACTATCAATATCGGCGTGAACGGCGGACGGACATTTGCTTGTTTTTATCTAGACACCCTGAAACGCCCGAAAACAATTTTGGGCCGAATCGGAGAGATTGACTTTCTGCATAAAAACAGGTTGATTATTCAAGGAGTAACAAACCAAAAGCGTCCCCTACATGGACAGCCCTGATCGGTCCAGAGTTGTTCTTAAATCTGATCATTTACCAATATCCCTAAATTCGCTCAATTCAGCATCGTATCTATGATATGTAACTATCAGGAAACGACAGTTGTTGCACGAACTCATTACTACAGGCCTTTGGCCGGTTTCTGATGAGTCAAGGAATATTATTTGAACATCCAAAAATGGCAAATTTGGGAAAGAAACAGCGTAGACTTGTAGGGAAATAAAATCAAAGAACATTGGACAATCAACTTTGCTTTCAAGGTGAAGAAGTTACTCTATATTTTTGTAGGTTTCTTTTCCTGTTCATCAAGACTTCCTCATCCCACTTTGAAGGACTACAGAAAAACCTTTGTATGGAGTCTTCAATTGGCCTGCTTACCTAATAATCTAGCGGTTCCGTACTCGAAGCAAATTTCCATTCACTTGAGCTACAATCGTGAGCTGAGAAACCTTGACGAGTGTACCGTAATGTTCAGTTTAAAACGTAGTTGAATACTCAACAAGCCTTACTTTTCGCAAAAGGGGATAATTATTGAAGTTTGGGGACGGTAAAAATCGTATTCGAGGTATTTTAAAGTAATTATGGCGAGTTCGTAGTAAAAACACCTCGTCTATTTCTTCGTTTTGCCCGCACCGGCGTCCGATATCACGATGTAGAAGGGAGGAAAAGGAAAGGCGAGCACCGTTTGAACACAATTTACAACAAATACTCTTCACATTCTTCCAAGGACGGCGACGGAACAGGCGAAGGTAAATTCCTCACGCTAATAGCAGTCAAGTAAAGTATGATGACTGAGAAAATTTATTGCGAGAAATCACCTTCGACCCTGCGTGTAAAAAATGACTTTCAGCTAATTCGGTGGAGATAATGAGTTAAATTACACCACACAAAGAGACGAATATTGAGAGTTTCCTGTTTGTCTCTAGTAAAAAGAAATAGTTTGACTCCAGCCTCTTGCTGAGCTATAATCAACTCATTCGACCAGTCTAGTTCTCTTCAAGGGAGCCACGATCCAAGAAGAGTTATAAATTTACTATTATTTATTTTGGTTGGTGATTCCTTAAACAATCAACCTGTTTTTATGCAGAAATTTCCGATTAGGCCAAAATGTTATTTAGGGCGTTTCAAGGAGTCTATATCGAAATAAGCAAATGTCCGTCCGCCGTCCACGCTGATTTCGGTAGTAGAAATGATCGGACCAAATTAAATTAGTGGGGGGAGCGATAGGGGTTAAAATGTGTATTCCCAAAAATATATTTTCGAAATTTTGGCAACCAAGCGTGTGGGTATAATTTTCCACTGAATTTTGTCGCTGAATCCAATGAGACGGGTCCTCGAACGATTGGCGCCCACCAGAGGAGGATATGGGTCAAAATAGGTATCTATCTACCTATTTCGAATGTTGGTTTTTGAGATTTCTGGTACCTAGGCGTGTGGAGTATTTTTTTTTTTTCCACTACATGTTGGCGCTGAATCGATTGAAAAGAGTCTCCCTGCTCCTGGTCCGAGGAATAACCAACCCCTGGGAATAAGTTTGCAGTGTTTTATTTTTTATTTTTTTTCTTCAAATAATATGGGTAGCAACATAGGTGTCACAGAACTCTATAAATATCCATGAATTCCTTAAATTTCCAACATTTAAATCAATGAATCTACCCTTCAAAAGCATTTTTATCATTCTGTCCTGCTCCTATTTTTTTATATTTAAAAAAATTGGGAATATTTTCAGAGTTTCACGAATCGATCATCGCCTCCTCCTCCCCTCCCCTCAATACCCATTGATGACCCATCGCCTCATCAGAGACCTCTCATCGCCCAATTTGGGAACGCCTGGTTTAGATAAATACAAAGACGACTTTCCATTAAGTAGGTAATTCTACATTTTCACACTTAGCACCGCAAATTTGAAAACTACTAGAGACATCATAAGTATCTTCATACCTCGGCCTTAAAGGATTTCGCCCCCGTAATAAAACTTTGCTATCATATCAAAGAGAGACAATGAATTATGAAATAGGAAATCTTCTTGCTCACATTCATTATGTGGGACTAAAATCGAGTTCTGTGAGGTTTTGAGTTTTTCCTGTTCGGTAAATTAATTTGAACGTTGTCGACCCGAATCGTCAATCTGACTCACACCCGTGCACCCTCTTCAGCCGGAAGGCAACGGGCCTCAATGTCTCGCTTCCGCCGAAGAGAAAGTCTTCGAGTTGAGTGAACCACATCACAAGATGCTATTCACCTTTTGGCCCGCTAACACGACTTCCTATTGTCCCTCTCTGAGCTACTTGGCCTAAAATGCGCGGAACAAGTAACTGTACGAGGTGAAACGAACTGGCCACCCAGTCGACGAAGAAACTTGCCTATTGCGCTTACAAAATATCCTCGATTTATATAAACTCGCACATGTAAGTTTGATCGGTTCTGAGATGAAACAACTTCCTGGAGGATTTCATAAGAGTGATATTCACCTAGTTGGGTTACAGATCCAACTAGACAATCTCAATCCGCCCCCAAGAGTAGATGGGAACCGTTCCGATCATTCCCCAAATAGGACCAGAGTACATTCGATCAAAAAATTTTCCAGGGTCTTTTTTAAAGTGAAAATTTATAAGATCTAGGTCAAAATAAGCAAATGTCCGTCAGCCGTCCACGCCGATTTTGGTAGTAGTTTTTTTTTATATCTAAAATTCGGGCCAGGGACCCGTTTCCGGGTCTTGTTGGTCCTCGAAACTTTTCAGCCGAATCGGATCAAATTCGGAAGGGGGGAGGGGTCAAAATGTGTATTCGGGCAAATGGATTTTCGGCGATCTAGGCGTGTTGGAAGCTGAATCGAAAGGGATGAGTCTCCTTGCTCCTAGTCTGAGGAATTGCAAACTCCTGTGGAAGAATTTGCAGCGTTTTTGTGGTTCTTTCTGAGAATCGCGCTCAAAACTGTCACTCATTTGAACACCGCCTTTCGTTTCTTGATAATATATCACCCATTGCGCCGTATATGTTCCCGTCAGGCTACACTATAATGGTTGTTTCCCATTATTTAAAAAAAAAAAAAAAAAAAAAAAAAAAAAAACTGGAACTTGAGTAGTTTTAGCCCTTTGCCGGGCGCACCACGTCCGCAACACTGACATGACGATGACGCGGCGTCCGGTCCCGTCTCGAATCGGTCGCTTCCTCTGCGTCGCAACTCCGTCATTCCAACAGCTCCGATCGACCGAGGAGATGAGCCCTAAATAGGATATCCGAGAGCACAGCGCGGTCCTCAATTCTCCCAACAAACTATACACCGAACTACCTTTTCGCCTGAACTTGTAACGCTCGGCAGGAAAATCCTCGAACCAAAATTGACGTTTTGCCACAGGGTGAAGAGGAAACAAGAAACGACGTTAAGTAAACCAGCCATCAAACTTGTTGATATCTACAGTATCCGCCGTGATCCCATTACGGTATCAGGCGGTAATTCCACAACTATAACAAAAGTGTCTCTTTGGGTTTCCCTCAAGATTGCATTGAACGTCAGATCAGAATATTAGTGATCAACTCATATTTGATGTTTCATGACCAAAATTCCTGAATGTTTAAATTACTTGAAAAGCATCATTTTGGTTGGTTATTGAATGATCTTGAATAATCAACCCGTTTCCGGCACTTTTTGGTCCTCTAAACTTTTGGGCACGATCGGACCAAAATTGGAGGGGGTAGGGGTCAAAATGTGGATTTTGAAAGTGGATTTTCGAGATTTCTGGTACCTAGGCGTGTGAGGTATAATTTTCTACTAAATTCTGGACACTGAATCGAATTTTAGATTTTTAGAAAATTGTCTACTACCAGAATCGGCGTGGATGGCGGACGGACATTTGCTTATTTTGGTCTAGACACCGTAAAACCCCCCCTCCCAGATTTTTTTTTTTTTTTTTAATTCTAGCTTTAATTAAAGATGATTAAAAAATTTCGATCTTATGGTATCGATGCTTTCTTTAGCTTTCTTTATTCCACTATATTACAATTTTAAAGAAACATTTCCCTAATTCTACAAAGCCGAATGAACCAACCAATCAACAGGAATGTGAATTATCACCGAATCAATGCAGGAATATTGGTTTTGGTTCAATTTTGTTTTTCTCTCTCGCTCTCATTCTCTTATGGTTTTTGGTGAACGTTGGTCGGTATGAAGGTGATGACTTCTTCGCAAATAAATTAAATTCAAGTTATGTGTTACTTTGTAGACCCAATTTCAATTGGATTTAAAGTTTTAAAATTCAAAATGCCAATCTGCTTTTTCTGCACAATTTTAGGAGGTCTTGATTTAATAATTTAAAATAACAGATTGATAAGAGAATTAATAGTTGGAATATAAGAAGGGAACATGGAAGTATTCAGGTGTAACGCGACTGGTGCCCGTCTGAATAATTTTCTCATCAATTGTTTATATTACGTAGGTTCGTTTGTGGTTACGATTCCGAACTGAACATTTTCGTCAGTGATACGTAATTTGCCGCATGCAACAATACAGCTATTGTCGTTATATGAATACCGGTTTTTAGATCGATTACACTACCGATCGGTGTGAGAGTTTCGCGTTATCCAATCCAGAAATGCTGCAGCCAATCGAAAGACAACATTGTTTATAAGCGTTTTGGTCTCACTAGATGAGATTCAGTTAACTAATACAACGGAGCCGGGAGGGTTATGATTTCGTTATACGAAAACCCAACGTGAACTCGGGTCCCGAGGCGTTTGGTTATATTTTTGAATCTGAACACCGTCGAATGGGGGGGGGGGAGTTCATCACTTGGTTGCGTCGACTCCTGAAAGCCTGTTGCGCCTTACGAAATACCCCGGGGAAGAGAAATGGCCTTACGAAATGGCTCGAAAACACTTGGGACTCGGGAGAGGAGAAATGGTCTTACGAAATGGCCCTTTTTCGAGGAAGTTGGCCGCGAAAGGAAAGTGGGGATTTGTGAAGGGGTTTTTGGCGCACCGGGTCTCCCGTTATGCAAAGGGGCGTTCAACCCTTGTGAGTTCGCTCAACTCGGCTACTTTGTTGTAGCTAGTTACGTGACGTTGTACCTGAAAATTCCTATTAAAAAGAAATTAAAATAGTAAAATACGAATCGAAAACACATATCAAAATGTATAAATCCCGATTCAGCGTCAAAATTTAGTGGAAAATGCACCCTACTCGCTAGATCGCCAAAATCCGAAATTCCATTTTCAAAAATCACATTTTGACCCCCCCCCCAAATTTGTCCGATCGGCTGAAAAGTTTTGAGGCCCTTCTCCAGGAACAGACCCCTGACCCAAATTTCAGATTTTTAGAAAATTTTCTACTACCAACATATAAACGGACATGGTACTACATAAACTTTGGTAGCGAAAGCGACAATAAATTACACAAAACCACTCAACCAACAAAATTGAAATTCTGCACCAAAAAAACACGGTATCTTAATACCCCCCTGAGAAACCCGTATAATTTGAACCAATCAGCCCCTTCTTGCTTTCTATGACCTCCCACGCTTTTCGAAATGCCGAAGTCGGAACTCCGCCATTATAGGGCACACACAAAAGAAGTGATGGCTTGTCTCCTCCTCAGCCAATTAACGCATACAGCATAGGGCTCCCACGAAAGCTATGCATTGAGTCCGAGCTGCTCGCAGCGTGCTTTCGCTATCATCCTGACAACCTTGCGCACTTTAATTTTCATGTAGCTGAGGCTGTAGTGCAAGGCCACATACCACGGAAAGTTACTGGAGTCGAGCGCCTTTTCCCAAAATTTCTTTCTGCCTGGCATCCATCCTGGGTATGACTGCGGCGAGGAATTGCTCAAATTGGGATGCTTCAGCCCCTGAAAGCTCAGCTCCTACTGAGTACTTCATTGAGCTACTCCCACTTCCTGAACCAGCCAGCGCGGTTTCGGATGGCCTCGTCCGCTATATCTGGGCCGCAGCATCATGAATACTTTGGCAGTATACCTTCCTTGCGTCTCGAAATTGCTGACGAACATTGTCCTCAGGCCTGTCTCAAGATGAAGCATGTAAGTTCGGATGATAGTGGGCAAACCGAGGACCTTCTTGGTGAAAAAACGCAGAAGTCGTTTTGCTTCCTTGTTTCATCGTATCCCCAGACATGGCGTCGAAAACCTTCAACCTATGCTCGAAAGCAACGTCTTTCGAGAGCAGATTATGCCAGGTACTGTTCAGAGCGAATCGGGCTGTTCTCCTTCTTTCCATCAAATGTGGTACCATATTCTGGGATGGCGTCAACTCTACTCCTAACCTCGTACTTGTAGGTCTTTACAATCTCGATTGGTTCACCATTTAGATATAATTTCCCTGATCTGGCTAAAACTCCGCCTCATTTCTTGAAGAACATGACTTTTGACTTCGTCATGTTACACAATCGTATTACACAATAGCTATTGATTCTTGGTGGATCTTCTGGTGGACATTTGTTCTCAGACATTTTCGTTCTCTGGTCGATACGAATACGAGAGAGATTCAATTCAATAATAATATTATACATCAACGAGACCAACTGTAAGGAATCGCAAAACGCTGCTTCTTCCACCCAATATTTTATATTAGTATAAAATCAACTTTTTTTCTGGTGCATTTGACGTGAGAAAAAAAATGCACTTTCCGCGAACTGGTTCTACCTCTCTACCTCAAATAAACACATTCAAACGCGATGATGATTCCTAGAAATTTGAACGATTTTTTCAAACCAATTTTCTGAATTATGTAATTTTTTTAATCCCATCGCTCAAAGTGCCTTCTGGATAATCAAGATAATCCTTTTAGTCAGTATTGGACGTGGTGGCCCACTCGTAATTACGCCGGTTTTGCACGTTCTCCTCGTCACGTCCTTGCACAGCGCGACATGTTCAGTTCTCGCCTATTTTTACACCTGTTTGCCGTCTCTTTGCGCTAAATTGACGTGAGTTTGCTTTTTAGAAAAAACAAGAACAAAATCATCTTCAATGTCATCAGTTTGAGTCGCATTGCCAAGGTGTAGTCAAAAGCCCGTGAGCTGAACGTTTAGACACCGTACAATGTAAGGGATATTTTCTTTGCCAAGAATACTTTTCATCGAACGTCAAGATATTTAAAAAACATGGCACAAATGAGCTATTCACCTATTCACCCGTTAAAATGATTCAAATAAAATTCGAGAACAGTATCGTTTTAATTTAAAGTTATGAGGAGCCGATAAATCATGATTCTGAATGAAGACTACGACTCGAACAAGCCCAACTGCCTCTTCACTGGCCGATTTTATATTTATTTATTCACATTTTTTTAAATAGAGAATTCACTGTAGTGAACTTTTAAAACCGTTTCACTAGAGTTTAACGAAAGTAGCGCAAACTCGGTAGCTGAACAACAAAAATTAACGATTATGTCTCTCCAAACATTTATATTTTACGTTACTATCCAAAATGTCCGTCTACCGTGCGTTTCCTGGGCCCAAAGAGCTCTTAGAAATTCTTCGGAATATGTTTAAGTTTTTCACGTAAATAATTCCGGTAGCCTGAGCGTGTGAGATATAATTTTCCACTGTGTTCTGTTCACTGAATCAATTAAAATGCGTTTTGGACCCCCTAGGGTGGCAAAAGGAGGCAGTATGGGTAAAACGCTGAACGTTCTTTTACAGGTAGGTTATTGCTCGGACTAGGAGCATTCCATCGGCTCAGCGTCCAAAAGTTAGTGGAATACGATACCCCACACTCCAGAATCGTCGAAAATACGAACATGGAGGAAATGGGGAAAACAGTGGGTGTGGCGTGTCCCGGACCCATTCCTATCGATTCAGGGTCCGAAATTTAGTGAAAATTATCCATACACCTAGGAACCAGAAATTTAGAAAACCGGGACCCGTCTCATTGGATTTAGCGTCCAAAATCCATTTTTCGAGTTACACATTTTGATCCCTACCCCGCCCGAATTCGGTCTGATTGGGCTGATCAGGTATCACTTGTACCCAACAGTTACTGCTTTATAATTTTTGTGAAATGCTCCCTTTTGTCGGTCATCTGGTATTCCGTTTTTAGGTCGGTGACAACAAAACGACGCATCGTCGCCCTATGTGGAAATGACGATGTCCACGAGCTGAACAAAGAATACAAAATTAAACTCGTCACAAAGAGTCCTAACGGCCTGAACTCAATGGTCCCACATCGACGATCTTTTTAAATTAGAGCCGCGTTAGCAGTTCAAATTGGTTTCACAATCCCTCATGAGGAGCCCCTCGCATTCCCCGCGGGTATTTCACAATCGGGTTTGGTTTTCAACACGCCACCGCGAGTCAAATATTCCACAAGCCTAGTCGTGAAACCGTTGCCGGTGAAAAAGGTAAAGAATTTAGCCGAGTGTGTGGAAATATTTCGGATTTACTTCGAACACACTATTTCCTCAACGTTCATGACGTACGAAGTTATAAAATCAATTTTGAAACAACTGGCAACGTTTTGACTTATCTTTCGCAGAATAGCTAATCCCTTCGTTTTCCTATGTATAGAAATATTTTTCCATTGCAGAGAGTCTAAAACAAATAGCCCGATTTGTTATTACGATCCTTTTAATATGAAATTTGCAACATGTAGCGGATTTACTGATTTCAAATTCTGCCTAGCCCGATCGAGATTATAATATTTAAAATTTAAGAAACGCAAAGTAAACTGGTGACCAAAAAAAAAAAGGTATTCAGTTGACAAATTGTTGCGTATGCAAATATAGTGAGGATAATAGTTGATATCCAGCAAAGAATATCCGTTGTTCCTAACGCGGAAAACAATTTATTAGAAAATTGTGCGCTGAACTAGGCATTGTTCTGTGAGGTCCAACCTATCTCAGTTGCTGTATTATGGTTATTATTTTTATTGAAATTGAGGATAAACTGGAAGTCTCGCCTCCTGATCTGTGTTTGCAAAAAACAAAAAACAAAAATTGTTTTTCGAAAAAAGGATTTTCGAGATTTTTGAGACCTAGGCGTGTGGGGTATCACTTTCCACTGAATTTCGGACGCTGAATCCAATGAAACAGGCCCCGGGACGATTGGTGCTTATCGGAAGGGGTTATGGGTCAAAATGGGTATCTATCTTCTAATTTCGAATGTGCTTTCGAGATTTCTGGTACCTAGGCGTGTGTGGTATAATTTTCCACTAAATTTTTGACGTGGAATCGATTGGAGTGAGTCCCCATGCTCCCAGTCCGAGGAATAACCAACCCCTGTGAATGAATTTGCAGCGTTAATTATTTTCATTGAAATGTTTCATGAAATTTTCATTTTAAATTTCCGTTTAAATGTGTATTTTTGTAACTTAGTCCCAAATTCCCGCAGCCCAGGCCAGGAAGAAGTTCTTAAAATGTCTCGAAATTTTGAATTGATGCGTGGACAGTCATCGTAGACAAACTTTGCGCGCTAAATTGATTGACATCGGTTGATTGCCCGGAGACGATACGGGAAAAATTTACATGTTGAAAAAGGGTGATGGGCGATCAAGTGTTTTCTGATACGTTTGTTTTAGGTTTGCAGCAGCCGGATCAGGGCGAAATCATCTTACCACCCAAATAGAAGAAATACAAAGGCTAGTTCAAAATATCCAGACACTACGGTTGGGCTCTGAATCAGACGTTTGTAGTTTACAATTTCTCCATGTCATCATCGTAGAAGGTGAGATTTTGGGTATATTTTATCCAATAGCAGAGGATGTGACGAGGACTCCCTCTACTTATTGCCTACTACATATCAACCAGCATAATTCGTAATTGCTGTGGGATTTCGAAGCGCAACAGTATTGATTCTGCTTTCTAAGTGCATTATCCAACAGGAGCAGAATGAATACGCGACCTGATTTCATCTAGGTTTCCTAACGAAGGGGATGACGTGACGCGAGATCAGCTGAAGGGGAGAGCGAGAAAGTGCGGCAGGGACCGCGGCAGCCGGTGACAGGGCGGCGGAGGGAGTTGCAGTCCGCGGTGACGAAAGGGGGGCGGCGAAAGGCGGGAGGAGCTTGAAAGAGGCGAAGGAAAGAAAGTTCGGGGCGTCACGGGGAGCCTGGAGCACTACCGGGGTGAACGAACCCACCCCGCGAAGGGTTTTTCTAGGCCGGTGACCCATTCGCGGATCGCGGAGTCAGGTAGGGGTTGCGGAGGCGCCGCTCAGGTAGGGGTTGTCGCGTATCGGCTAGGGTTGAGGAATCAGCTGGTCGAGATGTTACGTCTAGCGGGTCGCGGCTTGTAAGATGAGGTGACGTCACTCGGGCAATTGCATGAAGCCTGGCTTTCTTCACTTTCAGAAAGCAAACGCCATATTGCGCGGCTCAATACTCTTCTGTAATATTATACTTTCTATTTCGACGGTCACACGAAAAAAATCACGCGAGTCTTTTACTGATCTGTGCAAAATCAGTTAAACTCAAAAGAGAATTAACTTAATTAAGAATAACCAAAGTTATATAATTACGTTATATTTTTTAAAGATAAAAAAGCTGCATATATAACATGGGAAAATGGGGAAAACAGTATATGGGGTGTGTTCCGGACCCATTCCAATCGTTTCAGGGTCTTAAATTTAGTGGAAAATGATACCCCACAAGCCTAGGTACTAGAAATCTTGAAAACACCCATTCGAAATAGGCAGAAACATACCCATTTGTCCCATAACCTCTTCCGGTGGGCGCCAATCGTTCTGCGACCCGTCTCGTTGGATTCAGCGTTCAAACATAGTTGAAAATAATACCTCTCACGCCTAGATCGCGGAAAATCTCGAAAATCCATTTTTTTAATGTTTGATCTGATCGGGCTGAAAAGTTTCCAACAAACGGCAAAAACTGGTCCTTGACCAAAATTTCAGATTTTTAGAAAATAGAATACCAAAATCGGCGTCGGAGGCGGCGACATTTGCTTATTAAAGTTAGTAAAGTTAAAGTAAACAAGGACTTTCACCTTGGATTTTCGTCCGACTACCTTGGTCAGGTGCGCGGACGTCGTCAGCCGTCTCAAAGGAGATCGTAAATTGATCTGACGATTTCGCTCGTGGCTACTTATGCCTCACCCCTTAATGAAGAGGACGAATATGAGGGTCAAGACAAACAATTAAGTTGCTCTAGCCAGGATTCGAACCTGGCCCGCTCGGAGTACCACACCAATCCTTCGTCTATTCCACTAGACTACCAGGCGCCCTCAATTTGCTTATTATAATCTGGTCACCTTGAAACGCCCAGAAAAAGATTACTAATTAGATTAACTTTTTGCATGAAAACATAGGTTGATTATTCAAGGAGTAACCAACCAAAATTTAGTCTAATTAGGCGCGTTTGCCCTTGAGAGATAGACTGCCACGTTTGCGAGAGCGCGTAGTGAGGACGCATTTGGAAATAATTATCTTGGTTTCGCCAGTTCAAGATCACAAAGTTGGCTGAGGGCCGTTTTTTCTAAGATAAACAATGTTGCCTTTTTTTCAATCACTTTTAGATCCTTCTGCGAGTAGCCTATTCTGGTAGGTGAGCCAAATAACGACCACCTGAGGACAAGCTCACGCGTCGATGATTCATTGAATCTATGTGTTTTTATTTGGGTAGTCTCTGAAGATTGGCCCTACGATTGCATGCCTGAGGTCGACCTTTCAAATTCGCCCAAAACATTGATATGCTGTGTTTCATGATGTCCAAATTCCAAAACCGAAATATCTACGCGGTGAGTAGGAATTCTTCTAATAATCTGAACTGTTGCTCGTTAACTTTTTTCTGGATACGCCGTCAGCGATAATTTGGACATTCGCGCATCTTTTCAGCCAACAGGCTTTTCTATTTCTCAAACCGGAAATTGAATGAACTGAGGATCCGGAGACTATACTTTCCAATTTGAAACGATTCTACTCCAGCCTCCGATACAATGGGCAATTTGTGCGCCGGTAAAGGTACTCGCCTCCTTCTAAACCTTATGCAAGTCTGTTGCAGTTGAGTTTATGGGCCCATTGCACCCACTTCGTTGCACCGAGCCCTTATACAATGACCAGGTTATTCAATGCTTGTCTCACCTCGCCGATTCGTACGGCCCTTCCTCGTAGAATGGCCAAGTCACGCTGCCGGTTTGTATGTTGACGGTATTTTCTTGACGTTTGAGGAAAACTCAAGCTCCACTTGCTCTTTATGATTGCTGACGAACCGGAATAATTCAGATGAAAACAAACGATGCTAAAGGTAGGGTAAGTAGATACCTCGATATTTTAAGGATTTAAGGAATTAATTAAGCAATTTAATTTTTAAGGAACTAATGAAAGTGGACGATGAAGACCGTATGATAACTTATCTGCCACTGTTAGGTTGTTACGAATGCTTTGTCTGTATCAAATGAATACGCTCGCTGTAAAATTTTCAATAAAAAAAATCTCGGATGAGCGATACTGGTTGAAGTCCGAGAAATGACCGCTTATGACGCCATCTGACACCCCTAAACAGCATTAGCGACCAATCCGATTCTGAAAAATTAGCGACACGCAGAGGAAGAGTTATCCACCACATTTATAAGCGCTCAGAGTGGCTCTAAATAGAATATGAGGATGCGTGTTATTCCGAGTTTGTTGAGAATCATACGATCTATCACAAGAACAGGAAGGACACTAGAAGTTCGCCAAATATGTTTGAGATTACGTTCAAACAAGAGTATCACTCCATAACGTCGGGGAAAATAATACCCCACAGGCCCCAAAAATCTCAGAAATTGTCAAAACGCACTTTTTACGCTCAAAGACCTATTAACTATCGACCCAGCGTCCAAAATTGAAGCAAAATTTGTGTCCCAGACCCATTGATAGCCAAAAATGGTATTTATTTTGACCGGCAACTACCATCAAGGCATTGTTTCCCGAGAATCTAATTTGGGACTAGATTTAGGTGCAGATAACGGGCCAAATTTTTGTCCACAGCAATGCATATTCCTCACCCTTATTGTTATGCTTGTCAGTACATATTGGTCCCGTACATCCAGTGGCCAGCTGCTTAGCCGAAATCAATTATTCCCTTCGAAACGTGACGGTAATCGGCCGGTATGCCATTTCCAGCATACGCGGGACCCGTAACGTACTTCGATCCAAATCTGTCGTCTCATTTTGCATTCTCGTCACTCAATCGTCGTTTTTCTTAACGTGAATTTCTCCCCGAATGGGCATCGACGGCCGTTGTACCGCGAGAAGAGCGTCGCCTGCCCTAATCCGGTCCAACGGATGCGGTGATTGAGCTATGAGAAGGCGAGTGCTCGGAATAGCCAACTAATCACCGATGACTCAGTGAGCAAAAAGCTAAATCTTACTTTGAGGTTCCGAAAATTTGTTGAAGGAAAGCCCTTGAATCGTGTTAAAGATTCTCTGCATACTAAGCGTCATTAATTTTTCTATATTGATTAATTTTTTGATTGAATACATTAAACAATTGCAATGTAATATGATTTTAGGCCAAAATATACTGCCTAATAGTAGAAATACTTTTGAAGGCCTCAAATGACTTCAGAATAATTATTTACAGACCAATTTTGAAGCTACGTCCCAGGATGTGTAGTAATCCAATCGGTGAGGAGTCAATAGGCTTCTCAAACACCCAAATTCCATGTTTCTGATGCATTCTTTAAGATGCATTGAGCGCAAGACAACGGCAAAACATTTTTTGATAGTCAAATGCGCCGATAAAAACGAATTTAGATGATTTGTTGTAGTTAAAAATTTACATAGGTGAGTGAAACACCACGCTAATCACATTTGAATAATAGTACACTAAACCAACACGGGTTCCCTTTGTGTGTTCCAATATGAAGGGTTAAGGGGTGGCTTCTATTTTTGCTCCAAAGCTTGTGTAACGCTGAAAGGAAGACTGCTAAAGTTAGATAAACGAGGAAGAAAAACGACAACTCCAACGCCGTCTTCCAGGGATATTTTGGATATTTTAATCGGTAAGCTGGAACTAATATTTCTGTGAGATCGGACGCTTCAAGGACATTTTAGCTGTAAATGCCGTTCGGATAATCTTGTTCTACCATTGATCGATCTATAGTTCACGTTTCATTTTAAATAATATTGTTTCAACTCAGTTCATCGCTTTTGACAGCCAACACTAAAATATAGAAAGATGATGATTGATGACAACAAAAAGATGATTTCAAAAAAGATTCCAACAAGTTAGGAGTTCTACACAGAAAAATGTGGGTTTACTACTCCTTTTGGTAGGTTATTCCTTGGATAATCAACCTATTTTTTCATACAGAAAGTCAATCTCTTCGATTTGCCCCAAAATGTTTTTCTGGGCGTTCCCCTTACAGATTGGGCCAAGTTTGGAAAGAGAAACAAAGCCAGCTCTGAGATATCAGAGAGTTACACAGGATCCCAAGATTACATTTTGAGAGTATATCTGGAATGCAGCTGACCGGGCAGCACAGAAGACAGCAGCCCTCATGGCCTTATGGCAGACACCTCTGGCCAATGAAAATGAAGGCTATTTATGTCAGTAACCCACTCAATGCTCCTTTATGGAGCGGAAGTCTGGGCACTGCCTACTATCGAAGACGAATGCTTGCTGTGCAACGAAGATGGGTGCTGAGAAGTGTAAGTGGCTTCAGAACAGTGTCAGAGCCAGCTGTCTATGTACTGGCAGGGGTAATTCCCATCCACCTACAAGCAGCAGAGAGAAAACGGCTTTATGATAAATGAGTGGAAGTACCAAGAATCAGAATTGTACGAGAGGAACGAGAAAAAATATTAAGAGGTATGGCAAGAGGCTTGGATAGCAGAGATCCGGGAAAGATGGCCTGAACGCCGTATTTCTTGTATTTCTGCTTGGCTCGAAAGGAAGCACGGGGGAGTTAATTTCTACAAGGCACAGTTTCCATCATACCAGGGGCTCTTTTATCAGTATTTTCGAAGAATGGGAATAGTGAGAGCCCCCATGTGCCTGCATTGCCCCATTGTAGAAAATAGTGCCGAGCGGACATTCCATGAGTGTTCCAAAAGTGGATAGGGAAAGGAACAACCTCTGGGAACAACTTGATGAAGATTCACCATCATCACTGGAGGAAGTGGTGAGAAGAATGATAAATGACAATGACGGCTGGCAAAGTATAGCCAACTATATCGAAGGGATCCTAAGAACGAAGATGATCCATAAATAAGAACGATAACAGGCCGTACGACCGACTGAGCCTTGAACAAGTGCCTGGACTCAGCCCCAAGTGATGTGCTGAACAGTTCCTGGCTGAGCACCGTAGATCAAGGGAGGTGAGATTTTAGGGCGTTGGATTCACACATAACTCGGCGGGCGGTTTCCTAAAAGTATCTAGCCACGAGATCAAATAACATCTAAATATCTCAAAAGATTTCCTCACCTGCCCACGCAAAAAGAAAAAAAACTTGCAGTTAACTTGCAGAGTCACTAATGAAGCGAGAATGTTAGCCTGGCCTCAACTTGTGCAGCTAGTATGAGATACAGAAGCAAAACCTTATTGACACAGCCTGACGCAATGTTTAATTTTGTTCTGAAAGTCGACAAAAATGACTTGAACGAGGTCTAAACACGAAAACCGTCAGTCGATGAGTAAAAGAAGAAAAGGGCGATCTATTTGCGGAATCAGAAAACGTCTATTTCTCGGCCGTTGCTCATGTCCCTTCAAGGGCTTCTTTGCCCTAGCGTCAATCAATAACCACGTCTGCTGACGTCAGCCGTAAACACCGGCCTTCGCCCTTGCACGGTTAGTTATTCGTATTTCAACTTGCTCCAACTGACTGTCGAAGTCGATAAAATTGGCTCACTCGACTGAGCTATTTCAGCCACTATTTCTTACCACTATTTCATAATACGCGGAGAATGAGTAAACAACCTCAGCGTGGGAGCTATGACATTCGGTAGTTGCTCAACTTGAGTCAACTCGGGCGTTCTGTTGTGATAATCGCGTCCTGATTGATTCATACCGGAATCATTTGGGTGATGCATATAGTTGAATCAGCCCGACTTTATAGTCTGTCAAACAGGAATTGAAAATAATGTTGAGGCCTAGCTTGGAACATTTATTTGAGGACTCACATGCCCCTAACTGTGAACATATTGGGTGACGTATCACTTTTTAGTTAATACCGTTGCAGTATAAAAAGTCGAAAATATAATCATGATGCCCCTTCGAATTTCTGAAATTTTGCAAATTAACATTCATTAGATTTTGGTTGCATTTAACTAACTTTCGTCGCAGTTCGAGAATGTTGAACAGTTAACCTATTTAGTTGAACCTCACCCTAAATATGTTTCTTCCATCTCCCGCTCACCATGTTTATTCAAAGAGTGCACGCTTCAACGAAGATTTGACTTACAAAACGGCAGAGTTCACGTGATGTTTCTCGTTTAAACAATCCCTGGCAGAGAATGAAGCCGAGACAGACGATATTGACGTAAAAATCAACATATCTCCGCGATGGGGCTCTTCGAAACGTCGATCGATCGGATTGTGCAACTTGTAAACAACATGTTGAAATCCGTAAACCGTTTGAATGTATATTTTCCTTCTCGTTGATTTCACGTTTTGGTTTGATGTTCTTATTTGGATGATAAACTTTTGTGAATGCGGGCGCTAGGGGATCGTGTTTCAAGATTAAATGAGGTTTATTTAGAGCTCAGCGAAAAGAAGTACGCAAAATGGATCGTTGTATTTTGAACGAACGAAGGCACGTTTTTCAATTCCATGTAATTTTGGGCACTCGTCGTTTTCGGTTACTGTGGTAACTTTTCCCCTCTTCGAGAAGAATTTAAAAATATTTTATGTTGTTCCGGATCGTTTACAAGTTCAGTTTCATTTGTGTACATGCAGCAACTCCTTGTACTCTAACTTATTTGGACAACCCGTCAACATGATATCTGAAGAGCCTCAATCAGCAGAGTATGATTAAGAATTAATATTTGATTGCAAACTAAGCTCTGAGCTGTTTTAAGCTCAGATGTGAAAACATTTAAGGATTGATCTTTTCATAGCGTGACCCTGGACAAGTTTTCAAAGGGATATTATTAAATTCCTGAGGTCTAAGTGTCACTCTTTGAAAAATGTTGTACACCGCAAAACGAGTACAATTAGAATCACTGCAAATGGTTCCTCAAAGGTTCAGACAAACCTCGCACGTGTGGGAAAACGTATCTCTAATGCCTCTAGAGTAGGAATTCTAATCACAGGGGTTGATTATTCCTCAGACCAGGAGCATGGAGACTCATTCCAATCAATTCAGCGTCCACAATTTAGTGGAAAATAATATCCCTCACACCTAGGTACTAGAAATTTCGAAAACACTCATTTGAAATGGGTAGATAAATACTCATTTTGACCCATAATCTCTTACGGTGGGCGCTGATCGTTCCGGGACCGGTTTCATTTCGGTCGCATTTGGCCCCTTCCCCCTCTCCAAATTTGGTGCGATCGGGCTGAAAAGTTTTGAGGACCAGCTAGAGCCGGAAACAGGTCCTTGACCCAAATTTGAGAAATTTCCTACCACCAAAATCGGCAAGGACGGCGGACGGACATTTGCTCATTTTGATCTAGACAACTTGAACTGCCCAGAAAAAAATTTTGGGCCAAATCAGAGAGATTGACTTTTTGCATGAAAACATAGGTTGATTGTTCATGAAATAATAAATGAAGGAATGAAGGGGTGGTTGAGCTGAAAATGAGTTAGGATGAAATAGGAGCCAAATTGAGGTATTTTTCTGACTTCTGAAAAGTAATAAGTACAAATTACTGATGACGAGTTTTTTTTTAAACATACAAGTTCAAGAATATTCCATTCCATTCAGAAAATTAACTTTAAAAAATTATTTTGGAGGGTTTTTTTTAATTTTTAAGGTCCATTAATAGCGACATATTTATTCAGGTACAACAAGGTCGAAAGTCTCTTCTATACTTAGTTATTGACTATATTAGGAAGTCACTGAGTCTCCTCTTAGTCAACCATCATTTTTGTAAAGAGGTTCCCTTATTTTTAGCGCCGCTTAATGTGTCTCAAACGAAGGAGAATCTCGCAGCACGGAGGGAGTGTTTGCTTCTGCCCCCTCGTATTCCGGTATGCGTCTCCAAATTTAGATCTTCGACTCGTCATATTATTAGAACGCGGTGCGGCGGCTGGGCTCTGCTTAGAACAGGGTGGTGTCGAGGAATTTCAAATAATATCCTCTTCTTACAGAACAACTAAAATAGGGATTACAAACGTTGCTAATTCAAAAATCCGCGCTATTGGTTGTAGAAAATTGTCTAAAAATTAGACAATTAGACTTTCCCGTCGGATCGGCCCTAAGTAGGATAGAGCACGGGTAAAAATGTATTTTTTCATAGATTGATTTCAAATTATTTGGAAACTGCGCTTGTGGGGTAGCATTTTAAACTAAATTTGGGACGCTGAATCGATCGGGACGAGTCCTATACACTCACTGTTTTGTCGAAATGTGTATTTTGAAATGGATTATCGAGATTTTTGGCGATCTAGGCGTGTGGGGTTACATTTTTCACTAAATTTTGGACGCTGAATTCATTGGAATGAGTCTCCATACTCCTAGTCCAAAGAATGATCAACCCCTGTGAATGAATTTGCAGTGTTTTTGGATTTTAGATCATTGGTCTCTAATGTGTGGTCCCTCTGAGCTTGAGAGCATGATAGAGGTCATCTCACATTGTCGTCATTATTATTTTTGGAGAGATCTCTACCTGACTACGCTCACAGGTATTTTTATATTCTTTATCTCGCTTCTGACATAGAGCACCGTGCATATAGTAGAGCTAAGAGTTAGTCCATGATCTTCTCATGAACATAACGGACTGTCGAGGGAGTTGAAACTGTTTAGTCGGCGATAAAAAGCACACGGACGTATCCACTACTGTTTTGGCGAGCCGATAAATTTCTTTTCCGGACATCAGCGGATATAACGTCTGATAAGTTCGGGCAAAAGCGGTTGAAACCCTCCATAACCCTCAACATAGGTCTTGAGTCGAGCGTTCCCACGGCGGTTTACGCCTGACAATCGAAGGGTCAAAATGTGCGTTTCCGGCTGCCGTCAGCGAAACCCACGAAAACCGCGCTCCTATCGTTGATCGTTTGTTAATTATCGGCATAAGGTTTCTCACGGTTATTGTCGAATAGACCGTATTCTATCAACACTTTTAACATTGGGTGAAGATAAGGAGTGTCGTTAGAAAATGAAGGTCCGAGTTTGAATTGGCGGCATGAAACATCGTGTGTCGATTTGTTTTGGGGAAAATCTAGAATTTTTTAGTGTCGATTTCTTATGAAATATCAATGAGCGGAAACGTCGATCGTCGTTAGATAAATTATCAATAAATTATTGAAGAATTCGTCGTTCAATTTTATCGATAATTTCTGGGGCATACCGGGGCAATAATTTATTTCAATTTTTTCAACTAATTTTGGTTGGTTATTCCTTAAATAGTCAACGTGTGTTTCTTGCAGAATGTCAGCCCCTCCGATTTGGCCCAACATTTTTTTTTCTGGGAGTTTGAAGGTATCTAGATCAAAATAAGCCAATGTCCGCCCGCCGTTCACGCCGATTTCAGTAGTAGAAAATTCTTTAAAAATCTGAAATTTCGGTCAAAGACTCGTTTCCAGCTTTGAGAGTTCTCGAAACGTCTCGAAGTCGCCCTCGATTGAGCCCAATCAAACTAAATTTAGGGGAGGTTGGGGTCAACTTTTTTTTCTCGAAAAATGGCTTTTTTGAGATTTTTGGCTATTTAGGCGTGTGTATCATTTTCAAATTTTGGACTTTTCATCAATTTTGGACGCTGAGTCCAGTGAGACAAGTCCCAGAACGATTGGCGCCCACCAGAAGAGGTTGTAGGTCAAAATGGATATCTATCTACGCATTTCAAATGTGGGTTTTCGAGATTTCTGCTACCTAGGTGGGTGGGGTATAACTTTCCACTAAATTTTGGACTCTTAATCGATTGGAATGAGTCTCCATGCTCCTAGTCCGTGGAATAACCAACCCCTGTGAAGGGATTAACAGAGTTTTGTCTATGTTACTCCAATGAAAGGTAAGGTATGGGTGAAAATGGGTATTTTTCAAATTGGTTTTTGAGATTTTGGAGAACGCGCGCCTGTGGAGGTATCATTTTTTCATCAATCTTCGGACTGTGATTCGATCGAGATGGGCTTTAGACCGATTGTTTCCCACCGGTGAAGGAAATACAAATCGAGAAACGAATTTAGAAAAATACGTGTTTTTAAAAGAATATTCGGTCTAATGATAGTTTCAATTTACCTACATAGGAGACTTCAATTTATTGTCGCTTCGTCGCTTTATTGTCCTGGCAGATTCGTCCCTGTTAATGTATTTTCTTTTCCAAAACAATCAAAGGAATATATAATAGTCGCTCGTTACGAAGTCTACTTATTAATTTTCAATTAATTTTTTTATTCTGTCACGTAAAATTTATCAACGATATAAAGTCTGTGCGGTGGTTGAGGAGGGCTCCTACGGCAAAATGTATTGCTTGAACTGAAAAATGAGATCTCACACATGCTAATGGCTCTTTTGTCGCTTGTGACGTATAAGAGCTAACAAGAGGTGGCGTGAGCGATAAAAAAAATGCGATGCGGCCTTGGTATTTTGGCGTTTTTAACTCTTTTGTCGGGTCGAAACCTTTTTATTTCTTTTCATTTTTTCCACCGCGTCAGAGCCACTAATAAATACACGTATTTGTCAGATCAAAACCAATGTTCGTCATAATTCTCGGCGGCGCGTGGATTGTATAGACGCAGATGATTAGACAAATTAAGAAAAGATGCCGCGATCTCAAATAAATGGGTGAATTGATATAGCAGAATAACAACAATATAGATTTAAAGTTAATTATCGGCTTAGGGTTTCTCACGATTTTCGTCTAGTAGACCACATTCTATCGACACTTACAAAATTGGGTGTTGATAACATTATCTAAAAATGAAAATGATATACTGAAGATGAAGAGAACGGAAAGCTGTCAAAAAATGTTTCGTTAGTTTATAGAATGGTAGTTTTGGGTTCAATAATTCATCTCAGACTCTAGTATAGCAATAAGTGTCAGCATTTTTGAATTCGCAGCATCCATTTTTAGAGTATTTTGAAAGGTGTCATGACTCAAGGCGTGAGGCCACTTGCCAAAAGTTGCTCACAAGGGCATAGCCTTCCAGCGGAAAAGGAAGGGGACGAGGTGAATCAGTCACACTGGTAGAAGTAAAAGGAGATATACCTAGGAAGAAGAGTTTCGTCCTCCAGGAACAACAACAACCGAGACCTGCAACTCCTGTTGTAGGTTGAGGACGCGACGCGGTTAGAAGTAGAGAAGTGAGTCAAGGAAACCCACTCGACCGTCAATCTACAAAACTTCCCTAACTCAACAGAATCTCCGCCGTGGAAGTAGATGAAGGTGTAGAAATACGTGCATTTTTGCTGAACAAAGTTGAGTTGAAGTGAATTTTTATGACACAAATTCCTCAAGATGGCAGAAGTACTCGATGTCACAAGTAGGAGCAAACGGGTCGAGGTTGTGTGTCCCTGATCCTGTTGTCCACCTCTCCCTTCAATTTCCCAAGCCCCAAACCCGCATATTTTGGTGGTTGTTACCGTTAACTGTTGGTTAGTATTTTCCGCCGACATCTCCCATAACCGACTGCCTCTCAGTTTGAAGTATTCTCTAATAAGTGAAGAAAATATGTTGATGGCTTTGAGGAGCTTGCAATTTTACGTCACATCGACAGTTTTTTTGGGCGCCATCACAGGTACAGGACCGCTGAAGCAGCCCTGCGATGCCTTACCCGCATGACCTGAGAGTCTTGAAGGAGTTGGAAGCAAGAACATGATTATACGTAGTATTATAGCAAAGAGTCCTCAGTCTTCCGGCCGTAACAACCGCCGAAAATCGCGAGATTTAGGAAGAAATAATCGGGTGTAGGACCACAGAAATAGATGTGTAAATCGAAGCCATCAGGGTCAGGAAGACTTAACCTCGATGGACGAATAGGCTCCTTACATTTAATTACCAGTACCCTCATATGGCAACCCTTCGTGTTGGTTCCTCTTTGTGACACATCATGCACTTGTGCTGCTAAACGTTCCTTGTTTCTTCCATATACAAAAGTTTCCCTTTTCGAAATCCTAGTCGTCTGCAGCACGTTCTTTCATCATGTTGAAGATGAGAAAAAATCAAGCTCAAGTTGATCGCTGGAAGATTCCGAGGCAGAGACGAATTGTTCTACTTAAAAAACCCAAACTGCCTCAGCCCTTGTCAACTGGGCGAGAAGATGAATTCGATGCCTAAGAACACACTGCTCCCTACAAAATGAGGGTGTTTTTCCACGACTCGAATACACCAAAAGAATGAGTGAAGATGCAGACGACGAAACAGAACTTCATAAAACATGAGACCTCGGTGACAACGGAAATTGAAAAAGACCAATTCACTAGCCCTTCCAGTCACCGTGAGTTCGTTTTGAAATTCAATCAGATGGCCTTCTATCTTTCACTCCAAGTTTGAGGGCTTCCTGTTGTCCCTCGTAAAAAGGTTCTAATTTGAATTATTTATAAGTGATGTGAAGGAAAAGGTGTTTATTTGTCCATGCGAGGGAGTGTAAAAATAAGACTCATTGAGAGAAGATCTCTTCGAAATCATACACTCTCAACACTCGTCCATCCTTGTATGGCTTTCAAAAAATGGTTAATCGACATTTGCAACTACAATCCGTGGTGATGAGGATACTGCAACAAATTCGACGAAGGGAAAAGGGAACTTTTGTTTCTACCGATCTGGAAGCGTAGGTAGATCAATCAGAGCAGTTGTTTCGACATCAGTCGTGAGAACGCATCTTCCAGATCGACGACGTTCTGCGATATTGTTACGAGAAGTAATTTTTATGGAACGAAAAATGTATTCATCATCTATCGGCCATAAATGCAACTAGAAATACCCACACTCCGACAAGCCTTTTAACTTCACTCAACTACTCACCTTGTTGGTTCTCATCACCTTCGCACGCGTTTAATTCTCTGGAGGACATCTCCGAATATGAAGATGTTTTTCTTTCCCGGACGTTGCGCAACACACGTATCGATTAGCGGTAATAACAGGTACCACAAGTAGTCAACTCCAAGGTAGGAAAGGAATCATTAGCGTTCTGAGAATGATCAACAGTTCGTACGTTCCTTCTAGAATTTGCAGACATCACGCTTATTTAATATACAGCAATGATGATGTCTTATTTACATGATGTGGGATAATGGGGCGCACAGAGTAGTGTATTTATAGGAAGTGAATTGTTTTGTCTTCTTTTGGAATAAGTACAGAATAAATAAATAAGTGAATAGGTGTTTGTATCGAGAGTGATTGCGCAGTCGCTTATTATAAATACCACACGCTGGTATATAAGAATTATCTTCCTGCCTGGTCTCGACTGATTAGGTTAATCAAAAACTAGCAGGTACAAAGACTGGTCAGATTGATTCTCCCCCTCTTCAAATTGTATCAACTATACTTGAGGAAATAGAACGAGATATCATGTGGAAGCAAGTTTATGGCAAGTTATGTAGTGAAAGAGGGAAAATTGAGAAGGCAGAGAATAACGTAACGTTCAACGACAGCCAACCAAAAAGGGCTGACAGTAGAGGCCCAACCTCATTGGTCAATACAGCCCGTCGAGAGAATATTTATCCACTTCGATGTCAGCCAACTCCCTCCATCAAATGTCAATGAAATCCCAACGGGGACTTTACCTAGGTTGCATCGAAACAACGTCATCAGCCGACTCTCACCAATGGCCTCCATTCGGCTTCGAGGTATCATCTTATGTATTGGTGACCGTAGACGTGAGCGGTAGAAATCATTCTCCTTTTTCTTATTCGAAAAAAAAAGTAAAACCAAGACTAGACGACGCATTGAATTCCATCTGAGGATCAGTTGGCGTTTGTCGGAACGAGTTTCTTTCCGGAGTAACCGGTCTTAACTTCTCCTAGGACCTGGTCATCAGATCTTTCACACCTCAAGTCTTTGTTCAGTTACCCCAAGTGGATGATCAGGCGAGGCTGCACGGGGGCTCGGAAACATTTTTGAAATATTGAACATTGAATAGATTGGTGGATGTCACTAATCTAAATTGGAGAGAGCTTTAGATTCTGTCGACGTTACATTCAGCGACACATCGAGGGAAAGAAATGCGTTGAAAGTACGTAATATTTAAAGACTTTCCAGGAACTCAGGCATGTGTCTTCCTTGCAATTTCAAATTGTTAAATATGCTTTCAAAATAATGTGCTGAGATGCATAACAAACCCATGGGACTTCCAAAACGAGAGGCGCCATCTTGAAGTAAAGGACAGTTGTTGAAACTATGTATCAAGAAGATCTACCCATCAGATGAGGCTAAAGGATGACGTCATCCGAAGAGGTTGCCCAACTCCTTGACTGATCTGCCCTTCAAGATAGTAACAGAGGAAACGCCCTTTGGCTCTATCGTAGTTGTCCTCGATTTGGGCCCTAGCGGTGGGTATTGTAAGGTGATGCTCTAAAGGGTACCTATTCTTGGATTACTCGAAATATATATCCTGAAAAATCCGTCAAGATTTTTGCTCAGAGAGATCACGAGTTTTGGAATAGAAAACAGAAGAAACCTTCGGCCTGACGACTTGGAAAGCCTTCCCAGATTGCAATCGATTACAATGGCATAAAGACACACAAAAAACAAGGCGATAGCGGAGGGAATCTTTCCGGAGGGTATTGTGACACGAAGAATTAGCCAAGAGACTTAAGATGAGTACCCCTGGAAGGGGGGGTCAATGGAAAAAGCGGCCTTTGACGAAGACGATTGTTCCGACGCGTCCTCAAGAGTTTCAGGGTGGCCGGCGATTCCCAGGACGTCTTCACGTCCTTCCTCCCTTCTTGCGGCCCGATGACTTTGACACGGTGTGACGTCACCTTGCACGGGCCGCCGCGGACGTCCAAGGGCGAGGACACGTCTGGGAATCACCTGCGCACACTGACGTTTCGTTTGCCGATATCTTCTTCAACCCTTCACATTCAAGGATCTCGTCGAACGGCCAGAGTTGATTGCGCACACGTACGACACACTTCGGCAATTGCGCGACTCATCTGAAGAATACTATAGGCGACGTTCTTTATCACACGCTGCCCACCGACTCGAAACTGAGCTTCACTACCGCTGTAGACTGTACCTCCAGGCAGAGATCAAAACGAATTCTCAGACTCGGTATCGGTCTCAAAACATCTGCGCAAAATGTCACTAACACGGCCAAAAAAATCGGACGTTCGTTCGTAACTAACGGGACGTTCACAGGACCATTTCAAATTTAGAGCACAACTACCAAACTGGCTGACTAATTTTGAATTTTTTATTTATTTATTTTTTATAGTTTTTCCGTTTTTTGTTAGACCAGCACACTCGAAACCTATTACCTGGCTCATCTCCAAAGGACTAAGTAACGCTGCGTTGAATTCTAATAGCATATTGCCTCTGACATCATCAACCCCTCACAAGACAAATTTCTTGTCTGCGTTTACTCCTTTATGGTTAACGGTTTTCTTTTATTTTTCATATTGGAATATTCATTACTTAATAGTAATTATTATAATAATTATTATTTATTAATAATAATAATAATTCCTCGTATAGACGAGGAAATCCTCCCCAAATCAGTACCATTTACGTTTCATGGTCCTTCCGTTGTCCGCCGTCCTGACCGAAACAAGTTTTTAAAATGTGCTAAACAAAAATTGAAATTTCGCACAGGCTCTATTTGATGCCTAGTTGTACCTCAAAGAGGAGTTTGACTACGATCGACGCTCATAACATGTTCTTGTGGGATGTGTATTTTTTGTTGGACTCCGTTTCCCAAACTATTTATAAATGCGAATCCTACTGGGATTACAAATTTCCTTATCACTCCGATCATTATTGATAAGATAATGAAGAGTTTGAAGGAATCTGCATCTATGTAGGCTCACTCAGAGTCACCTAATACTCGTATTTCCGATGAAGAACGCACAACTTTGTTCATATCATAACATTTTCAACGTTTGTTTTCTAAATTAGAAGTGTTTTGAGAATAAATTTCCAGTAAACTGACGGTTCATCAGTTAACAAGTCTACAACTTTTACATAAATTGTGGATCACAAAAGAGGCCGCCTCGAGGAACACGCTCACCAACTTGTTTCCCTTCGAAGACAGACGTTTTCATCCAGTCTCCTACCTGTACCTACACAACCTGTACGACCTACCCGTGACAACAGAAGCTAAGAGCGAGAGTGGACGAACGAGGGTCAAACTGGATTCTTAAAGGGCCCCCAAGACGAGTTTCCAAGATGCGACTGGGGCATTTAAAAATGGTTGAAAGTTGAATGGAAGCTTCATGACCGATCTTCCCTTGGAGCGTATCTAACTGAAAATAACGGCATCCGACTGCCTAAACAAAATCCCACAACGAAGACTTCTTCTGATGACGATGAGGAGGAAACGAGGGACAAGTTCCACCCCTCTACTGTGTGGAAGTACTCAACTAGCATGTTTTAGAGCACGATCAAGAGTATTTGAGCGCGCCCGATTGCTGCTTGCAATAGCGAATAACGTCGTTACGATTTCCTGTTATAACGGAATCTTATATCTATAGTACTCACGGTAACATAGGATTTATAAACATGAAAACTAAAGTTGTTCCAAACCAGGCATGAAATTCTTATTACTACTTGGTTCAATTTATCAAGTTTCATGCAGGGTTGGACATTTAAACAGTTATTTCCCCTGTTTTGAATTTTCCCAACGCCAAATTTCAATTTTGATGTCGTTCCGAGACAAATTTGTGGTTGAAGAGGACAGCCCTTTAACGGAAAATATCCCGGGCTTGAATAAATAATGGGTTTATAGAGTTTATGAATGACCATCCTGTTCCGTCACATTTCAACCCCAAATGAAAAGAAAATACCAGTAATGCCGAAAACACACTTTCGAAATGGGTAGATAGGTACCCATTTTGACCCACAACCTCTTTCAGTGGGTGCCAATCGTTCTGGGACCCATTTAATTGGATTCAGCGTCCAAAATTTAGTGGAAAATGACACCCTACTCGCCTAGGTAGCAGAAATCCCGAAAACACATATTCAAGATGGGTGTATCTATGGGGCACTACGACACTAATTTACTAATATAATATTGAGAAAACGTAGGTAATTTAGAAGGCTATAATAATTGTATTAAATTGAATTGAATGGTACGAATAAAAGCTGGGACAGTAAAAAGAATTGTAGGCAACTGCTCAAAATTGGTTGCTAAGTTTAACAGCTGGTTATAAACAACAGGATATGACGATGTGTTTTGTCTGTCTATTCGGCTGAAGTCACCCACATGGGTAATAAATACCCAATTTGACCCATTACTTCTTCCAGTGGGTGCCAATTGTTCTGGGACCCATTTTATTGGATTCAAGGCTCGAATGGCACATGCTAATATCTTGTCCCTTTAAACCCCTCCCTCAGCCGCTCACCCCAAATTACTCAAGAAAGCACCGTGTCCACATTGCAACCCTCGATGGCTCTCATGCAAATTTCGAGACGACGTGAGCAAAAGAAGTGAAAAAAAAGAACCGGCCAATCCCTCTTCGTCTCGTCGAACAAAAAAGTTCGTTGAACACCCCAGCAGCTAGACCCTAGGGTCCTGGAGGTAGAAGGGACGTGTGAAATGTGTTGCCACACACTAGATCAGTGATGACAGTTTTGACGACTGGACCGTAACGGAACTATTATACTAAGGTTGCATTCGTGATAGTGGGAAACATCAGAAGTCACTTCACTAATTTTCATTGCACAGATAAGGCCCAGCTGGCTGCGGGGAACTGACAAGTTTGTCCATTTTAGAAGGACGTGGGGGAGGGAGGCAAATTTGAAGAAAAAACACCGCTGAGGTATTACAGTGAGACATTTTAATTTACCAAATCTGTTGCCGCTCTAATAAGCTACAAAAGAACTCATCTCCTCTAAAATTCAAAACGCCCGAATTAATTAATATAATTCTCTGAACGTTTAAGACCCATTTGAAGAGAGTCAGTAGTTATGTACATCCATACTTATCCATTTCCGATTTCAAAAATCAGAATAAATCAGATTGATTGATCGATTATTCCTTGAATAATCAGCCTGTTTTCATGCAGAAAGTCAACCTCTCCGATTTGCCCCAATTTTTTTTTCTGGACATTTCAAAGTGTCTAGATCATAATAAGCAAATGTCCGTTATGGTAGTAGACAAATTTCTAAGAATCTGAAATTTTGGTCAGGGCACCCGTTTCCTACTCTTGTTGAAATGAATCAGCAGCGGTTTTTTAAGAAGAAAAATGTACAAAACTCCCCCATGATTCTTGGGAACTAATTAACCTAACTAACCTAGCATGTTACATTGTAACAAAGACGGAATCGAAGTAAATCTCCTTCACTGCTGGTTTTTAGGTTCCGACCGGTTCGGTATTATGAATGCAAGTTGAGAAGTTTCGTATTTCCCAAAATCCTGACATTACAATTTCATATGAGTACTCTTCTAATGTCATAATGTCACAGCTGCCCAAAAATGTTCTGAAGAACATCACACAGCCACGCTCAAGAAGAGCGTTTTGACTGGCGTAAATATCCGCTCAATGACAATGAATGCTATTTATACCATAAAGTTTATTATTCTTGGTCGATTTCGATCATGTAGAAAAGCATGTTTCTGAGGTCATCATAGGTACCTAATTATTGGATAAATGAGCGTGTTGAATGTTGAAAGCCAGAAATGCCAGAAACTCCGTTCCTGCGGGGTTGTTGACATCGAGAACCAACTAACCATCTCTTCCTCGTGGCTGTATAGGAAAGAAACTGCAGCACGAGGTAGGGGGGGGGGGGGAGGGACGACCCGCGAGTGCGCGAGAAAAAGGGTTGCGAAATGATTCGAGCTCCAGCATGGCGGGATAGCAGGAAGAGAAGGTTCATCGGGCTGCAAGCGCTGGAAACACGAAGAATCACGATCTTAGCGGGACTCGGGCTCCGGAATTCCTGTGGGTGAACCGAAGCTCTCTAGCGTCCGATGATTTCTGTCAGAAAGCCATAATTTCTGAACACCCTCCAGAAACATATGTGCCAGCAGCTGTTTTCTTATAAAAAAACAGAAATTCCTGAAATAGCTACAAATAAAGGAAATCAGTTATGTCTTCGACTCCCTCCGACAAAAGCCTAGCAACAAATAAGGGAAAAAGAACAAGAAATATGGACAAACCGATTTTTTAATGGAGATCCCATTTTCCAAATGCCATTCATGACCCATAGATACCCAAGTCAGGTGGGCGGCAATCGGTCCGGCATTTCAGCGTCCAAAATTTAGTAGGAAGTGCCACTCCTCTCACCTATGTCTCAAAACCCCTTTCGAAAATCCCAATTTTTCCAATTTCCCTGCTGCTTGCTCCATTTTGTGCGATCGGGTTGAGAATGGAGTAGGCAAAATCTAAGACCCGCAAAATTCTTGTTTTTTCGAACACTTTTATGAGCTTTATCAGTCAGCGGGCAGACATTTCGGATTCCGAACATGCAACGAAAATGGGTGGAAAGTTAATTTGGGGAGACATTTTTGGTGATAATAATTCATGGAGTGTATTTTTCCAATAAGAATGATAATGAACTAATGCCAGGAATTTATTTCTGCGGGATCATATCACGGATGTTGAAGGTTCCTTGTTTGGTGAAATATTAAAATGTGCTCTTCTCCTTTCTCATGTGTATTTCCTCCTTTCGCGTGGCTTTGGTGATCATCGTGAACCAGGAGAACGCAGAAGAGAACCCGCGGTGGAGGCAAACCTTTCGTAAGAAGAGCCACGTCTGTCGCAACGTCCGCGGCTGACCTTAAACTTGTCGACAATTGAGTGGGAAACACTTTGGAACCCCCAACTCCCGCTCAGCCGATTGTTGTCAATCCGTCAAGGTCCGCACACGATATCCAGTAATCGACAACGTATCCACGGGAAACGCGACTCGTCTTCAATTTTTTTCTGAGAAAATGCCTGGGTAAACCAGCAAACAAGGAAACATTGTCATAATGTCAGCTAGTTGGTATTAAATACTGAATTTTACAATCAATTGTTCTATAAAACAAAGCCAACAAGGCCTTGAAAATAAGGTGCGATATAAAACGAGTTGTTGAATAGCAGGTTTGAGGAATGGCAAGTAGGAACCAGCAATCAGTTTTCAGTATCTATAACGACCACCGACATTAATTATTTTGTTTTCTCTCGAGGGAAACTCCCTTCATAACGTCCTCTGGCGCAATATCTAGAACGCAGGGAGTTTCAATCGATGTTGATTCGAGGTGATTCGCGGTCGCCTCGGGATTCCTGGAGAGCCGATGACGTGCTCGGTTACGTCCTGAGAGGTCCTAAGAGTGGGAGCGGTGATCCTGGGAATTCGCAGAGCTGAATATTATCCCTCGCGAAACGTCGTTGGGATCAGCTCGTGTGACTCATGGGTGCCACTGTTCGTCAGTATGACGGTAAATTCACTGGAACCACGTGCTCCCGAGCAAATCGGCGGTTGCGCCAAATGAATTAACTCGTATGGCTCAATATGGAGTCATACGTTGGGCTGACATACCCATTGCACAATTCGGTCTCTCCGATTTTCAGGAAAGGCCATCGATGTATCCACACCGTTCGACATTCTCGACTCGATTTAACTGTTGAGGATCGAACCCTTGAAAGAATCGAACATAAGCGTTCATAAAATTCTATGAAGCACAATCGCTGGGGGTGGGTGTGGGTGTTTGGGGAATTTCGATCTTCGTACGTATCGTCTCCCATTAACTGCTAGACTCAGATTCGGTGGAAGCGTTTGAGCAAGCTCTTCTTGGAGCAATCAGTCCGCACCCCTTTTTAATTAATCGGTTCAGCGGGCAGATTGTTTTGAGGAACTCCTAATGCCTAGCAGGAGTATGACAGAAATTTCCCATTTTGAGGAAAAGTGTCTGCCGAAAATGGTGTAGACAAAGGATGACGTACAGGGTGGGCTAGATCACGGTTTTCGGAATACAAACATCTTGGAACACAAAATGACAAATTCTTGCTAATACTGGAGGTACAAATTCCGGCATGAAAACGCAGGCTGGTTATTCAAAGGATAAAACACCAAAACGAATGTTTATTTTACATCAGGTGACCAGCAAAGAAAACCGTCGGGCTTCCTTTAGATCAGATGCCGTCGTTAGATGACAGATTATACACTTTGGTCGCTCTCTCGGCGGAACAACAGTTTTGAACGGACTTGCCCGCTTTCTACAACACATAGAGCGAACAATCGCGATATGGGCCAAGAGACCGCGTTGTTAAAAGAGGGCTCCGTTGGCTCTGACTCTCTCGAGGCCTCCCGGAACCGTTGCGGGCTCTTACCCGGGCGTGAAAGCAGCTTTTTTGGAACGGGCGAAAGAGGAATGAACTCGGACACGGGGCCCACGACCTCGACGAGGTTCCATTTTTCGCTCAGCCGGATGAGAAATAAGTTAGAGGGATGGTGTATTGGCTTAAAAAACAGTTGAACCCAAGAAATTCAGGACTCAGAAGGATAAACGCAGCCAATTTTTCCTCAATGGTTGATTATTCCTTAGAGCAAGATTAAGGTGAAAACAGTGAGTGTGGAGTATTCCAGACTCGTTCCAATCGATTCAGCATCGAACGAGAGATGATACCCAGCCGTCTAGGTACCCAAAGATCTCGAAAACCCACTTTCGAAGTACGTAGGTAGGTAGGTACCCATTTCAACCCATACTGACTTCCGGTGGGCACCGATCGGTCCAGGACTCATCTCTATGGATTCAGCGTTCAAAATTTAGTGGAAAATGATACCCCACATGCCTGGTTCCCAAAAAGTCCCGAAAATCGTGTTTCAAAAAACACATTTTTTCCCATACTCTCTCCGAATTTGGTCTGATCGAGCTGAAAAGATTCGAGGACCAATAAAGCCGGGAAGAAGCCCCTGACTAAAATTTCAGATTTGTAGAAAAAGTGTTTACTACCCAAAACAGGGTGGACGGCGGACAGCGTCCAGCGATACGACAAAGTGCTTTTTTGATCTGGACATACTGTCAAATTATGGCGCCAATCGGAGAGATTTACTTCTGACATCATTACATAGGTTCATTATTCAAACAATAACCAACCAAAAATGCATGGAGTTTGTGACTTTGAGGACATATAGGTGAGCGGGATAGCATTTTTCCACCGAATTTTGAGGAGGGAATTGATTTAAATGGGCCTCAGTCGGATATGTATACAGCGGAGTTGAGTATCGGTCATAATTAGTATAACCGAGTTTTAAATAATGAATCACTGAGAAAAGAATTTACATCTAAGATAATCTTTTTTTTTTCTCTTCAGCTTTGTGAATCTTACATGGTGCAGTGAGTGCTAGAGAGTTGGTAATGATTTTTGATGATGATACTTCGACGTTTTATCGGTCTCATGTTAAAAATAACCTTGAGCTCCAGTTGTCTGTGTTGAATTAGGCTCCCCAGAGCAGGGAAAATATACAAACGTGTTCCGGTTTCAGGATATGGTGTAAAAAGAGCGTTGAATCAATAGGAACCTAATTCAACTCGAAACTGCCGAGGGATTGCCTGAGTTTCGAGTTTTGAGTCAGGCGAACATAATCTGACTTTTTCAGCGATTTAAGCTCTCCGGCAGCATACATAGTATTTTCGAGCTAAATAAATACATGTCGTTATGTGCGACTTTATGTTCTCAAGTATCGTTTTTGGAAGAGTATCTTGTGATGACTGGACAGTATCGACGTGCGAGTACAATTCAGGTACGAAATATTTGTTGCACGAAATTATCAATCGAAAGGCACTCGACCCGTGAATGATTGCCAACAGTTATCGTCCTAGCCTTCCGATACTAATTTGCTGAGTTTGCGTTGAGCGCCGTCACAGATTTCTATGATGCAATAAATAATGAATTTGTTTTCATTTTTAACCGACTGCATTCTTGACCTATAGATTTATTATTAGACTATTAACGGAAATTTTGAGTTCAGTTGACGCGAATTTGTAGCTTGACAAACTGAGTAGGGACTCTAAGATGAGGAAAATAAGAGGCACAAGGTGGTTTGGGTCATACGAATACAAAGATGTCTCGTTCCAATAGGAATAATGACCAAAAAGTAGATAACTACAGACCCAATCATAATCATTTTATTAAAAAATTACAATAGAGATGAAGAAGCAGAGAGTATAACGTATTTGGTAAATGTTTTGTGGAATACGTTCCCTCAGAGGACGAGAACATGACATGAGTGACCCCGAATGACGACGTCCCATTGTTTCATTTTAATCGAGTTGGACCTCCTTGCGGCAGACGATATGACGAGAGCCTTGGCCTAGCGCTGCGTTGTGAAACATCTCGCGAGGGTCCCTTCTGCGTCCACACAGTTTAGGTTGGTATCTGTTTTAAAACGAGGAAACTAGGCCGTCCTCGACTGCTACGGCCTACAACAGGCAGACCCATAACGGCCATGGTTTGGTTACTGACGCCTCCGCCCTAACCAGTTAATTAGCACGGAAACGTCTATACGTGGTGTACGGCCGCAGTAAAATCACGTAAAAATAGCAATTCGACACAATACAACCGTCGGACCAGGATCATGGAGACTCATTCCACTCGATTCAGCGTCCAAAATTTGGTGGAAAATGATACCCCACACGTCTGAATCGCCAAAAATCAGGGAAATCCATCTTTCCAAAAACTTATTTTGACCCCTACCCCCTCCAAATTTGGTCTGATCGGGCTGAAAAGTTTCGAGGGCCAACTGAAGCCGGAAACAAATCCCTAGTCGAAATTTCAGATTTTCAGAACATTTTCTACTATCAAAAACAACGTGGACGGCGGACGGGTCAAGTTTAGTACCTACCTGCATATTATTCATCTCCTCGGTACGCTATAGTGTTCGCCACAAAGAGGGGACACGTCTACCTTGTCCTATAGTCCAGTTAACCTACCTATATATCTCAAATGTGAGTTTTCGGGATACGTAGGTAGGTCCATCATGACCAATACCCACCTCCAGAGTGCACCAATTGGTCTGGGACCCATCACAATAGATTCAGAGTCAGAAACGATACATTAGTGGAAAACGGAAAGCCTTCTTTATGTTTTGTGAACGCCGCATCTCTTCTCTATGCTCCGACCACGGCCATGTTATCGCGTCGTCTTCGGCAGTACTTGTCCGCTAAGTTACCGTTTGTTTCATTCTCTATTAAAACTCGGTATTTCGTATTTCTGGTTCGTGATCTAATAGTTTTAGCCGTTGTATATCGTCGCTGTACTGCCAACTAGTTTCCAGATCCATTGCCTACTCTAACAGCAATTGAAGGTAATATTCTTATTTACCTTTCCGATTTTTGTGATAACACTTACGGGCTTCCTCGGCCGGGACTGGACTATAGAACAAGGCAACGCGTCCCCTGCTTTTTACGGACATTATCCCCCACCCACGGCATATCATGTTCTAATTTTAGCTTTAAATTATCCACCTTTTTATCTCAATAAGCTGCGTAGGAAGGCCGATACTCATTACTTGCCTGTTATAATCGCTTTGTGCATTTTGTTGTGTTCTTCGATCTCCGCGGAATGAAAGGCTGGTTCTAATTCGATAATAGGTGTTCCTATTCGTTGTTTCAAAAATTATCCGACCTTGATGTTACAGATGGTCAGTTAGGTGGTCAGATATTGTGTATATTGTGATATTGAGTAATGAATCCGCTTGGATTGGTTTTTGGGTACCTAGGCGTGTGGAGTATCATTTTTCATTATATTATGTTGGATGCCGAATCGATTGGAATGAGTTCAAGACAGTCCACACCCAATGTTTCCCTCATTTTCCCCCTGCTCCTAGTTCAAGTAATAATCAACCAAAACGCCGCGAATTCATCCCGATATTATTTCCGACCATGATGTTTTAGGGAAATTTATGGCTCCGAGGTGACTCAGTCGATTCAGGGCCCTAACACATACAACACACGTGCTACAGTATCCTCAATATGTGACGCTGCCAGCTTAATGAACGAATAAAATTGATATTCTTGGCACTACGTAATGAAATAACCAGAAAACTACTATGAATCACTTGCTTTGTCGAGTTGAAAATGTTCAGGAGTCAAACAAATGAATCATTGGCCACTGTTCATCATCATGGTTCAAGAAGCTAATCCTGGCAGTCCAAAATGACTCAGAAATTATATTTTTGGCATGAGGCAGTTTTTAAAGCAGTGTGGTTTCGGATACCACTTCTCAGTAGATATTACAAAATTATTTATGGTACTAGGTTGATGTTATACCTATAGGGAGGCCTGAAGTGAAGAAAATTCCATTACAGGACGGATCCTATAACACGTAGGCGTTCTCCGCGCGATAACCCATCTATGAAGCAATATTGTCAACCGTCCTTCCGTCCAGCAAGTGAAGGACAGGTCATCGGCTAATAAGATATGAACGCTCCAGTTACAACCGTCCTCGCTCCAAAATGTACAATCGCCAGTATCAAGTCCACTGTCTGCGTCGCTGCAGTAAATCTAACCCTTCAAACAATAAAATGAAGGTTGGTAGGGAGGTTCCCGCAAATGGCACTCCTTCAGAACCTACTTCGTACCTACTCTGAATTCACCAAAATTGGCAATAGTCAATAATTGCCGGTCGAAGAATTATGAATTAAGCACCACTCCAGTGAAGTAAACAGGGTGTTTTCTACTTAAATAAACTACGAAATAAAGGTAAGGTAAAATTAAACCGAAGATAAAGTTGACCAGCATAACTTTTCTATCTCAATATAAGTTTTTTTTTTCCTCAATGGTAAGAAACCACTTTTTTCTTTGAGGAAAAATTTCCCCTCTTCAATCATCAAGTGATTGGCATTGGGTTTTCAAGTTGTTGCTCACTATTCGGTTGCACAAACCCGCGTAACCCTCAGCTAGTTGAAACGACGTGCGCAATTCGTGTGGCGTCATGAGGAGTGTCTGCATCGCAGAACAGCTACTCAAAGTCACCTTATGTGCCGGTTCACTGTTCACTGTTATTCTACTCTGGCATTGATCTTAGTTCCTTAGTCGTATTACTTTGTGTTGTGTGTGTTCTTTGTCGTTAGACGTCGCAACTTGAAGGTACTAGCTGGTATTCATTACGAATTTTATGGAAGAATCTTTCGATTTAATCTTCATTATTTGTGAGTTTGAGTAAGGTTGCGTATCCCTCGAATCAATTTCTACCAAAAACCTCATTTGTCCAATAACATGGATCATGGTGTTGAAATCTTGTCCAACTAAAACCCATTATGACAGGAGGTACTTTATGCATCGAGCCGGATTCCAATTGGCTGTAAGTACACAAATGAATAAGAAACCCAAGTGCTTCCCAACTGGTTAGGGTTTTCAACAGTTTCGTCGAACATCATGAATAAATGAGCGTGGGATCGTAACACCGACAGTCTTCAATAATTCATATCCCACACATTTTTTTTTAACCACAAATCCTCATAAAATTATTATTAATATTATTTGGGGCTAAACTTTTGCACATTCCAACACCGGCCAACCTCTTTTTTTTTTTTTTTTTTTGGAGGGGGGGGGGGGTTCTATCACCCATTTTGAATGCATGTTTTCGAGATTTCTGGTACCTAGGCGTGTGGGGTATCATTTTCCACTAAATTTTGGACCCTGAATCGATTGGAATGGGTCCCAGACCCGCCACACCTACTGCTTTCCCCATTTTCCCCGTGTTGAAGAAATGAATCCCCACGCGCCTGGTCCGAAGAATAACCAACCCGTGTGTAAGAATTTGCATCGTTTTTTTTTCTTTTATATGGATTGTGGTTTTTAGCGCACCGTATGGTAAAAATCGAACTTAGGTGCAAGTTCGATGACAAGGGATGATAATAAGGGATACGTGAAGATCTCGAGAACGAAACTACGAATCTTGACATTAACTTTTTAGTGATACCTGCCGTAAAATATGTATTATGCACTATAAAAATTGTTTTCAGACTAACTAGAGCAAAAAACGGTTCCTTGACCAAAATTTCTGGTTTTATATCATTTTCTCCCACCTAAAAACGGCCTTGACGGCGGACGGAAATTTGCTTATTTTGATCTAAACACCTTGAAACACCCAGAAAAAAAAAATTGGACTGTATCGGGAGATTTAGTTTTTACAGGACACATAGTTTGATTGTTCAAGGGTCCAAATCTGTGGTATTGATACATAATATGTAATTGGTATTGAAAGAAATATTTGATACTTTACTCATATCGATCAGTATCGTATCGGATTAAGGTACAACGGGCGTACTATCAAGTTCGTGGATGAACAATGTGCCGATTTACGTAACGTTGCGGCACGCGGAGCCGCTCCTCGTGGAACGGCTCCTCAGATGGCGCGAACTAGCCGGTTATTTATGGAGGGGATAGCGTCCGGTGAGCTCTGTCTGATGTTCCTCCCGCTAGTCGTTGTGAACATGGCTAGCAGTTCGGATCCTGTGACCGTCGTCGCTCTCTGAAGGGGGACCGATCTCCTTCCTTCAACACTATCTGGCTCCCCCCTCCTCGGTTATTCACTAGTGGATCGCTATTTTGGTTTATCGTCTAATTCGTGGATCAATTTCTCAATAACTGTAGTCCGGCTCTAAGAGAATTTCCCTTAAAATTCGCTCATTTTGAATTCGTCCTTATAAGTTACAACTCCTTAAGACACTTGGTAAGTTGCAGTATGACGTTGTATAGCTAAAATGTATTGTTTAGGTGATAATTGCCGTACTTAATTGAGTCTGAGATGTGCTTGTTGAGTGATGACTTTCCCGGCCTGTATTTCCCCGGTTTTGTACAGTTTCATCCTCGATCAATATGTCCACGCAGCCGCAATATAATGTCGTTTGTTCCAGGTGCTACCGGCTTACCTTCGTTGACAAATCAGTAATGCTTGACAGACCGTTGCAACAATTTGATCTCCAAGTGATTAAAGGATACCGGTTCCTTTAGTGAATTGTCCAGGATTGAAACGACCCGGGAATATTAAGTGTTTTCGTGTTCGGTGAACTGTTAGTGCGGGAATATAATTATCGTGTTCGTATAAGAAAATACAGTCAAAGTGCGATGCAAGTCGAACGTGAATCAGTGTCTTCGGACGTGGACGTGCCGCTGAAGAAAGAGCGCGATGAGTGTCCGCCGGCTGAAGTCGCGCCGGCCGTGACGCGGGCGGTTGTCCATCCGTCCGGCGACTGTCCACCGAGCGCCGGACGTTCGGAACGGTCCGGATCGCCGGCGTCGGTCGCGTCTCTCCTAGCTGACAAGTACCTCCTCATCAATCCGACCGAAGGATGCCCTCTGCACAAGTGCATCGACATCGTCAACGATCGAGAATACGTCTGTCGGGTGAGTCCAGAATCATGATCAGCTCAATAACAAAGAAAAAGCCCAAAGTGGCGTTTTACGTTGATTTAGCAAACAAAGACATGCTCGATTACGGCAACGGTAAACAATACTTGAAGAAAATTCCCTCAACTGTCACTAATCAACTCCTTTAAACCCTCTGCTACTGAAGCAAGCTAAAAATCAGCTTCCAAAATCAACAGTTCTCTCAATAAAACAATCTGCAAGCAATCTTATAATAACGACCTCCCTTCTTACGTTACTTCTAGGTCGGCATTTGGCAGTATAATTTAAACCAAATCAACAGGACGTCAAAATTTGTTCCGCTTTTCTCATAAGACAGTTTTTTTTTTCAATTTGACGATTAATTTCAAATGCAGTGTGTAAATTCTTGTTAGAAAATAACGTTCAATCAACTCGTTATAATTTTTCACGCCGCCAGTTTGTCACATTGGCCGAAAAAAAACCACACCTACCTACCTATGCAGTCTCATTACTCCCTTGGTTGAAAGTGAATTGTCGGAAGAACTCTACATAGCGTTTTCTCGCACCTTATTGCGAACGAAGCGAGTGACAAGTAACCGTGAGGCGCCGGTAAAGAAACCTAAATGGATTGCACGAGGCAGCGCCGGTTGACCTTGTCGATTTCAATGAAATACGAACCGAGACAGACAGGATGAGAAATCTGATCTTTCCTCAACGCTTGGAAAGATTGTGGCAAACGCTGGATATTGCATTTCCACTACAATAGGTTGCTACTTCTGAATGCACTGTTTTACACGTACCGGACCGTTTTCCACTCGAAACAGTCTTCATACTCAATTTGACGAGTTCAACGATCTTCATGACGGCAAAAGCGTCCTTCTGCATTGACGTGTTGATAAAATAGTCAAATCGTGATAACAATGCAACGAACTCGAACTCCAGCTTTGGAATTTTCATTGTCATCGCACGTTCGCGCCCAAGGTTGACGACCTTATGTACAAAATAGTCTTTGTAGCCGAGAGAGCATCGCGATTCTTAATTAAATCCGATTATTTCCTTGTCGTAACACACTGAATGGAGGGTTCAACGATCGATACGACGTCATTCGGTTGTGGTGACGTCAGATTCGTTGGTGAAAGGTGTTGACACGTGGTGACTAATAGTACTGGCTGTTGCAAGATAAACTCAAATTGGCGAACACTTTAGAAAGGCTTTTCTGAGAAATGGGAATTTTCTCAAAGACCGTTGAAAACGTGGAATGTAAATTCTATCAAAACCCGTTTCGAGGAAATTCTTTCACAGAGTATTATCTTCCTATATTATTGACTCATACTTAAAATAAAAGTCCATATTCGAGAGAGAAATCCGATAGGCACGAGATATTTAAATGATAAGCGTAGTCTCGAGTACCCACATTGGACATTGTGCTAAAGGGATTGAAAGATACGCTTTGTCGCCAAAAATGACTCTCAGGGTCGAAATTAATTTTTGGTCCGTTTTAGTCTGTCTAGGAAGGTTTTGTTACTTTCAATTGTTTGATGGAAGCCTCAGAAGGTTAAACTAACCTTGGCAGAGCCTTGGTTTTGTTCAATTGTTTTTCCATTCCCACGATGAGAAGAAATTGATCAAAATATTCATTTTTTCTATTCGTAAGACTGGCGTTACTGTCGACAGATGAGATTTGTTAGCATAAAACTTTCTGGATCGAACGTATAAACTATTTCAGTTCACAGTTGATATTGATTGATCTCCTTTTAATGCAAAGGGGTGTAAAAATTTAAGTGGAAGGACCACAGTACGCCTGATTTTTCAAATGATAATAATTAAATTTTACATTTTCTTGTGTTAAAATAGATTACTGTGAATAATAGATGAATGAGAGAAACTAACAAAATTGATCACCTGATAAAGAATTCAGTTCATTTGACGCCATCTCGTAAGAAAGGGTTGATTTGATTTATAAATGCTGTAGAAGTGCCAAATAAAATTACTCATTTCTCTCTTAAAGAGTTTTCTTCGGTTTTTAGCGCAAGTTTTACCGTTTTATTCTGAGCTCTTTGCTAGGGTTTCGTCAATGCGCGGCAGGAGATTTCTCATGACATCAGCGTGATTTCCAAGATGTGGCGACATTGAGCGAAGCGGTCGACCCAACGCTATGAACTAACTGGGAGTTTGCAATACATTCCGAATCGCGAGTAAGAAAAACCTCCTTTCGCTTCCAAGATCGCTTCAATATGTTCAGCTATTTCAATTGGTGTTTGATTATTTGGAAATTACAGTGTAGTGGAAATTGTAGAGCCGGCAGAGGGTCGAAATGAGCAAAAAACTCGTTGAGGAGAGCGATCACCAACTCATTCGGTTATTACACTCGATTCGGATACACCCACGTAAGCCGTTATAATTTCCTTGATGAAAAAAGTACGTTGGAACTTTCAATTTGCCACTGATAGGCAAATACAATAAGTTACATGGGTCATAAGGGGAAATAATCGAACTAGCCTTTTTAGTTCAATAGACCCGGAGACCACACGACTTTTGTCGCCCGTAGCAAGGTATACACAATCACAAGGTAGGAGATGAGGAGATTGAATAAAAAATCCCCTCCCCTCCTATCACTTATCACAACTATGAATGGGCAGTGGGTTCCCCTTGTGATGAGACGGTATGTACATAGGGGAGGGTTAACGGCTTTTTCTCGCATTGTCGTCTCACTTCGAGTCGAAACTTGTGAATGGGATGAGGCCCCCAGCTGATCGACGACGGCGCCTTTTAAAGGCACAAAGGAGGAAGTAGTTCCACTAGTCTTGGGATTTCTCGAGGGCTTCCTCAAAGATGTGATGACGAAATGAGAATATAATGAGATTCGTCTTTCTCTCGGCGTTTCAACAACGGAAAACTTCAATGTTGATCGATTCTACTCGTACAAGCTACTGGTCTCAAACTGGTTGAAATAGAACGGTCTTACGACATCAATTTGAATAAAACATTATAACTTCTTGAACCCTAACCTGAAACCTGCACTTTAATTTGATGAAAAGGCTTCATGCGGGCTCAGGCGGTATTGTTTTATCGCTCTAAATTCAAACTTTGTGACTCAGCGAAGCCTTTTGTGCTATATAAATAAATTATAATTTTTACAATTTTTTCTATTTTCTACAAACATTTAGCATTTCGCGAAAGTATACTTCATAGTCACCATGTACTAATTAAAAAAAAAAATTTTCTAAACGAAAAATTGTGGCCTAAAACGACTCCTTATTATTTATAAATATAGCTTTATCCTCCGTTAGATTCATTCAGCGTTCGCGGGCGATTCCACGCTCATGACGATAATCGTCGTAATCTTTATTCCTAATAATGATTCATTCTGTGTAAAACCAACTCAACCATGAGAACAATAGAGGCAAACGTTTTCTCGATAACTCATTTCATTGGTATACGCTCTTTTATTTCGCCGTCTTGTGGAATCCAATTGAATTCAATCCGGGTTACTATTACAATTTGTCGGTCGGAATTAACTACTTGAAACCTGTTTTTGATATCATGATAATTTATGTGATGGAATAGTGTGGACAGCCAGTAAAGAGAGCCAAAGTTGGTTCAAAACCTTCATTTTAAAGTGCATTCTTGTGACATGCAGCAGAAATTCACTGTTATCGCTAGTTCCTTTCAGCATCTCGACTACCTCGTTATACTCCCGTAAATGAAGAGAAAAAAAACTTCCAAAGGCTGAGTTGAGGAACATTTCCTCCTGTTGTAGTTATCGTTATGAAATCATCACGTGTCGTCCTTCTTCGTCGGGAAACTGCAAGCTCCTAGCGCGTATTGTTATTACCATGTGAGCCAAATCACGTGGCCCAGCCCCACCTCTCGTTCCAATATTATTTTCTGACTCATCCCTCCTTTATCGCCCACACTCGTGTTACGATTGCCCAACGTGAATTGGTAAAAATAAGCATGTTTGCCTGTTTCCTAATATTTCGTCGTCATTTCACGCTCTATCATCATTATCTCGCCTTATCGTCTGTTCACATTACGCTGACAGAATGAAAATTCTAAGTACATTTTTTGTCTCCTGCGAATCTTCGGCCGACTAAAGAGCTGTATATTAAATTTTTTTCCACCCTTCTCGCTTCACAAGCGGGTCAACCTTGAACTTGTTTTGCCTCCTCGTGTCTTGTGTAAAGATTTTTTTCTAGACAAAAGCACTTGTCTTGTGTTTAACCCCCTTGTACTGCGTCGCTAGGTTGAGTTACCCAAGAAAGGCTAACCTTTTGTTCATCTAGCCAAACCCCACTTTTTTGAATTGAGCAAAAATTCTATAATTAATTCGCTTTTTTACATTTAATAAGAATGAATTTTGTTGGTGGCTGGGAAAATCGAACATGCTCAACGTTGGCCTAAACCTTTTGACCCCTTTGGGAGGGGTGGGGGTTAGTGACAGGTTATCATTTTTTTGCGTCAGTCAGTCGTAGTAATATTATGGCTGCTTCGAGTT
The DNA here is from genome assembly GCA_019603395.1 of Cyrtorhinus lividipennis. Classification (NCBI taxonomy): domain Eukaryota; kingdom Metazoa; phylum Arthropoda; class Insecta; order Hemiptera; family Miridae; genus Cyrtorhinus; species Cyrtorhinus lividipennis. The sequence continues at coordinate 20,694,648 of CM034006.1, forward strand.
TGAATCCGCCTGCGGTAGACATACGGAAGAGAGAAAATTAAAACGAGGGCTGTGATTCAAGAGCTGTCGTTTTCCCGGCAATGTTGATTTTATATAAACCGTATTGTTTGAGTTGTAACGTAAAATTCTCGTCTGGCGGCCGTCAACGACAGATTCCGTTCGGGAAATTGCTTTTGCGATTTTCATTTCTGTCATGGTGCCGCCTGTATCCGACATTGCCCTAGAGCCGCTGATTCCATATTCCAATACATGCAAAATGAAATAGGTCTTTTCAAAACGCAATTCACTCGATGAGAGTACGTTTTGTGTGTTTGATCTATTTGTTCAAGCGTTACTTATTTACCGTTCTGTCAATATAAGCTGACCGTCGGCACGTGGCACTCGTTACGAAAGCGGGAGAATGAATTGAACGTCGAGGACCTATCTATAAATGGAACAAGGAGACGGTCATTTTATTTTTTTGCTAATGGCAATAAGAAACTAAATATACTTTTGAACCCGCCGCTCTAGTTACACGTTAGCTAGACGTATCGCAAGGGTTGGTTGCCAACGTTTGGAGGTTTTGCGACACGAACGCCACGGCGCCTGGTATGACCTAAGGACTATTTCTGTGTCAGCTGCCTGAAAGAACCTTCAGACGCTGTCAAAAGGAACGAAACTGTACTCGGTGCCAGCTTAAATCGGCTACTTAATCCTGTAACTATACAGGGCTGAAAAACTTTTTTGTGTATCTTCATATTTTTTTGCAAGACTTTCTTGTATCATATTTGTGCACCTCGCGCAACTGGCACTATCATTCTTATTTTTATTGGGAACCCCAATTTGTTGTTTTCGTAATGGATTCTACTCGAAATTCCATGAACATTTGATCCTTCGACCTATTTTGATTGCGCGCAACCGGCTCAGCGAGCACGCAACCCCAAAATTGTCAAATATTTTATGTTGGTAAACTCTAAAGTGTGACACATGAGTTTTCATTGCTTTTTAACGCTGATTCACGTGGTGCTATCCATTTCTTGATTCGACTCAATTTTTGCGGAATAATGATTATTCTGCGTACGTTTTTGGTTGGTTCTTTCATGTGCCGTACAGGCGCCTAACCTGTTTTCAGATTTTTACGGGGTCCGGATAGAATAGAAAGAACAATTTTAAAAAAAAATCCCCTGATGAAATTTTATGCTAATCATCCCTAACACACGAACAAATTGACTTGAATCAAGAAACGGATAGCATCGCGTAAATCAGCGTTAAAAAACAATGAAAATCCATGTGCCACACTTTGGAGTTTACCATCTTTCGTCAATTTTTGGGTTGCGCAACTTCGCGTGCTCGCTGAACCGGTTGCGCAATAAAATTCTTCAAGGGATCAAATTTTCATGAAATCTGCAATAAAAAATTGGGGTTCCCATTTAATACATGAAAGTTAGTGCCAGTTGCGCATGGTGGCGCAGTTGCGTGGGATGCGCAAAAATGGTACTTGAGATCCTTGAAAAAAAAAATGGAGATTCAAAACAAAAATGTTTTCTGTGTACTCCCATTTACACGATTTTAACAGGGGTAGGGGACAACTCGTTGGACACCCTGTATTTTTATATTTCTAAGTTGGAATTTGCAGAATCCTGTCTACTTCAAACGTTGACGTGATTGTTTTGATCTTTTCAGGTGGTGAGAAGAGACTGTACGGGTCTCGTTTCGGCTCATTTTCGGCTCGACGGTCATCTTCGAATCAACTCTTTGCACGAAGTCGTTCTCGGTAAAGACTATATGTACCTCGTTTTTCCTGAATCTTTCGGCGATCTCCACACGTATGTACGACTTAGAAAACGACTGAGAGAGGTCGAAGCGAAACGTTTGTTTCGACAAGTTGCCGAAACAGTGCAAGAGTGCCACGAACAAGGAGTCGTTCTTAGAGATCTCAAACTGCGGAAGTTCGTCTTTTCGAATCCTCAAAGGTGAGTCATGAGAGTTCTTTTTTATTCGTATTTTTCCTACAACAAACATCAAGCATTTCCTGCCACATCAATACCACCATGTCTCTGATATCGACTCATTGTCAAATTTAGCATGTAAGACTGTTGGTGGTTGGAACGCGGAAGTAACCATTGTCTTCATCTTGCTCCCCCTCTCTACAGAGAACACACATCAAACTGATATCATTCGTGATTCACCCTATCCAAAAACATGACTCACTCATCTCTGTACACGCACTACAGGGGGTGTAAATGTTCGGGGAGGCCAGGAATAAGGAAATGCCCTTTCCTCATGAAAATTACCCCAGCTCAAGGACCCAGGGAATCCCTCCAGAATCATTTTGACCATGAGAGGGTCTCGGGGATTACTTTGTTTACGCGCCGCTCGGTAATTGCTTATTACCGCTTTCCGACCTCAACGTATTTGGATTTGTCAAGTCCCTTTCTCAGTTGGGATGTAGAAGGTTTTATGGAGCAACTTCAGTTTCGTATAATACGAATAGAAGGCTCAGTTTCTGAAGAGGCTTGTCGTGCCGTTGCTTCACCAGCTGGTGCGCCTGATCTACAACTCGACCCAAGTATCGGCGAAATTTAAAACAAAAATTCTTTTTCATTTTGGTTCTTTGTCCAACATATTCCGCATATGGTAGTGGACTGGATGAATCAGATTTAATTGGAGAATTCAACAAGGTTTGGGCAAATTAATTATGTTTACCAATGAATGGCAGGTTGAGTGGTCGTAAATTTGGGTATGGACCTCTCTACGGCCTGGATTTTTTTTTGTGGAGTTCCTCCTTGTGCTGAGATCAGCTTTTGGCGACCACCTCGTGGACACCGGCACCGGTCGGGCTGCAGCTTTGACCGGCGTCGAGGGTTTGTTGTTCGGGTGTTGCAACTCTTCAACGCTCAACCGTCAGTTCGAGGCGAAGGTTACCCCCTTCCTCGCCCTCTCCTACCCCGTGTGACCGTGATGAAACTCATCTTTTACCCACTAAATCCGACACTTCACAACCCCTCCACGGCCCACCCGCGCTCGATTCATTGCCAATGGCGTCATTTTGTCCCAAGACTCCAGTTTCGTCAAAGAGAACATCTCTCGACGAACAATTTTCATTTAAATGCGATGAATTAGAAGGAACAGGACTGATGGAGGTTATTCGCGAATATCGATCACAAGCGAATCGAGAATAGACAAGACGCTTCTCCTCGGTTGAATAGTTAAATCCTGGGTGGAGGTCCAATATCTTCACATCAGCATAGATCACTCGGAACTCATCTGCCTCAGGCGAGAGATTATGAATGTGTAACACTTCCCGTTGCCTCATCTCCCGGGTCAGTGTCGTAACAGCGTGGAAACGCCCGCCATCCACGTCTTGACTTCCACTAACACTGACACCAACACAGTTCGTATTTCAAATCCTACGCAACCTCGAAGAGTCCGCCCTTGAAACGGCTCAATGTACCAACACTCCTTCAGTGGCATAATATCGTATTAACATAGCGCCCCGCCTACGACCGCCCTTTTATTACCGGTCTAAATGATGTGTAAACAATATCAACACGAGTCGAAAATACGAAATAGTTTTATGACTCAAGTCTGGCGTCCTTAAAGAATTCTTTTCGGGGTTTTATGATTTAGCGTCACGTGTTCTACATAAGTGACGACAACGTTTGACTACCTGATTGACATTTCTCTCTTGGAGGGAACCCAACAATGGGGTGCTGGCTAAGAGATGCCAACAACCATGTGTCAAAGGGGCTACGGTCGGTTTGTACTTTTGTAGGGTGAGTGGCAACTTTGAGGAGTCATTTCACCGGTTACACTAAACACTACAGATAACACACAGCATTTGTACAATTTTGATGATTTATTATCTATTTACTCAATTTGGTTGGTTATTCATAGAATAATCAACCTATGTTTTTATGCAAAAAGTCAATCTCTCCGATTTGGCCCAACAATTTTTTTCTGGGTGTTTCAAGGTGTCTAGATCAATGTCCGTCCGCCGTCCACGCCAATTTTACTAGTAGAAAAATGTCTAAAAATCTAAAATTTTGGTCTGGGACCCGTTTCATGCTCTAGTTGGTCCTCAAAACTTTTCAGACCGATCGGAGCAAATTTGGGAGTGTAGGGGTCAAAATATGTTTTTTGATAAATGGATTTTTGGTGATCTAGGCCTGTGGGGTATCAGTTTCCTCTAAATTTTGGACGCTAAATCCAATGAAATGGGTCCAAAAACGATTGGGGCCCACCGGAAGAGGTTATGGGTCAAAATGGGTACCTACCTATTTTGAATGTGGGTTTTCTGGATTTCTGGAAGTTCCTGGAGTTCCTGGTCCGAGGAATAACCAACCCCTGTGAAAGAATTTGCAGCGTTTTTTGATCAGCCAAAATAAATTCGTATACATGATCGTGTAAATCAATCGTAAATGCATTGTGTTGTATTCAATCCGACGTGCAATCCAATTGTCGATTGATTCTTTCCATTTTCTTCCAAACAGTGAAAAACTTGAATAATCAAGGGGAAATGATCGTAAAAATTCTTGTTAAATCGTGGCGCCGATTATATTGTCCATCTCGGCAATTATCATTTCGTCAGCTCGAATATGACCCGCTCATGCTCAAGGTGACGGTACTTGTACTCTCGGGTTGTTGGTACTATAATTTACGGCCAACCCCGTGATATTTTGCTTCCCTATCCCATTACCGACCTTTACCGGTAGCTTGGTGCCTCAGTAAAAAAACTTCCTTGATCATCTGGATGGTGCAACGCTGGGTTTCTCAGACGAGGTTGTGCAACGAGGGTATAACTCGCGTCAGAAAAGCAGTTTTGATGTGCACATCCGACCGTATTCTTGACGAGTTCAAGGTCTTCAGTAGCGATGGCCCAATCGAGCCCTTTCTGAGGCCCTGCGCGTTTGGTTCTTGCGACAACGGCTCTTTGTTCATTCTCGAACTCCTTTGCTCGTCGCCCTTCACGCTCACACTCTTTGCGGTCTTCCATTGTTTTCCATAATGAGGAAAGTTAAATTTAGGAATTGAATTTTGGTATTCCTATTCTCGACCCCTTCATTTACCGCGAATTTGTGAAATGAAAAACAACATCCCCCCTCTTGTTGTTTGAGAACCATGATCATTTTGCACGTAACTCTCTCCGAATTATTCCACTATAGTTCATTGTTCTTGGATCTCGCTCGTGTGGTAAGCGTATAGAAGTCGTCAGAGCATCCATTTTTCAAATATATTTACCTGCATTCGTTTGAGGCGATTGATCCAAAACCCTTCTGAATTAATTCAGCTCCTAAAATTTAGTAAAAAATGATACCCCACGTGCCTAGGTCGGCATATTCAAGTGTCTCATTTCAGTTCTTGAAAAAAAAAAAAAAAAATCTCAGATACGGTGGGTAGTTTGTGATGCCTCCTCCTTGTTTTACAATATTTCCCGAATCGGGACTCTTCACTGCCTTCTGAGTTTTTTTTTTCTTTTCATTCATTATTCAAGATCTTTTGTCGCCGAATGTTTCGGACCGGTGAACAAATAACTGAGATTATTTTGTTCTTTTTTTTTTTTTGCTTTGGCCGATGAGGTGCTCCGCGAGGCTCAAGGTCGATGGCCGCCAAGGCCAATCCCGCCACGCGTCGTATCCCCGAAAAGTTCGCGGCCTCGTGCTTCATGCAGAGTAGCCACACCCAGGTTTCAATACCTGCTCGATGATGCGAAATTCAATACCGTCGAAGGTTCTTGAACTCATTTCTGCTGGCTCGCCGAAGGTTCGTCGCAGGTAGAAAGGTCGTGGGAAATTTTCTGGAAGACGGATGTATCGTCGACTTGTGTATTGAACGCGTCCATATGCTACCTAAGCTCATAAATAGGTCGTTCGGGTAAATCCAAAGAGAACGATTTGTGAGCACACTCACACATACAGATTTTAGCCCTACTAAAGTCAATACCTACGCAAGTCTCGACGTAATAAAATAGAAAGGTTCTAAACTCAGATTTTCCAAAGCTTGAAATAACTTCTCACTTCCAAAGCCAGATTTTATCATTTACCAGCCATTTCTCGTGAACTAATACCTACATTACTCAATCCTTAGTCGATAACCGTTGACGACTGTCCCAGTCGCGGCCCTGGCGCTCTCAAATCGTTCCAAGAGGACAAAGACCTTTAGGTAGCTCTCGAGTATTTCACAATCCTCGTGACAATTAACTCATCCCGGACACGTCATCGCACGAATTCTCGGAAAAATTTTCCTTTCGCCGTTTATTCGTCCTGGTTTGATTTCCATTAACCGATCTCATTTGGGAGAACCTGCCGACACTCACGATTTCTCGTTGGAAGAAGAGATAATCTTGTATGTGTAATTTGACGCTTAATCGGGGATAAATTGGGATGATTCTGTGACGAATCGGTGATTTAGAGGAGTTCATTGTTTCTTGTTTATCGCATTTTCTGCTGCTCATTACGGCAAATCGCTGCACGATGGGCGATTTTCGATTCACGAATTCAAGTTAATTTTATTTTGGGCAGATGTGCTTTCCAGTGCTCACTTCTGCAGTGATGTAGGAATGCCCCTGCCTCAGTAGGGTTCAGTTCAGGATTAGGCAAGGTTTCAATCAAGGTCAGGCGCCGCTCATTTGAGACGCCGAAGCGGCTTACCACTGCCAAGAGGTAATTGGACGGAATCTTCCTTCCGAATGTAGAAGGAACGCCTGACGGTCACCCCGTTATAGTAACCGACGGATATCAACATCAAGCTCGAGACCGGCTCGTTTCCTAACTCAGCTCCCTTGGACTGGTTATGTCGGGTCTGTCCTCTACACGACGAAGCGGGGAGCCGGCGTCATTGCCAAACCGTTTCGAGGTTCCGATTGAGTAAGAAAATCCCAAATAGCGCCGATGGAAGGGAGAACAAACCAGCAGACAACCCTCGACCCTGGTTAATGAAACTGGAGTACAACACCCCCGTGGTACGACGACAGGCTCGCGACCTGAGGGTACCCGGGCAACCTTTTCTTCCCAGGGCATGGAGACCATTGAGGCAAGAGTAGATTACTTCATTCGGTTCTCTTCTTAATCCATTCCGAACTTTCAACGAGCTAATCGTTTCGAAAACCTCGTCTTTGCTTTTAAGGTATAAGAGAACACTTATCTTCTCAACGCCGATCAATATTGCACAGAATTTTCTTTTCCTCGCTGAAATTGAAAGTTGTTTGCAACTTCTACGACCTTCATTTCAAAGCTCTGCTCTGCATTAGGCCTTATAGGCCAATAAGCAGTGACGACCAAGAAAACCATACCAACCCCAAAGAATAAATTCATTTTGGAATCGAAAGCGTACACAGTTTAAGCCCAATCTACCACTTCACTATCGTATTCCCGCATTCCTTTTTACACTTCTTATTGCAAACATTTTCTACCATTCACAGTAGATCACTCGATGCTACGCGTGAGCCTTTCAAGGCTTTGCATCTTTCACAAAGCGTCGAGTAAAAGTGAACGCGAAATGTAAAACTTCAAGGCTCAAGAGTGACTTCATAACATAATACTCCCTCGCCCTCATCAAGTGAAGGTATGCGCCTTCGACGACTTGAAATGCTCAGATTTGTTAAATAAATGTTTATAGACATGCCTGGTTGAGTCACCAACCATCTTTCCTGGTGAAGCATATTAATTTTTTTCCTATCTGACAGAGATAAAATCTTGTAGAAACGAAGTGATAAATAACTCATTTTATTGCTCAACGGCTGTACCTTTCAATGTGAGGGTTCATTACATGTTTTTACTTCGTGTGTTATTGAAAAAAGTGGTGAATTTGATCTTTTTAGCCAATTTTGACTTAATGGTACTCTTTTAAGCTAATTTTGAGTTGAGAAGAATTAAATTAAATTAAAATTTGATACGATTCGGATGATTCGGCTCAATCCTTGATTAACTGAGCTGCACAATAAGAATGCCACTATGGCCTATAGGCTTACTAGTTGAGCAAACCGCCGCCAGAGGCGCCTCTCTGGTTCCGTCTTGGGGTATGCTGCTTGTAAGGGACCCCTCGCAATCCAATCCACTCAAATATGAAAAGAGCCTGGACTGACTCCGCACACCTTGATGAAGGGAAAGAGGGCACTTAGGCTCGAGTTCAAGTGTCCCTCCATATCTTATTGAAGTGGAATGTGTTATTACAACAAGAAAAACAAGCTCCAACATGGACTCAATCCTTGTACAACTGATGTATAGGTAAACCCTCTTGAAAGTTGATAGATGTATGTTGAAAAGTGTCAGCAGTAACTGTGACAAGGAAATGTGGACGGTCACAAAATCTAATTTCTTCATAAGGCTCCGAAAAACTGATTTTGATTCACTTCTTTTTCAATATTATATATGAAGAAGAATTACAATTACAATTACCTACACATCCGGCGTTCAAATGAGAAATGAAATTCCTATAATTTATACGACTGTTATAAAACCACAAAGCCCTTGTCTCACTGAGTGTAACAGATCACTGACTTTATGGGAAACGGTATCTTCAATTGAATAGCTTCGGAAACGAGAACGCGCGTAGCAGATAATAACCGTAATTAAAATGACATTTTATCGTCCAAGAATTTATCTATTTTCCTGACATCGTTAGTTGAAGAGTTTTGAAAGCAAAAATAAAACCCTCGTTGAAAAAAAAAAAAAACTATTATGAGCCGAACGATATTTCTACCACGCTCGTGTGGTTGAGTGATAAAATTAGTTTTATTGTAAATAGCTATTATGAAATACGTCAACTCCTGGCCTTCTGTAGATAAATGTGTCGTCTTCAAAGTTACGCAAGTGACAAATTCAGTTCAGGCCGATACTGAAAAGGCCTACGTGCCGGATATGAGATAAAAGTAATCGCTTCGCTCGTTAGTCATTTTGTAATGACGAGAACGTGGGGGCACTGTTCCCCAGGATCGGCGGTTTATTCGGAAAATCCTAGTCTGACAACAAATATCGATCCGATTTGAGCGAATACGAACGGATTGGCCCGGTTGTGAGTAAACACTTGCGAAACGGACTGTAAGCGTTTCGTCAATCCTTTCGGATACTGCAATCCGAGCGGGGGATTTGCAGGGAGCTCGTCTGATAACCCTCCTCTACAATCTAGGAAGAAGGCTCTTCGATCGAAGTGGGAGAGGGACCAATAAACGTGGAAACGGGCCCTTGAAAATCTTTGCGTAAAACAGAGACAATGCTTTTTTTAGAGGCCAAGTCCTTGTCCCAGTTGGGAGAGAGGCCGAGCCGTTTGGCCTTTACTTGTGTCAAAACCGCTCGACGGGTCAGCCATCTCGGCCAGGTTCCTCAATCCGACGAAATCCACTGTTTGAATATCACGAGCTCGTCCGGCCACAGGCGAACTAGTTCTGGCGGATGTTTTTCCGGTCAAAATGGCGTTTTCGCTGTGGTTCCTGTATACTTGCGCCTTTCTCGGACTACTTGGCCCCTCAATATTCGTTTTATTCCATTTCAGAACAGCCTAAGAAGGCTACTTGCGTTCACTGCCGCCCAACGACGGACGGCGTTGATTATTCAATGAATAATGAGCCAAAACCAAAATGTCCGTCTGCCTTCGGCGCAGTTTTGTTTATAGAAAACTGTCTAAAAATCTGGAATGGTCAAGGACCTCTTTCCGGCTCAAGTAGGTCCTCGAAACCTTTTACCCCCAATAGACCAAAATTTGGGACGAGTATAGGCAAAAATGTGTTTTTTAAAACTCGATTTTCAGATTTTTTCGGAATTTTAGGGTATCATTTTCCTCTAAATTTTGGACGTTGAATCCATTTAGACTGCTCCCGGAACGACTAGCGCCCACCGGGGGTGGTTATGGGTCAAAATGGGTACCTAGTATCCACTTATATTGAAAGTGGGTTTCCACAATTATTGATAACACTTACTTTTCCCCTATATTCTTGCTTAATCTTAACCTTGCATTTTTTCTTGACATTTTGAAATGCAAAAAAGCTGTCAGATTTTGCAAGAAAAAAAAAAAGATTTTGGGGGAAAATGACCTCTGCCATAAAAACATGCCTGAAAAAGGTTTTATTCGGATTGAAAATTCTGTAAAAATTGGAGCCTGACCCAAACAAATTTCGTTGACGTGATTTCAGTGCCTTTAATGTACGACGTAACTCCTGAAAGGAAAGGCCATCATTTTTCCTGGAAAAAAATGCAAAAGTACTATTTGGGCTATAGTTGTGCCTATAATCTCCTCAGACTGCCGCGCACGTGCGGGGGTCGCTAGCCCAAAATGGCCATTTTGAACGCGGATTTTCAAGGCTTTCTAGGGCGTAGGCGCTTGAGAATTGGTTTCCACGTGGTTGAATCGAATTATGTAAGGCCTCGGATCAATTGCTGCACTCTCTTAGTTTTCCAATATTTTATAAAACTTTTTCTCGATCTAGGTAATGGAGGTAAGATTTGCTGTCTGTCTCTCCTTCACAACTTGGGCGATTTCCGTTCTACTGTTGAGTAACGTTCATGGCATCGCTTGGTGTCGTTAATTGGTGAGTCAAGCCTTATTTCGTCGTTGCCAGGAAGCGCTCACTGACTGGACAAGGACTTGCATTATGAGATTCTTCGACGGTGACGCCACTAATTTGAAAGCCAACGATCTCTCATTTCCTCGCTTCGAACGTGGACATTGAGAGCTTCGAAGCATTTGCTCCAAGTGACATACTCATTCATCATAATGCGGTACGAGTCACGAAAGATGTACTTCTTGAGAAATTTCAACACTTGGTAATAATATCCTATCTCTCGTGTCTTAACGATACAAAATTTCAACCTCAACTCTCCACTTCGTGACTGCATCTGCTTCAGGGAAAGCGTGCGATTTTCAACAAATCGTCCCTCTTTTTTTCTCAACCTTGAACTTGGGAAAGCGTGACGAAAGTATGCGAGCGATTTCTTTCTCTCCCGCTTTCTTTAGACCTTCCATTGGTGCGAAAGTTTCGTTTGTCGGTTTTTTATCTAGCTGTTTCCAGCGTCCGTGGACCTACATGGAAATTAGGGCAGTGAAAGAGAAGGCGCTTGGGAAAAACATTCGCGATATGTGAAGATAGCAACCAGAAAAACAAGCTATTTCCAACAATACTCTTTAATTCAACTCAGTTCTGAAGAGTTATTATAATTTTGTTTTAATTTAATCATAGTTTCCAACATCTTTTGCCAATCATTTGGTAAATTAGATGAGTATTTGACGCCTCTAACATATTTTCTAATAACAATTTTTTTGTTTTGCAGGTAAGAAACGGCTCATTCGCTGATTGTACGTCACCGGTATGTGATTCCTTTATTTTGCTAGTACACATTACCTACCTTACAATTAGAGACAACAATCAAATTCATTAGGAAAAGGGTATTAGTATATTATTCGTAATTTTAATAGTGAAACCTAGGTGCAAATCAATTTTAAATTTTCGTTTCGTGCAAATTTAGGGCTGTTTACGGACTAATTTCTCTCCAACCAGAACATTCAATGGTGTATAAATGAGTGTCCCGTGCAAATTAAAGGTGTCCTTGGAATGTTATACTCTTTCGAGTGGATTTCCGGCGTTTTCAACTCATTACGCGAATGTTGAAATATTTCAATGTTCGGCCATTCATTGATGACTAAAATTACGTCAGAGCATTCGGAGAGGTCCGCGCGAAGAATTACAATTTTATAATATGTGACAATGAATTATCACGATCTATAGCCTTTCCAAGACAAATAAGACCTTTTCCATGCCAAAAGGAACGTTTTGAGGAAATGAGATTTATGATCTTGGTGCTGAGCAAATAGCAAGAAATGGACGAATTATGGTGAGCACCTATTTTTACTAATTTTCTCCTTAGGTTTCATTAGGTTTGAAGAAAATGCGTTTGGCCTGAAAAAAGCCGACTTTAAAACGCGTTATTTTGAGCTCGTACTTGGTGGTATTTCCTTTAAATCGACTGTAAATAATCATGAGACTGCGTCATGAGTACCTGAGTCGTGTCACCCAACGAGCTGTCCATTTCATGCTCACGAAACACCCCACAAAAGAACTCCAGTAGCCACTCGATTTTGATGGAAGGCACTTAACCCCATCTCGCTTCTCTGATGCCATTGCCTTGGTCAACTTCGGTTCACCAAAACTGTATTTCCTACTTCACGGCTGAGCAGCTGGAAGGCGGTCGTCCGTTGATCCTCCCAGGTGAGGGGAGAGCCAGCTGAATCGAGGAGGATGCAGGTGTGACGTGCTCTTCAACGGTCCAACATCCGAACGCCTATCAGCATGGAAATTGTGCGTCGACCGCCGAAGTAACGACATATTTGTCTCTGGTAGCTGACTAACTCTCCAAGTAGAAGTGAAAGCATGTAAAGGAGGAGAAATGTCATCAATGACACCGCAGAATCCTGCCCTTACACAAATAGTTCACTCCCTCAAAATTGATCCTTCTTGGAAATCAAAAACGCTTTTCCCCCGCTTAGTAAATAGCGTCAATGCCAGAATAGCTCATGAAAGTCATCTCGATACGCCAAGGTTACCGTCCAGACGTTACAACCCTGAGATTTCGATTTTCTTTTCTGTCTAGTTTTGTTTGCGTTCTCCTAAACGATCTATCGTTTACCCCAGAAAAACAACCTCGACGTGGACGTGATAACGAAAAATGTCCCATTAAATAGGCTAATCTGTTCTCGAAAAACCGTGTTTCCTTGTAAACGAACGAACAGCAAAAACAACCTTCAAAAGTTTACCTAAATAGATTTTTTTTCTGTTTATCGTTTGTTTTTACTCTTGGAGTTCCAAAAAAAATCGATTGCGTTGTCGTCGATTATTCCGGTTTATCATTCTAGATAGATCTAGATCTTACTTGGGAGGATAATGGTGGCTCTAGGGGTCTTCGAAATATGTGCCGTATTTCCTATAAAAATGAGCGTAATTCGCAATTTGACGCATGCGCAGTTTATCCGCTTCATTTAACTCGCTCGTTGTAGTTTATGGACTATTACATTTCTACTGGTCAAAAACTGCCTAGACTGCAGTTTCATCATCTTGAAACGTGAAATGTCAAATTTTCGGATCAATTGGAAAGCACTACACATTATTTCACTGTTTAAAGGTTAATAAACTACAAAAAATTGTATCTGATTCCTGTATTACGAGGAAAATATTGTACTATCACAAGTTCTGCACATTGTACAAAAGACCGTTGTTGCTTAGCAACCGTCATATCCTTATTTATCCATCTACGTATGTATAAATTGGTGAGACTGAGAACTCAATAGCGGCGGGTCGATTTTCAACTCGGCGGAGCCCAACCTACGCCTCCCCACTCGAAAGCGCTCCCCGCGTTGCTAAATTGGCGGGCAAGGCGACCTACAGATTGCGAGCCCTCTCTCTTGCCTCACGGCCAACCTTCTGCAACATGTTAATGAAATCCCTTTTGATAACCGGTGGAAGGTGAAGTTACCTCTTTTCGTCGGGATAGGAAACGAGAACCTTGGACTTCTGGGTAACCCTCCGCCTCCGGTGGGGCTCTCTCATCGCCCATCGAATTGTCATTATGACATAATCGAAAATTGAAAAATTAGGGGCGCTTCGCCAATATACACATTTTTTTTATATTGAATATTGACGTTTTTACAAATTATAATCAATATGAGTAGATATTTATTTAGCTTTCACACTTTTGATAATGTTGTGCATTTCAGTGCACTCTCTTTTCACGTTCGCTGAGTTCTTCTAATACGCCAGAAGAGGCAATCAACGCTCAACAGCTAGGCTGATTCATCAGTGACGAGCAACTTAATTGCCTATTTTTGGTAACTTTATCAACCGTTAGAACCTGAGATTCCAGGTGCAGGCAAAAATTCTGTATAACGGCTCGCAATCCGTAGGTCGCTTTGCCCGCCAATTTAGCAACGCGAGGAGCGATTTCGAGCGGGGAGGCGTACGCCGGGCCCCGCCGAGCTGGAAATTGACCCGCCTTTCCCTACGTCCCATCTCCCATCTCCCCACCTACCCGAACGTCCCACAGATAGTTGTGGGCTCATGGTATTGATAGATGTCTGATGCCGACACCCCTCCCGTCCACTTATCTTAACAAAAATAAAATAAAATAAAATTCATTCCTTATTTTGAAAAAAAAAAAAAAAAAAAAAACTTCTGAACGAGTTGAGAGAGAATTTGGCAGCGTCTCCTTCATTCTCTGGATCGTCTCCGGTGCCAGAAGAAGGATTGCGATCAGTCTGGAGCCTCGTTGCATCAGACAGGCTTGAAGCAAGGGCAGGCAAGGCACACGACATATGGGCGGGCGTCCACCTGTTTAATTTCGCAATAACACCGAGGCGGTTGAACTCTTTCGTTCTGAGTCGTTATTTGAGCAATCCGAAAGGTTTGTTGGTATTCGGTCGCTGCTCGTGGCTCCCAAAGGTGGTGGATGTCGGGTGATCACTTCAAGTTGTGAACGTGTCAGTAAAATTGAATTAGTGTGTATCTTGATGGAAGATTGATCTCGTTTTCAACTCACTCGGTTCCCCTCGGACTCTAAGTTGTTTTATGAATTTGGCCGTCGAGTGGCTCAGCTGCATTTCATCAGAGGTCCTATTGTTTCGAAGTGTGGGGACATCGTCAGCTCATTCGGTTGAAGTTTCGTCATAAACCACGTTTGAAAAAGGGGCAGGAAGTGGATGGGCAGGGCGAGGGTATCGTGCCAAGCCTTCACTTCAGTAATTCTATGGGCGACTCAGCTATCCCCTCCTCGTTCCCGGCCTCATCTTCAGGCCGACATCCTGGGTTCGAGAGGATGCTGGTTCGTTGCGACATCTGACCGTCGCCGATGAGACGAGGTTGACGCCCCGATAACTAAACAAAAGGGTGAATCCGTTTCGACGCTAATGTTGGTCAGGCTCTTCAATTTCATGTCGACGAGGTCTTTGAGCGGATATGAGTGCCCTTCACTACTTCCGCGCGTTCTACGTAAAACATCCGCCCTAGCAATTCGTTCACCCCCGCTATACATTTCTCTATGCGACGAACTTCCTAAAAATTATAAAAAATACTGAGGGCTGAATCGATCTTTCCGATGTTTAGCAAGTGGGTTAGTGCTCATCATTTTGACTCAGATTAATTTTTTGGGGACTTTCGACTATATTTCCATTATTATTGCCTGTTAAAAAAACATTAGAAAATAGGTTTTTTCGCAGTGATTAACTAGCCCATCACCATGGAGTATCAATTCGAAGGACAACCCGTCAATTACCTCCACTCCCGGGGAAGGCCGTTTGACGGAGCTGTAGATCGAGTTTCGCTCTCTTTTCGTCGCCTCCCGCCGGCGCCAAATTTTGCTCCGGAATTTCCCGCCGGCGCCAATCGCTTTGGGATTCCCGCCGTCAATAGAACCACATGGTTCCCGCTCCCTCTCACACGAAGGGCGGTCCCCCTCAGCTGCATCCTCTTTACAGCCGATGCGCCTATGCAGGCCCGCCCTTTTAAAAATGAAAAAAACTACCCGCCCACCCAAAGAACGAGTTTGATCGTCACAACAGCCCTAACGTCTACTAACCGTCTGTAGGATCTGGGTCAATTTAGGCCGATAATTTATGTACCTACGTTTCATTGTTTAAATGATGATTTCAAAAATTAACGATTTCTGTTCTTGAGTGGCGTATGATAGTTTTAAAAATCTCATCAACTTAATCTGTTTTCTGACTTGAGTCTAATCATAATAATGTCCTCAATTAATTTTTTCATACAATTCGACAAATTGTCCTTCCTTAGTGTTAGTCACCGTTGTAAGGACACCGAGGGATCAAGCTAAAGAACAAAGAGCTATGCTAGAAAAAGGGCGGAGTGGATAGTGAGGAGGAGGCAGGCGGTGGAGCCGGATCGGCGAACAAGGAGAAAGGTTCTGAAGAACGGCGGTGCGGGGCTGATGGACGCGGCGAGATGCTGCAGGGGGGGTTTCTTTGTGTGGATCCGCGGAACCTAGTGGAGGTTCGATGGCCCCGGCGAGCACCAGTCCGAACAAAGAAGTCGCGAAATCCGGGATGAGAAGCTCCCCCGTCCCACTGGTTGCGGGGTCGAGGAGGGGCAACCGGTCCCCGCAACCCCCTTCGGCGATCGCCTCCCACTGCGGTGCGTTGCACCGGAGGTACATCTAGCGCTGAACGACTTCCTATAGTGGTTCCTCCCCTGATGCGATCCACGAGCGGAACTGATTAGCTCGCTGGTCGTGATATTTTCGCCCCGGCGGCTCTAATCCTCTCCACCGTCCCTGTTTAACCTGCTTCTCTAATCCTTAATTCAATATAAAGTCAGGGGGGTGAATAAGGTGCTGTTGATAAATAAAAATGATAATCAAAACATGAAAGTCATTGCCCATATTAAAATAATATGAAATGTTATTCCCTTTTATTTACGAATAACAAACCAAAAACATCGTTTTCACTGCCTTTCTAAAATGATGAAAATGTCTCGAGCGTGATATACGCCAATTTGCCGAATTACAAAGCTGTTCGAATATTATCAGGCTGATCGTTTGGAATGAAATGAGACCTAGTTATAACAAAGAATTCTTAATAACGCAACTAATTATTAGTAGGTTTGTATTTCGGGTTTATTACGTACTACAGGAGGAATATGTTAGTTTGGTGAAGGGGGAGGGGGAGTGAAATGTCATAAAAATCTCCGCACATGTGGACCGAACAAAGGGGAAATGTGCCCGCCCTAACGTGCCGGCCTATTACGGGGTTGGCGGGCCGGTTATGAAAGATTCTCCCGCGTCCTCGTTGCGACAAAAAGCGTTCGGCAACTGAGGGCCCCCAGCTGGTTACGGAAGACGAGGCTGAGCAATCGTATTTCTTGGCAATCCGGGGCTTACCAATCGCGCGGGGTTCGGTCGGAGGTCATTGCGTCGACGTGGGCCGAACTGAGCAACTTATATGGATTGTATGATAAAATGTCGACTCTAGTTGAGTAAATGTTGTCTATTGCGTCGATAATAGGGAAAGTATTGATTTGGAAATCTGTTCGCTGATGATTTATTTTATTTCGGTTTGGGTTGGTTATTCCGTGAACAATCAACCTATGTTTTTTGGTTATATTGAAATGTTGTTCGGATGTAAAATAATTTGACTCACAGCAGCTGTTGGGATTGGTCACTTCCGTTTGCGTCCTAGTAAAGAAAGGAAAGAGGACCTTCTAGCAACGAAGAAACCGAACGTGCCATCTGGATTATAATTATAAAGTAGCTCGTGGCCTAGACGAGGCTGTTTAAAACGACCTTGTTGTGGTTAACAAAGGAAGTCTGGAGCTGCTGCGGCGGGGAGGCTCATCTGGGAGAAGCTGCAGAAGAACGGGGGAGGCCGCACCAGAGGGTCGGTGTCTGCACCTGCCCCGCAACCCCGCCATGACCTTGGCCACGCCGCTCAAGCCGCTACTACGTTGAGGTTGGGGAGAGCAGAAAGAGTTGTGATAAGATAAGGCGGGCTACCTACGTACCTACCCCCGGCTAAGCTCTCCCACCTGTGCGGGGGACGGGGCAGGAGAAGGCCGAACCAGTCGAGCAACCTTGCCTCCGGTGGCTCATCCCCGAGGTCCCCCGTCAGGTTCAGCCGCATTCTTTGTGCCGTAGGTAATAGGGCTGGACGACGAATTAGTTGGTTCAACAAAGAACTCGAAAACCCCTTCTACGACCAACTAGTCCAGGCTCCGTCTCTTCTTTGTTTCTCTCCTCACAAGAGAAAAAGAAGACACGGATTATGTTATGTCTCACTCGCCCCGCCCAACAATGAATTACCCGTTGTTGCTCTCAAATCACATTTGTCTCAATTGTTTTTGCAATAAACTCGCAAATTTTCCAATTATTTAATATATCGTATTTTTCAAAATTTCATACCTAATTGATGTGAAAAAGTATTTTGGCCGTTACAAGGTCTAAACTCGCTCGGAATAATGGATACTGCAGAACCGCAGGTGAGAAGAATCCTCAAAAACCATCTGCGTTGTTTGTGTTCAAAGTTTTGAACCTGATGCACCAGTCGGTGCCTGCAGGTCTGCCGAAAAACGTCCTTCAAACGTCGACAAAAGGCGAAGACGATCCCATTGTCCGGTGGGAGTACGCAGCTGGTGACGTACCTTTTTCCAACGGACGCGTCTTTTCAAACGACAAAAGGTTCACACTGACAAAATGCATCAGGTAGCCGAGCCGTTGTGTGGGAGCTCGAAATAGTAAAGAAACTATCGAAAGCGCATCCCATCCGTTCTCATGGCATCCCGAATACTCACAAAAAGATAGGAAAAAATTCCAACAAAAACGCCCGAGTTCGTTTTGTGGCACACGAGGCTGTTACGAAATGGACGTTATCGTTTTTCGAAACCAACGGTCAAAAGTTGACCGTGATAAGCTATTGCGAAAGTTCTTACACGTGTAATGAGCGAGGCTTTCGATTTTGTTTTCCGAGACGTTAAAAAAACGGGACTAAGGATAAGAGCCACTCGTGGCGAGGTTATTCCGCGATTATCGGCAACTCGACGTTACTGACAAGTTGGTCTTTTTGTGTCTGACGTTGTTAGAATAATTTCGGCGATTGATTGCAGAATTAATCCTACGGAGGTACTTGTAGTTATACAAACATTTTTTACAGCGCTATATAAGACCTGTGATTTAATTATAAAATGACGAATTTTGCAATAAATTTGATTGCATTTTATGATGTCGATGCAATTTCCACAAAATGCTGACATAATTAAATAATTCTAACCAGATAAGTTTGCTCAGCTTATCGGATTCCTTGTCCAGTTCAGATTCTCTCCGGTCACTGGGTTTCCCTGGATATTGGCTCATTTTGTGACTTGCGGGGGGAAAAGTCACATGTGACCGATGCGTCTTCAATCTCCGTGCCGGAGAAAGCGGCCGTTCGCTTTTCCCCTGCCGGATGCGAATCGCGGGGAAGAGATCGCCGGGTGACATCCAAGAGACGCCCCACCGGAGGGAAGTCTTCACCGGGTGAGGCCCCTCTCTCTTCGGCGTGAAAGCCGGAGGAGAAAACCTCACCAGGATGGGGGCCGCGGGTGTGGGACGGCGTTTGGGGCGGATCGCCCCGTTACGAGGTCGTGGCGCCCCGCCGGAGAGAGTCCGTGGGAGGGCAAGTCCGGCTCGTGTTGCTCCGAAGATCAGAGGTCTCACTTTCACGGATGAAAGACCTGACCTGAGTGTCTGAGTAGCTCAACAAAATTCCTCCGTGGTTTAGCTAAGCGGGTTTAAATGTGATTAGCCATTTAACAATAACCATTTTCTTCTTTCACTAGTCATGCTCAAAGCACGAAAATTTTAAAAAAAAATTGACACTGCCAATCATGTATAGTGGTTAATTGAATTGTAACCTTATGTGCATTTCTGAGCGTTATTAATTGAAGAGTTATACCTCAGAAGCACCTCAGTCGAACAATTCCAGTCTCAGAACGTTCACAAACTCCTCAATCGAACAGTTCTACCCTCCGCAGTGTCGAAATACCTCGTGGTCGTTTCCGCATTTCTCCACCAATGCGTTGTCCCAACACGGGGGCCGAGCTCGTGTAACGTCGGATGCAACAGGGCGGGAATGCGATGGACCGAAATCATGTTGCGCGGGCATCGAGCTCCGTAATGTATTGGATGACCTTTGGCTATGTTTCGGTTCATTATACCTTGAATATGCCAAAGGACCCAAAATGAGCTTTGCAATTTGACATTTTGGGTTCTTGATCAAAAAACTAAAATGCCCGTTTTTGGAAGAAGTTAATTTTTCAAAAATCTGAAATTTTGTTCAGGGGCCTTTTTTCGGTTCTCTAATTTCCGGTTTCCGTTGTACCTCAGAACTATTGCTCCAAATTTGGGGAAGGTATGGGCAAAAATGTGTTTTTTGAAACCTGATTTTCGAGAGTCTTCGGGAACTGGCCCTGAAGGGTACCTTTTTCCTCTAAATTTTCGTTGCTAAATCGATTGATAAGGATTATTTATTCACGATTTAAGATAAATAAATAAAAAAATTTCGGCATTCACCCTTCAATTTTATAGAATTCAGTATCTTCGTGAGGAAACCACGATTTTGGTAAAATCAATAAGTCGCGGAATTGATCTGGATCCGAACGCGTTTCTATTCAAAGGATCCCAGTAACTACCAGACTCTGAATCAAAATTATTCTGAGGTCCACGCGTTATATTGAGCCTTGAATGACCGCTATATGGTATTCATGAGAGAAAGAGGCCCCACAGGTCGACGCCCCCTTCAACGCCTTTCTCCCGTGGTGAGATCCCCCCCCCCTCTTATGTCCGCCTATCACTCATTATCTCGTGTCACTTTCAACTTCCACCCTCGGCGACCTTCTACTGGTATCTCGATCCGCCCACCGGACGATATTTAAAGGCGAAATGTAAAATTATTTTTCGACCACGTGATGTGCATGTTTGATTGAATTTGTACGTCGTGGGTGAGAAATTCAAACTTAAATTTTAAACAATTACGAAAAATTAAACTTGACACGAGGATTTTGTACAATTTTTATTGAATTAAAATAATTTGAGTACAAATAAATTGAATGCAACTCCCGGATGGACTTGATCGTGCAAGGTGTGCCGATCGAACCGGGTCGTGCAAGGACAAAAGGGGCGGAGGTGAACCAACCGGGCAGGATTATTCAATTTGGCGTTGTTGCATTTTGCGTTGTTAAAAGCTCTGCCGCAAGTTTCGTTTCAACAACAAACGGTCTTGTAGGTTCCGCGAAGGGGGTCCCTTGAGCAACCGGGCGGAGGGAGGGCCCTCTTGTGACGCAACAAAAACGGGGCTCGTGTGCGGAGGAAGGGAGTTGCTCGGTATTTCGCGCGTAACAACGGAGGTAACAACACCTTCAGTCACGACTTCACCATAGGACCTTTTGTTTTCCATATCCGCGCCGAGTTGTGACAACGGTGACCCACCCCCACCAACGTTGTTGCGTGAAATGTGGAATTGTAGTAACGCGAGGACTCCGCCGGAACCTTGATCGTGAAAACGATATCTTCTCTTGTTCCGGCGTGCCTCCTTGGCGTAAACGTTTCCCTGGGAATCGAGCAACAATGCCGCATTTCCGATCTGTAGCGCCTCCCGCAATGCGACACTAGCTACGTTCGAATCAGTTCAGAATGGAACCAAAACCTTCTAGAACCAAAAAAGGGGAACATATGAACAGGTTCTGGACTTTGGGTCAAATTTTCACTCCGAACATGGCTAAATCAAATGTCCGTCCGCCGTCCATGCCGTTTTCGGTTGTAGAATATTTTTCAACAATGATTTTGAAATTTCGGTCAAGGGTTTTTTCCGGCTTTAGTTGGCCTCACTTTTCAGCCGAATCGGACCAAATTTGGGGAGGGTATGGGTCAAAATGTGTCTTTTGAAAAATGGATTTTGGAGATTTTTGGCAATTAAGGCTTGTAGGGTATAATTTTCCACAAAATATTGGACGCTGAATCTAATCAGATGGGTCCCGGACCGATTTGTGCCCTCTGAGGGTGGGTATGGGTCAAGATGGGTAGGTACGTACCAACCTATTTTGGTGACGCTGAATCGATTGGAATGAGTCCAGAACACTCTACACCCACTGTTTTCCCCATAATTATGTTTTTAGTGTGATTAGATGTGTGAATTGTTTCAATAAGAACGATGAACCACCAAATGCCCAAATATTTTCTTCATTTTGAAGTAGTGACTGGTGACAAATGATTAATTTTTTATTTTTTATTCGCTTGTTGTAGGACCGAGTTAAAATTGGAAAACCTGGAAGACGCCGTAGTTTTGGAAGACGGCGCCGATGACGTCCTTCAAGACAAACGAGGGTGCCCTGCTTACGTCAGCCCCGAAATCCTCCGAAGCAACGCTAGGTATTCGGGGCGAGCCGCCGACATGTGGTCGCTGGGAGTCATTTTGTACACGATGCTCGTTGGAAGGTGAATATTTTTGAAAATTTTAGAAAAAATATTGAGAATTTGATAAGAATAGAACGTAGAGAAGCGAATAATGAGTTTCAGACGAGAAATCAACCCTGTATTTTTTCCGTTTGGTCCGCAGGTACCCTTTCAACGACGCCGAGCACACAAATCTCTTTTTCAAAATCACTCGCGGTCTTTTCGTACTTCCTGAAGGGCTCTCGTCTCGAGCCAAGTGCCTCATACGAAGCCTCCTTCGACGAGATCCCTCCGAAAGGCTGACGGCCTCCGACGTCCTCATCCACCCTTGGTTGACCCACGAAGAGCGTTGCTACCACTCCTCGACCACAGACCAAGTCGTTCCTGATGTTTAGAGTAACGGAAAAAATTTAAAAAAAACAAACAAAAACTAATCGATTGTAGTCGATCCAACACTATAACGTAACGTCCCTTTTGTCATCAATCCACTTTCAATTGAATCGCCCTCTGATTGAGTCATCCTTTCTTCAAAACGTTCAATAAGCGAAGATTTCTAATTTTTGCATGCTTTACCAAAGGTCAGTCGAGCCAAAACCATGTCGAAACACCATCTAACGTACAGGTTTTACTAATAAATGCGCTCAAATGAGAAGTGAACTCTGATTCAAAGTGAAAACACTATAATTTTCCCGTCTTCAGAAAGAAAATATAACGATCCATTGTTGTTTATCAATATCAATCCAATACCTTCGCGTTTTTTGAGCCATTTATAACGACAATTTTTCTCCAAAATACCATTTTCTCTCATTTCTTCATCAAAAACATACTTGAATTTGTTTCTGTTGTTTTGGAAAATACGTGTAAGAATATCCTAACTGCCTGTACGACGTTGAATTTCAACAAGAAATCAATTGATTCATAATATTCTGTAATTCATTATCAAATGTCCTGATTTGTCCTTATATCACTAATCTTTTGGATAAGAGGCGTCCATTTTGTCTCGGTTTCCTCTTAAAATATTGCAGAAAATTACGTAATTAGCGTTTAAATGGAATATTGTGATGCGTCCCACCTATTTTCTTTAATGTACATTGTCTTGTTCAAAGCGAGGGTTTGTTGTATAAAAATATCCTTTGAAATCCCATTTCCGTTTATCCCAGGCAGGACACGTTATGACGTGGTTCAGGGACGTTATTGGGCGTTAACTAGTTTTGTGTGTGCTACGACAGGGATTTGTGTACTTCCGATTGTGACTTCCACGTGGATGAAGCTCTGCTTGTTCAGCAGGCGAACAGACGATCCTGGAAGTACATAATCAAAGGAGAAAATGACTCGGAAAATACCATGTCAAGAGCTGCTGTCGCATGAGGATCGTTTTATGAACTATTTTCCGCATGTCAGGCAGCATTTTGAAAACCGACATGACCTCTCAAACCTCTGTTTCACACATATTGATCAAAAAGGCAAAACTGCAAGGGAAACGCCATCAGTAACAGTAATTTTGTAGATTATTTCTACAATTCGAAGCAATGTATCGTCATACAACCTGATTGGGCTAACGTGACGTCACAGAAACGCCTACGTCACAACGCGTCCTGTGCAATTGGGCCTTTACCCCCTCCAGCTCTACTTCCAACCCGATCGTCGTAAACGTATTCCCTCAATTTTTATTTTATTTTTTTCTTTGTAAATATTATCGAAAATTCCCCTAGAATGAAATTAATTTACGGTAAAAAAAACATGTGTTTTCTTCATGTTTAATATTATTTTTATTTTCTCGTCAAAGTGTAAACTTACGTGGCTTATTTTTTCGTTCGTTGGCCATTTATTTTTATTTTATTTTATTTTTAATTTTTTGTCAGACGAACGATAATTCCAAAATATTCCTATTGAGATCGCGAGCCCACGGATATGTCTCAAGACTGATATAACCTTGCGTGGAAACGGGCCAATATTTTTCCGAAGGAGACTTTCGTTTCGAACGTCGTTGATGATTTTTTCGTCGTCAGACCGTTTTATGGTTTAAGTGCCAAAGTGTTGATTTTCAAAACATTATTAATTTATAAGAAAACTTTATTGTTTTTCCTTTTTTTTCGTTGATAAGTTAATGATGCCCAAACGAAAATCTCCTTTCGGTTACTAGGATTGTGTTGATTCTTTTGAGATAATTTTTATTTTTATTTTCTCTGAATAAGTTCGCTCTCAAATTTCTTAGGGATGAATTTTAGCCACTTGACTGATTGTATATATTTTTAAAACTCCTATTTCGTCGTTATGTATATATTTTGCTGTGAATACTGTTGTTTAGGAAGTGTTTAGAAAACGATGTTTAAAAAATTGTTATAATAGAAAAAGTACGTACGTAGGAATAAAAAATTGACTTTTCAAGAATTTTCGTCACCTCTCTTCGTTCATGTAGGTCATTATACTGAACCGTGTAGTACTTTTGACTGTTGTCGATAATCAAAGTCGACACGTTTTATGAGCATTTTTACTGTGAAGCTGTGTCTATTTATAATATTCAAACTGGATCCAACCCATTTTCGAAAGAAATCCATATCAGAACATCGATAGAAATAAAGTTATGTCATAATTTGACGCATCTTTTCTCAATTATATCCCAAAAGCCCCCGCTGATGCTTAGTGGAATGATATTTTCCTGTTGATATTTGATATCTTTACGTAGATGTAGGGGATGGAGCTGAAATGAAGGGAGTAGACAAAATAAGGAGAATGGAAGTTATGTGACAAGGGAGAAAATACATGAATAATTTGGAAGAGGGTAGCACACAGGCGAGAGAAACTAAAGACGTAAACACAACATTTATTTATATTTTATACACTTTCAACCTAATAAATTGTGGCAATATTATTTACTTTCCACATCGTACATGTCAGCACGGATATAATCAATATTAGGTGATGAGCACAATTGAATTGAAATCTCGCATCGATAGGTGATTTCAGGCTAAAATTTGAAGGCGAAATAATTTCGGCTAAGGGACAAAATACCACTAATTATCGACGTCGAGTTAGTTGGAGGCAGCTTTCTTTTCGTTCTGAGCGTGGAAACGTCTCATTCTCTCCTCGAGTTCCGGTCTAAAATGGCGGATCAGCCCCTGGAAACAAAAAAGTTGAGGATTAATAATATTGACAAAAGGTAATGAGTTGATACGACGTACGTCACTCGCGAAGAAATTGTAGACACTCATTTCACATAGAAATATATGGTATTTTAATCAGTAATAAATAATTTTATTTTCACGAAAAGGCACAATATTGAATCGATTTAAATCGATAACTTAGGTACAAGTGTAACCCGCCGTTTCGCCTAACGGGCTAGGGATCCAGAAATAGACCTAGGCGAATGAATTAGTGGGAGACTAAAGACTTTCACTTACCGTCCGGAATGTCGGAGATGGTCGGTCATAGACTCCAAGTACACCTGAATTTACTAAGCTCTGAGGAATGGGGTTTCGTGATTGAAAGACAGGGATTCAATATTGGCTTATAATAACGCAATTGTCAGAAATATGAAATACGGAATGTCTCGGCCGAGAAGGATACTGACTATTACTTAATCTAATTAGTGAGTAGGTAGAAGTGAAGGGCTGAGGGCCAATGAATTTACGAGGTAGCTGAAGGCTCAGGAGTGTTTGATTTGAATAACGGCAAAATGAAAGGGATTTGCTAATGTCCTCCCCTAATTCCTGTTACTCTTCCTATGACAGACAAAATACCAAATACTACGGTTACAACGTACAATTCTCTGATCAGCTTTCTGGTGACTACACGTCAGGGCTTGGGCCAGATTTAAAGATTTGACTTTCGCGTTGCGAGGGTACGAGACAGAGTTATTTCGCCACTTACGTGCATCAACTCCTTCGGATGGAGACAACAGGGTGATGTTCTCTTCACGAGATAGAGGTATTTCGCCACTTACGTGTATCAACTCCTTCGGATGGAGACAACAGGGTGATGTTCTCTTCGCTGCTCGGCTACGGTCAGGGGAACGCCGTCCAGGCCGGAGGAGGCGAGGCTCTTTCCGACGGAGGTCCGACGACTGGCGGTGCGTGGAGAACCCAGACTATTGGCCGTCGGTCGGGCGCGAACGGATCAACACTCGGGTCCGACGGGGGATTTTCAGTTCGTAATAGGGGTCCACTGTTACGGGATAGGAATTGGCTGATCTCCCAATTCCCGAGTTCTCACCCTGAAGGAACCACGATACACTCGTTCCTTCAGGTCACTTTCACAACACCGGGTCACAAGGGGTTGACTTGCTACGCGTCGGGTGTTCCGCTTCGATGTTCCGGTTCACTTCGCGTCGATGTCCCGGTTCACTTCGCTTCGATGTCCCGGTTCACTTCACTTCGTTCCGCCCCGAAACAGGTTGTTCCGCCCCGGAACAGGTTGTTCCGCCCCGCCCCTGCCTCGCCTCGTCCTCGCGAGCAGGGGGGGCCAACCTCGTTTCGGAGATCCCAACTTTCCTTCACTTGAGTTCGGACACGACTGCTTGATGTTGCTTCTCCCAGTCCGCTCGTCAAGTCGCCTTCCCCTTCTACTCCTCCCTGGGTGTCTTGCGCCGCCCATCGCCTACCCAATCCAATGAGGACACGCCTTCCGCCCAGCTGAGGTTAGGCGCTTGGAGGGGAGAGGGGTCGTTCCGTCCCCTGCCGCCGAAGTTTCTTGACGGGGCGCTTGGAATCTGCCGCCCCGTTACACAAGAATTCCTCGGACCAGGAGTATGGAGACTCATCTCTTCAACATGGGGAAAATGGGGGAAACAGTGGGTGTGGGGGGTACCGGACTCATTCCAATCGATTCAGGGTCCAAAATTTAGTGGAAAATGATACCCCACACGCCTAGATGGCTAAAATTTCGAAAATTAATTTTTTGACACATTTTGACCACTATTTCCCTTAAATTTGGTCCGACCGGGCTGAAACGTTTCGAGGACCAACTAGAGCCAAATACGAACCCCTGACCAAAATTTCAGATTTTTAGAAAAATTTTCGACTACCATAATCGGCGTGGAGGGCGGACGGACGTTTGTTATTTTGATCTAGACACCTTGAAACGCCCAGAAAAAATTTATGGGCCGAATCGGAGAAATTGAATTTTAGTTAAGTTTTTTAGTTAATGGGGAAGAAACTTTCATTTATTTACGGTTGTCCGCTAGAGCGCATTGCCCTGAAAGAGTTGCTGTTGTAGTTCTTCCCGTTTTTTGCCCCAAATCTAGCCGCCATTTCATCTTCCACGCAGGTTGTGACGTCACCATTCAGCGGGAAGCTTTTTTGAAAAATCTATTCGCCACGCTTTTTCTGATGTATCTGACAACGTTTTCCCTATCATTGTTATGGACATCATCATTTAAAAACAAAGATTGACCAATCTCAGATCCCTGAGTAGTACAACTCATTATCCGTCTAAAGATAAACTTATTACCTGATTCAATTTTGCAAAGGATTTTTTTTTTTTTTTTTTTTTTGTAAAGTGTGAGTATGTAGGTTGCGATAGAAAAGGAAATTCATCCCTACATGAAAAAATAAATAAATAAAATAAATAAATAATCCTGGAAATGGCAGGAACAATGTAGCTCAAAAGTAACCAAACCCCAAGCCCCAAAACAGGAAGGATTCACGTCTAAGTATCAAAAACCGCGTCAATCATTTTGGCGCACTCCTACGCTAATCTAGAAAAGGGAGGGACGAGGACGCGGCGTTTCGGAGCAATTTTGAGATTTGTTAATATTGACATTGCAACATAAGTGGGAGAAGGTCAATCAGAAAGGAGGTCAGAGCGTTGCACTGTTTCGCCTCAGCCCCGCGCTCCTAACCTCTCACGCCATGAATCACCGATTACGGCATGTTTAAGCCATAACTTGAGGACTGTACCGAGCATGAAACCAGATCAGGTCCTTCTTTAAGAGTTCCTTCATTGTCGTCGACTTCAGCTTGTTTCGTAGCCTTCGTTCTCGACGAGAAAACTAGACAACGTTGCGCTAAAAGGATGTTTTACGATATCTATTCAGTTCCTACAAGCATAGACTGATCAGATGCACAATCGTTCGAGAATAAAACGCAAGACAGCAAGGCTCAAAAGCAGTCTGAAAATCGCTTCACCCCACTCCAAAGGTAACTTCAACATAAACGGCGAAGGACGCTGCCTGGTTTTATACTTTGGGGCTGTTTGGTGCGGTCAAATTGTGACTACTAAATTTTCCAAAAAAATTGTTTGGGGATGCGTTAAAATTTCCAATTTGATGTTTACTTTATACTTCGAGGTCCCAGGTGCGAGAGAAGAGAGTTTTCAAAATGAAGTGCTTACGAAATACACAAATAGTGAATAAACGGTACACCTCTACCAATATAGGGTATTTGGTTTTGGAATAAAAACTGTGTGTTTGTCTATTTAGGAATTAGTTTCACCATAAAACACATAAAATCTGTGAAATTAAAATAAAAAGATTTTAAAAACCTTTGATTTTTCAGATCGAAAATCGCTGCAAATTCTCTCACAGGGGTTGGTTATTACACCCTATAAATGACACCCCACACGCCAAGATACCCAAAAATATCGAAAACTCACAAAATAGGTAGGTTGGCACCAATTTGACCCATACCCACTCCCAGTGGGCACCAATCGGTCCAGGACCCATCTCGTGGGACACCATGCATATTACAATTTAATATGGTAAATAAATAATAATAATAAATAATAGGTAAATCATGGTTTCACCTAATTGTTCATAAATGTTTAAATTGAGTTCAATTTTTTTTAAATTATATTTTCTTGTTTTATGTTAAGATTTCATTTGCTAGTTGCAGTAAGTTATCAGCGAAGTAACGCTTTCACTCCAAGAGCAGTAGCCTCCCCCTGCGTTTTTCAAATCTTAACCTGATTTTTATAAACTCTCTAAATTTGAAGGGCGATTTTGGGCTGTTGCATTATATTTTGTAGTAGAGCCTATGCGGATTCCCTCGTACAAAGATCTGGTTACTAACGCTGTTTTCTGCATGTTGACCTCAATTTTGAAACTGGACCATGCGTCCTGTCACCTGGCTCGGCCTCAGCAGGTAAACCCTTTTTATTGTACACCCCTTTTTCACTTCGAGGTACGCACACCCCTGTCGGTTCGCGTGCGTCTCCCTTTCGAGGGCAAAAATGAACCCAGCAGCTGCGGCAGGTGCTGACTTCATTTTGCGAAAAAGGGTTTATTGCGACATTTATCCTTCGCCCTCGCACCCAGGGCAGTCCATCTGGTTGAAAGATTTAACTTTAAGCGGCGTCTTGCTTCTAATCTGAGGTGCCTTTTGGTAAAACTTCTGTTTTGAGGATCGGAGAGCCCTTCAACAAAGGAAGACCATATTCCAGGAGAGCCATAGAAAGACCCTAAACCCCAATTGAATTTTCATTCATTGGGCCATAATTGGCCCGACGGCTCAGTAGACATCCATCAACAGCATCGATTGAATCCCTACAGTGGCATAAAGTACGTTGTTCATCCACACCCCTCCTCGAAGCTGCCTTAAGATAAATCCGATTTGGTAGAGGTGACCTCCAGTTAGGGTCGTCCAATACGTGATAAATCCAAGCTCAATGAGGAGACACGGAGTATTCAGGCATTTCACGTCGTCAGACAAAAAATAGGAAATCAGACTAGTTGCTTCATTTGTTCAGAGATAAGGGGAGTTGTTGAAAGAAACAAGGAGGCGACAAGACAAACCTAACGATATCGATCTAACCATATTTATTATTGCTCGCGGATCAGGTTTTCAGGGCTCAAGGGAGCTCGAGCTTCAACCTCGTGTCTCAACGACACTTATGAAACCGCTTCTCTGTTGAAATGACCGCCACATGAGTAATATAATCGGCACACGGCCTCAGGACAACAAGTCGAAGTGCCTACAAGTTCAAACCGTCGATTGGTCAAGTCCTGAGGGACGCGAGAAGGGTGGCGAAGTAGTGGACCGACCTTTACTCGTTCCAGGACATTGGCAAGGGGCTTTGCGCTATTACGGCAGAATTGCACTACGAGCAAAGGTTTCACTGGATGAAATCAGTAGATCTCCGATCCCATTCGGTTTCTCAAGCTCTGTTTCAAATCACAAAGCACACATTCGAAGGTTTCCTGGCATCTGGTGAGCCAGCTCAGTGGAAAGAACCGAAGAACTAGAGATTTGTAATCCGTCTGAAGCTCGGCACATTTTCTCCAGTTCATAATCAATTAAAACGGATACTTCAAATGTTCCGAACCAACACACACGAACACTCAACGCAAGCTCACATCTGCCGTAATTGGGCTTTTTACAGCCACCTCCACACGTTTGAGATCTCGAAGACTCCATACCGAATAACACTTATCTACTAATGCCTTAAAATCGGGATTTATAAATTAGTATTTGGTTGATAAGAAAAACTGTTGCACAAACTGCAAAACCGCACACAAACAAAATTACCCAATAATTCATTTATACGCGGCAAATTGTTAATTATTATAGAACACATAGAATTAAGGAATTACAAAAAGGGGGTTTCTGTCAATATTTATAGATGTCCTCCTCTCATATGCTGGGGACCCTCCCATCGGTTTGGGACACATCTCGGTCGAATTTAGTGGAAATGATAGTTAACTCGCCTAGGTCGCCCCAAACATCAAAAATACTTCTTTCATATTGGTTATTCCTCAAACTAGGAGCATACAGAATCATTCAAATCGATTCAGCGTCCAAAATTAAGTGGAAAATTATTCTCCACACTCGTACCAGGAATCTCGAAAACACACATTCGAAATGGTTAGATATAGGTACTCATTTTAACCCATAATATCTTCTGGTGGGCTCCAATCGTTCCGGAACCCGTCACATTGGATTTAGATACCCCAAACGCCCAATATCTCAAAAATTCATTTTTTAAAAACACATCACCCCCCCCCCCCCCCCGTGTTTCTACCTCAAGATTCCATAATATGTCTGTAACATGTAACCAATATGAGTTTGTGGTCCTAAAAGGGTTGTGTTCTTTACCACAGGACAGCAACAGAAACTGCACTCTACTATTTTGCAATCGTGTTACTATCTCAAGGTCCTACGTTATGATAGCAACATGTTACCGATATGAGTTGGAGAACTTGAATGGATGTTCTGGAGGGGATTCTGAGCCAGCAGAGCGATATTTTAATTGTAATTCGTAATGTTTAAATCAAGTTTAATTTTGCGACGGCAACATGAGAACGAACACAATATCGTTCCTGCTTAGTGTTCTGGTCAGTTGTAGGAGGAAAATGACATTTACTTGTTGAGAATTGCCCTTAAACATTGAATAACCAACGTATGCTTACATGCCTGAGGCCAACTTCTTCAATTGGCCCCAAAATGTAATTGTTTGCGTTGCATGATAAATATCTAAACAATGATTGATTATTTTCGGAGCAAAGTATAGGAAAAACTGTGTGGAGTGGCCCAGATTCTTTCCAAAAGCTTCAGCGCCCAAAATTTAATGGAAAATGATACCCCATATAAGTTCCCGAAAATTCGGTTTTGAATAACAATTTTTCACCCATACGCTCCCCAAATTTTGGCCGATTGGGCTGAAATGTTTCGCGGACAAACTAGAACCGGAAAGAGGCCCCTTACCAATGTTTCAGATTTTTAGAAAATTCTCTACTACCAAAAACCCCATTTAGCGCTCGAAATTCAGTGGAAGTAATACATTGCTCGCCATAGTAACAAACAATTTCGATAAAAACATTCTCACCCATATTCTTCATCCGTCGTGGACGATAGGGGTGAAAATAATTTAGGCCTACCTTAAGTGTTGTGCAAAAATTCAAAATTTTAGCACAAGAGCAATATAGAATCTTTTTGTGGCCCAGACTGCGGACTGAACACTTTGAATTTCGAATCTTTTACATTGAAACGCGTAAGTTGTAATACGAGTGTTTTTAAGATACGTCAGGAGGTACGGTCACAAGGGTGGATTATTCTTACTATTATTATACCCAAATTCGAGGTAGTCGGCATTTCATACAAATCGAGTTCGGGCTCTAAGTTTCTTGCGTATGACTGTGACCTCTAAAATAATCTTTTTTTGTGAAGCAAACCCGTTTATGAGTGAGCAGAGTTGCGCAACTCAGGGATTGCGTAAATGTTCGCTGATTCACGTGTTTCTATCCGTGTCTTGATTTGGCTGAAATCCATTAAAACTACAGCGGAAAATCAGATGCAAGCTTTGTTTTAAAATTTTATTTTTAGTACTTTTGGTTGGTTATTCCTTGAATAATCAACCAAGGTTTTCATGCAAAAGGTCAACCTCTCGCATTCGGCTCAAAATTTTTTTCTGGACGTTTCAAGGTGTCTAGATCAAAAAAGTCAAATGTCCGTCCGCCGTCTGGGGTTTTTTTGGTAGTAGAAAATTTTCTGAAAATCTGAAATTTCGGTCAGGGGTCTGTTCCCGGCCTAGGTCAGTCCTCGAAACTTTTCAGCCCAATCGGACCAAATTTGGGAGAGGTAGGGGTCATAATGTGTGTTTTGAAAAATGGCCCGGTCGGATTAAATTTTAGGGAAATAGGGGACAAAATGTGTCAAAAAATTTATTTTCGAAATTTTGGCGATCTAGGCGTGTGGGGTATCATTTTCCACTAAATTTTAGACGCTGAATCCAATTAATTGAATCCCCAAACGGTTGGCACCCCATGGATGAGATTATGGGTCAAAATGGGTACCTATTTACCCATTTTGAATGTGTGTTTTCAAGATTTCTGTTACCTAGGCGTATGGGGTATCATTTTCCACCAAATTGTGGACGCTGAATCGATTGGAATTGGTCCGGTACCCACCACACCCACTGTTTCCATTTGCCCCATCTTGAAGAAATGAGTCTTCATGTGCCTGGTCCGAGGAATATCCAACCCGTGTGAAAGAATTTGCAGCGGTTTTTTTTCCAAAAGTTCAATCCTTGAGTAGCTAACCGATTGGAGCAAGCTACTCGCTGTAAGAAATCGTTACTTTAATTTAAAGTAAATTAAGGCATGCAAACAATATGCCTTCCATCTAAATAAGTACGAGCTATGTTTCTGAGCCTAATTTGGAACGCTTGAAATATCCAAAGCTCTACGAGAAACCCTTTATTCAGGTTTCGTCATTTCTTAATGAAAAATATATCTTCGCGAGCGTTATAACTAGCAAAAAATATAGTAAGGTCGGGATGAGCGAAAATGTCAGAAATAGAACTGAAAAGGTTAAATGTGGGACAACGTAATTTGCAACAAGGGTTGGCGGCCGAAGGAGGGATATGAAGGTCCCACACGCATTTCGTAAGGTGTCGGCAACTTGAGCGTCTTGCACCAGAACTGGGATCGCCCGACCCTTTTATGTTGGCGCGCTTTGCCCGTCGGATGTTGGAGTCACGGCTTCTCAACTTCTTTCGTGGCATTTCGGATTTACACGTTGCACATTCGGAGCTCAGCCTATTTTAATTTCAACTCGTTAGAAGGCAGCGCATTCAAGAAAAAAAAAAAACGAGGTTTCTTCATTTGAAGGTCTACCGCCCGAGTATCAAACTATCGATCGGAGGTTCGTTGAGTAAAATGAAAGGCTCACGCTCATTTAACCTCTCGACCGAATTTCAAAATACCTCTTCACACACCAACCTATAAATGTACGGTAAATCTCTATTTTGGGGAAAAAAAATGTTCAAGATGATTCATAACAAATTTCTGAAATACCCAAAACTCTCTTTAGCCTCCTTTACACAAGCTAGAAATCCAATACCAATTCACTGAAATTTGTGGCCAAATAGAGAGAATGAACGATGGTTCATGACGTGGAAAGTTGCAACAAGCATATATCAACTTTTGTCTAAAAACATAATATGTTTCATAGTGAATTAATCTGTCACCTGATCGTTCAATAGATCGATTCAAAAGAATGGTTGTGATCCCTTTAAAAACAATACCAAACCTTGTAGGTAATTGAATGTATGGGTTAGTTATTCCTCGGACCAGCAGCCTTTGACCTTATAACCTCTTCCGGTGGGCGCCAATCGTTCCGGGACCCGTCTCATTGGATTCAGCGCCCTAATTTTAGTCGAAAACGACACCCCACACGCCTAGATCGCCGAAAATCTCGAAGATCCATTTTTGAAAACACATATTGACCTCTAAAACACACTTTTTGGCCTTATTTGTGAAAAAGGTCAGTCAATTTGACAAAAAAGTAGCTTGAAACATCAACTGCAGGGAATTGCTTCATGGAATAAGATTTTAACAACTCATTGTTGTAACATTGTTAGCAGTTGCTTAAAAAAGGGAGGAGCAACCAAATTCACCCTGGTGGGAGAAGGGGGTGCATATTTATTCGGGTCTTTTCAATTTTTAGATTACGAATGAACGACTTATCTGCAATTATAACACTTCAAAACGCTCTTCAAAAATTTAGAGAATATTCTGAAAATGGGTTCTTTTAAATTTGAAAGGAATGAGCCACCTACGATTACTATAAGCAGGGAGCGGTTGCTGACGTCATGGATGGGAGTTAGAAGTAAATCTCCGTGAACTGATTAGATAAGCATAGAATGAGGTAACATTTAAAAAAATTATACCAAGTATTTGTAATGGCAAGTTGAAAGTTTCATACCAATTCCGATCAATTACCGTAAAAAAATGGAACGGAGTCTAATGCTGGAACGCTTTGGAAACTGAAAATTTATGAAATGGTCCGCGCTTGACCCGCCACCCAGAATTTTATGTTTAAATGTTCACCTATTCAGCCAAGACAAGACATTTTATACTCCTCAACTATGAGAATTTAAAGATGCGTTAAAACATTTAGATTTCCTCCTATCACGTAAACTAACCTCGCATTGATGCAATTTCAGCGGTCGATTACCACTTCATTTAGGACAAAGACGACTGCTTTTCTAAATCGGTACTTAAGTCAATAGACATATTGTAAAATTAGTCAATTACCTGAACTGGCCATGCGGCACCGTCACCCAATGCGCAAATCGTGTGTCCTTCAATCTGCTTACTTAGCTCCCACAACATATCGATTTCAGCAGGCTTGGCATTGCCAGTCACAAACCTTTCAACAAAATACGAAAAAAAGGTTAGTTGAAATATACTGGAATGGGCAGTGGAAATATACCAGAAAATGGGTACTTCAACAAGGGTACTTCACCTGGTCATGATCTTGTTCATCCAGTTGATACCCTCCCTGCAGGGGGTGCACTGCCCGCAGGACTCGTGTTTGTAGAACATGATGAGTCGAGTTATCGCTTGCACTATGTCAGTTGACTTGTCCATGACGATTA
The DNA here is from genome assembly GCA_019603395.1 of Cyrtorhinus lividipennis. Taxonomy (NCBI): domain Eukaryota; kingdom Metazoa; phylum Arthropoda; class Insecta; order Hemiptera; family Miridae; genus Cyrtorhinus; species Cyrtorhinus lividipennis. Next base: position 20,729,849 of record CM034006.1, read on the forward strand.
AAGCAGCTGTACCTAAACTCGTCTGGACAGCAACCAACCCGTCAAAGTCCATGATGGCCTCATTGCATACGCTGAAAAATCAAAAATATCAACTAGTGAAGAAACAGCATTTATTGGACATTAGACATTAAGTATCACTACCAATCGAGGGCGTTATTAATTTTACATCATCTACTTTACAAGTAGCCTTTCCCTAAGGTTCGCACTAGATTTTGAGTCACATAAAGTTACATGCTGGACAAACAATAATTTCTAATCAATCTAAGGAACAGAAATAGCTGTAATGGTCCTTAGGCTCCAAGAGAAATTAGGCATCTTGAAGAGCTCCTGACCCGACAAGCAGTGACATTGTCATCTAGGTATAGGTATCCTAGTTTTCGCGTATCTAACGATCTGATTTTGTCAGATTTATTGATACATTTGCATGACATTATGCCCCGCATAACATCAGCCCACTCGCTGAATGAGGATTACGCCAACCTTATAAAACCAATAATTGAAAGAAGTTTCTCTCATAATACGTAATAGTGATGGATAGATGAATATAGGAAGTGGCTCATAAGGTTCTCGTTATATTTAGAAATAGAGTTTTCATGGTGGGATAAAACTCTGGAGAATGAGGGCCCACTCTTGGAAACTTTGCTGCTTCAAAGCCCCAGTCTAGTGATTGATAAACATATAAGAGCTTACTCTTTAGGGATGAGGGGGGTGGACGAGCCGCCAGGAATGACAGCAAGGAGGTTGTCCCACCCGCCCCTGATGCCGCCAGCGTGACGCTCGATCAGCTCCCGCAGAGGAATGGACATCTCTTCTTCGACAGTGCACGGGTTGTTGACATGGCCAGAAATGTTGAATAATTTCGTACCAGAGTTCCGTGGTCGACCCAATCCGACGAACCATTTACCACCGCGACGGCAAATTGTCTGAATGAGATCAACGATAATGAAAGTAGTGGCAGATTGAAGGGGAAAATTATAGTGAGTCTGATAACTGATGGAGACCAATACCTACCGGGGCAACTGAAACTGTTTCCACATTAGCGACGGTGGTGGGGCACCCAAACACACCGATGTCAGCAGGGAATGGAGGCTTCAACCTGGGCTTGCCCTGTTTGCCTTCCAAAGATTCGATCAGCGCAGTCTCTTCACCACAAATGTAAGCTCCGGCTCCACGATGCATGATGACGTCAAAGTCATATCCAGACCCACAGGCGTTTTTTCCGATCAAACCTGCTTGGTAAGCCTGAAGCAGAGATTTGACACGAATCATTGAAATAGCAACAACAGCAAATGGATGCATCAATAAAACGTGATGAAAGAATCAATTCACCTCAGCAATGGCAACTTGCATGTTGGATGCCTCATTGTAAAACTCCCCTCTGATGTAAATGTACGCTGCGCATGCTCCCATTGCTCGACCGGCCACTAGACATCCTTCGACCAACTTGTGCGGGTCATGTCGCATAATTTCACGATCTTTGCACGTGCCCGGCTCTCCTTCGTCGGCGTTCACAACGAGATACTTCGGCCTGAAGAATTAAATTATATATAAAAGTTAAGAGATTGGATATACGATGGGTTATAAGAAGTTTGTCAAAATGTACTGCCGACTGATACCTTCCGTCTCCAGGTTTGTTCATGAAGCTCCACTTCATGCCTGATGGGAAACCAGCCCCACCACGCCCCCTCAGACCGGACGTCTTGACTTCATCTGAAAAATGAGTAAGTAAACTGATGAACACGGCTGATGAAGCGCCAAGAGGACTCCCACAAACGACCGTTTATTATTGAGTTATGAATATATTAGAGAAAAGGTCAGTCTCGCAGGTCATATTATAGGTGTAGAGTAGACGAGCGCTTTCGACGTGAGACGTCATTGTCAAGATGTCAGTTAGCTGGACAATGGCGTCTTCACGTCAAAAGCACTCGCCCACTACACCAAATATATTACGTAAGACTGATCCTAATGTATTCCCATTAACCAGCCCTAACGGATCCAACCCTTTATATTTGGTATTAGGGTGAATCCTAAGATCAGGGTAGGCACTCCTACAATCGTATATCGCTACTTTCAATGGTTTTTCCCAACCCCTGGTAGATGGTAGATGGTAAAAGACACCTAGAGGAGGGGTTATGGGAGGCCCCAAGCGCGGAAGCCTGGTGGCTTGTTGTGCTTCTCTTAGGTGCCCCATTCTTTTAGTCCACAAACAGCCCTAGTCCCCTGATGAGGGTTGTTAGGTTGTGGACTAACGTATTGCAGGGTACGGTTCTCATTGGGGTTTGTGTCTCAAAGAGGGTGTATCTGCGGGATGTTAGTGCTGGGCGCTTAAAGATTATGTGAGTTACAGTTTCGTCTGCTTCCTCACAGAATCTGCATAGAGTTGTTGGTTGTGTTACCCCTACGCGGTTCAGATGAAAACGCAGAGGAGCGAAGCCGGTTAGTAGGCCAACCATCGCTCTTAGGTCGCCGCGCTTCAGTCTGAGTAGGTCCTTGGTGAGTGATGGATGGGGTTTTGCCACCATACGCTTACTGTGGACATGTCCCTCAATATTCCGCCATCTGTCGATGTGTTTCTTGATGAGATGTTGGGTGCTGTGAGCGCATTAATCGTCGCCTGGCTGTCGGAGAGAATGCGGAGGTGTGCGTTAGTATGTCCTCTCCTAAGACTCTCCAGGGCACATGCATTGATTGCCAGAATTTCGGCCTGGAAAACGGAGGCGTATTTCCCTAGTGGTGTGGAGTATTGCCACCTAGGTTTGGCTCCATCCCAAACCCTCCAGATCATACAAATAACTGGCCTTCATTCATGGCTCGGGCCTGGCAGGACTCCTCGCCTGCCCCCTCTACCTGCTCCAGGTCAGTGTCGGGTGAATCCTAGCATTTCAGTGGACACACCCTCGTCATTCTCAACAAAAACACCGCCATCAGATCATCATCAGTACAGTGAACGTGCCTTTGCAACTTATACTCAAAACGGTAGGGACCGAACTGGTCAGTGATGGTGATCTATCGATTGTTAGGGGTGCGTACCCTGATCTTAGAGAGTCCCAAAGAGATACGTTCGCTACCACTCCATTTACGGCTCCACCAATTGATCGGGTTCGTAACAGATTAGGACTTACTCAAAATGAAGTCCGGTCCTTTCTCGATAATTTCTTTGGTTTTATACCAGTCTCCTCTCTTCAAAGCGCCCTTCAGCTTCCAATCGTGTCGACCGTAAAGATTCGTGAAAATCCTGTCTTCATCAGCGAGCGGCCCGAACTTAGTCTACAATAATAATAATTATGCGTTCAGAGTCACAACAATGCCACGACGTTATGAACTAGTCTTCCAGGAAGGGCTCATTTCAGTTGAAGTATCTTGCTACCGGCTTGATAGAATGATCATACCTTCGTAGGAGCAGCATCGGTCGATTGGCTTCTTCGCTGAACAGTCAACGCGGGGACGATTGATCCTGCGAAGAAACATTTTTCTTAATTTTTCTCTGATCTCACCCTATTTAGTAGGAAGCGTTTGAGAGGTTGCGCAAGGTCATGAAGACGCATGAAATAATAAATTCATACATACCCAAATTGGGTTTTGTAGCCACAACACGAGACAGGCCCAGAGTTCCTGCCATTTCGGTGGAGAAAAACTAACGTGTAAAGGAAACTGACCAACTTTTGTCAAGAAAATTTTAGAAAATAACAAGACAGAAAAAAGATCACAGACCTTCACTTACAGCTGATTCTAGATCGGCACAGCTTAGCCAACAAAGTAAAAATAGGTAGTTTTCTTCTTACATTCTTTATAGTAGAGATAAATTGCATTCATCTATATTTGTTCATTTATAAAACTACACATAATGAATTGAATACATTGATTACTGGGAAATAATTCTAATTTAGTTCGATATTCTAGTTGTCTGGTAACTTTGTGTTAGCCATAACATTTAAAAGAGAAATTAAAGATGTCTTATTCGGTCACGCAGTGTTGCCTCTGCCTCTGTGCCTGTTCATTTTCATTTTTTTCCACTCGAGTAACTTCTGTTCTTTTCGCTGGTTTACCTTGCCCATCGCGGAATTTTTTTCTGTGTTATGTGCAATTTTGTGTGAAAACGAACTTATTTCTTCTTCAAAACGCGTTGAAGAATGCCATTTTCTTCAGAGAAATGAACTATGTGAGTAAATTATCTTGTATTTCTCTCAAAACGAAACTCCTCCCTTGTTGGGAGATGGTACGGGTTAGCTACTCCCTTTGGAAAATAATATAACTAAGTTTTATTTTGACTAATTATGACACTGACGCGACTTGTGCAACAAGTCGGTGTTGTTCCTTGGTAGTCGTTTAAGGCTTTCATGACTCAGAGGGCAATTCTTCCGAGTTGAAATTGATGGATGTCGTTTTCCTAAAAGGTTAGTACTGGGGTATTTTCATAACTGGGTATGGGTTGGTACGTTGCGAAGGAAAAGAAATCATGAGTTGATTAATTTTTATCTTCGTCGGAACTTCTAAAAATTAAATTAGTCGCCATTGTCTAATAAATACACTTATATGTGATTTGTGGCCACTAAGGAAGTCACCTCAGCCGAAGGTCTAATGCAATGAAGCTTGTTTTTTCTTGAACCAATTCCGACGCTTGAAAATTCCGGTTTGAGCTCCATTTATTGTACAACTGGATTAACACAGCTCAAACAATAAATGCTTCCAGTTTTAAGATTAAGGTCGCTTATAATGCAGTTAATGTTGACTTCCTTAGCAGAACTAGCGATCTAGGTCGAGCTTTTCGCGAGCCCAGGAAATCGCCTATTACAGCAGTTTTGATATGTACCTATCGTTTTAACATTAACGTTTGAATTCTAAATTGGCCCGGTAATTATCATTTCTAATCAGCTCGGCCGCGACATGTTTGGCTTTGGTGGAGATGAACCTTCATGTTGTCCGTAACCTTGATGACTGTAATTAGACCTGTGGAAATGGTCGTCTCATAAAAAGTGTTTGAACATCAAAAACTTCGAACAAACCTCGCACGGATTTCCCTTTTTGGCAAATAATTTCACAATTTGCTTCTATTAATCACGTCTCATGACTATCTCAAGGCGTATTCGTCCGAAACACCTGGTTTATTCGGCCCGTCAACTAAAGCTTGATCTTTTGAATAAATGAAATGTGGTTGGGCGTGCTCGAATTTTGAACAGGCTAGCGCCAACACGGGCTGTACAAGTCTTGACATGTTCAGGACGAGCAGATTTGCTGATATTATGTATGGGAACCTTGAAGAAACTCGAAAATCATACCTTTTCCACAGAGTGGTCTAGCCAAATAGTTTTAAAGAAGTCCCAAAACAGGCTACATGTAAGATTGGTATCCTGAATAGCAACTGGATCTGTAAATTGACCTACAATTTTCTATTTCTGGTTTTCAATGCCATTACATCTCTCCAAAGTAACATAATTTAATGATACTGCTATATTCTCCCTACAATTTGATCAGACTGTCACTGAATCGGGGAATGTGCGGATGAATGCGTTTAGAAACGTACTTTTTGTAAGCTCGAGCAAAATAAGCGGACCTTCGAGTGCTAAAAATCGCAATAAACCATGCCTAACCAGCATTTAGGTTTTTGATTCGGTAAGTTTTGTATCGCTTTGTGTTCCAAAAATTTAGCAAGCTGACGAAAGTCAGGACACTATCACTACATAGGGAACAAAAAGTACAGTAACAAAAATATTCAGTCAGAAATATCTAGTCTTTTTACAAAGCTAGTGAAGAAGATTTTTCTTCTTCTCTTCCCTGACGTCAGCCCCTACTCCTGCAGCTCTTTCCTCTCAAAATGTAAAAACGCTCGATTTTCAAAAATTTTCTTCAATTTTCGGAAGTTTTAAGTAGCAGGTAATCCTGCTGGTGTTTTTCCTTGGTAATCTTGATTACAGCGCTCCATTTTAGATTAAGCTGAAATATGAGTGATTTATGATCAGATGTTCTCAAGTTCGATTGGATTCGAACCTTGAAACGGTTGTTTTTCAAATGTCTTGAGATAAGCGTATTTGTTTCTACTGCAACTTCATTCAATTTTAAATTCATTATTGCTACAGAACGTTTTAGTCGTTGGTGGAGAGCCATCAGTTTATACGTAGGCGCCTCTTCTCATCTATCAACTAAATTTCTGCTGTATGACCTAATCGTTGTGATTCACAGGTGATGGCTGCTGTTGTGCAAGGTGGGAACGGTATGAAACCTCTTCAGAACGGCTCCCTCGGCCACCTCGAGGTCAATCAAATCCTTCAAAATAACGAAGACTGCTCCAAACCGAGCCTCCTACAGAGCCAACCTCAGCCGCAGAACCCGCTCTCTGAACAGCAGCAGCTGGGGTTGGTTGAACAACCTGCTGCCGAAGAACCCGAAATAGACATTCACATAAATAACGTGGTGTGCAGTTTTAGTGTACGTTGCCATCTCAACCTTCGTCAGATCGCTCTCACGGGCAAGGATGTCGAATACCGCCGCGAAAACGGGGTGAGTGTGAATTTTGGTTTTGTTCTTATTATTATAATTAGAGGGAAAAAACATACTTGGTTCCCTTCTTGAGCTTCCTGGCTCTTTGGGTTTAGTTTAGGTTTTTATAAGCCTTTATTGGGGATTGATTAGGTGTATTGTCCACTTGGTATATGTTGATTGTGGCTTTTCAGGATTACTATTTTGTGCTGTTTTACAATAGAGAATGCAGCATTTCTCTTAAGAACCAAAACACTAAAAAGAGTAGTTTATACTGAGGGTGAAGTGAGGTTGCAATTATGAAGTATCAACTCGGCCAATAAGCGCTAAGAGTACCTTGTAATTTCTCGAATAAAATAATGAACCGCTTGTATTCAAAATCCGTGGATGTCTGCAGCCCTTCAACCTACAGATTTATGATATCTCTGCTTTTCCTTTTCCATTTTCCTCTGGTTGCTTTTTTCTTGTAGAAGTAAGAAGGGGGTCACTATGCTTATTTACCTGCCCTTATTACACACTTGTGTTTTTTTCTGCAATCACCAATTAGATGAGTTCATTTAGGTATTCACTCAAATTACTGGAATAAGGGGATCTCCGTCATGAAATCTTCAGGCGTCCTTCACAGTTATTTGTTTGTAATTCGTAATAAAAGGCTGTTGGCTGCCGACAACTTTTCATGTATAGAATTGGTGTATGTATTTTCATTTCACGTAGAATTATTCGTTTATAAAATTCGTTTTTGGCGCACGGAAATGCTTTGTATTAGTGCTTTACGTTGATGTAAGATGAGGACGGTTAATACATTACTGTTTGAGAAACAGAACTAGTAGAAGAAATTCCTTATCAGCAACTTGTGCTTTGTGCCTGACTACTGCAATGAGTGAAGTAATCGTACAATTTATTCTACCTTCGTTACTGAGTTGAGAGGCTAAAAATGACTCTACATTTCCACGAACTCGTAAAACGTTTCGAACGGCTTTTACGAAAGGCTAAAAATGTCCCTACATTTCCACGAACTTTGACTTCTTACAAAGAATTCGAAATATACAGGAACGCCCATCAAAATAACTACATAAACATTTCATCTCATCATCAATTCTAACGTTTCATTATTTGTGAAGAAATCTCGACTCAAACTTGAAATGTGTTAAAATGGCTACCAGGAGCTTGCTACTTTTCTTCCCCTTATCTACTGAACATCATTATTGTTGGTTCCCTTTTTGATCAGTGGCTGTACGAGAATGATTTTCTAATTTATTGTCTTCCCTATTTGAACAATATTGACCAACCGCTGCTCAGCAGGCCCATTCTTTTCATTGACTCTTCATGTCCTCACATCTCCTGCCTCCAGATGCTGACGATGAAAATTCGCAGACCTTACACGACTGCGTCAATGTGGTCGTCAGGGAAGGTGACCTGCACGGGAGCCACGTCCGAAGTTGCTTCCCGCATAGCCGCTCGCAGGTTTGCTCGCTCTCTACAAAAACTCGGTTTCCGATGCCGTTTCACTAACTACAGAATCGTCAACGTCTTAGGAACATGCTCTATGCCATTCGCCATCAAGATCACATCGTTTTCAGAAAGGCACCGGGAAGCGGAGTGAGTTCACTTTCAGGTTTATTTACTGTTCTATTGTTCTTAATCAACTTTTGATATTCATTTTGGCTTCAACTGTGCAGATATGAACCAGAACTTCATCCTGGAGTGACGTACAAATTAAAGTCACCCAAAGCAACCCTCAAAATTTTCTCCACCGGTTCCATCACTGTGACTGGTGAGTGTTTGCATTCCCCCTCAAATGTTGTTATCTTGACTCTCTTTGGAAAAAATATTTCCCGTTCTCACTTTTGTGTAATAGTTCTGGACCTCCAGAGTGTATGGATAAAGTAGTGTAACTCCAGAGGCATCGTCTTTTTGGTTGGTTATTCCTTGAATAGTCAACTTATGTTTTCATGCAAAAAGTCAATCGCCGTCCGCCGTCCACGCTGACTAGGTACATAGTAGAAAATTTTCAAAAAATCTGAAATTTTGGTCAAGGACTCGTTTTTGGCTCTAGTTGGTCCTCGAAACTTTTCAACCCGATCGGACTTAATTTGGGTGGGGTGGGGGTCAAAATGTGTATTTCGAGAAATGGATTATTGAGATTTTTTGATCTAGGTGTGTGGGGTATCATTTTCCACTAAATTCTGGACGCTTAATCCAATGAAAAGGGTCCCAGAACGATTGGCACCCACTGGAAGAAGTTATGGGTCAAATTGGATATATATTACCCATTTTGAATATGTGTTTTCGAGATTTCTGGTACCTAGGCGCGTGGGGTATCATTCTCCACTTAAACCCTGCATCGATTAAAATGGGTTCGGGACCCGCCACACCCACTGTTTCCCCCATTTTCCCCATGTTGAAGAAATGAGTCTCCATGCGCCTGGTCCGAGGAATAACCAACCCGTGTGTAAGAATTAGCAGCGGTTTTTTTTTTTTTCTTTAAACTCCGCAATTGATTTTGCAGCTCCCAGCGTAAGTGATGTACAGCGAGCTATAGAAACTATATATCCACTTGTCTACGAATTCAGAAAAGAGAGAACGAAGGAAGATGATCACGTGCAAGCTCAGCTAGAAAAAAAGAAAATAATCAACACATCTTCCGACATGGACGACGAAGATTCGGGCGAAGAACGTGCCGAATAATTTTTATACCAACCACCCAACTAAATCCGAGAGACATTGGCTCAAATTCATGAAAAGGCTCCATTTACCTTTTCCACTTCCCGCCACTTTCTAGTTCTTCTCACAAAATCCAAGCCTTTAGCCATTTCCATTTTGAAGAAAAAGGACCAAAAAAAAAATTATTGTTTTGGTTTTCTTCGACCAGTCTTATGCGAGGTGTTTACTCGCAGCAGTACCTTCATAATTGATGTTCGTTTTCGCTTGTAATAATTTATCTAGGGTTACGCTAGACTAAGGTTTCCATTTCCCGATTGATTTTTTCCTACCTCTTGAAGTCAACGTTGTAATAATTTATTTAATATATCTTAATTTCCTTTCTTGTTGGCTAAATCACGTTCAGAAGTAATCCGTTTTTTTTTAAATAATTAATTAGTTGAAAATTTAGCAATAATGGTCACGAAACGGGTGCGGGTAAAAACTGAAATCGCCGTGTTGTGAGGGTCTCGAGGAGGTGCGAAGTTTGGGGTTAGTTGAATGCGCACGAATTTCAGTGCCTATACTGTCACGCTCGTTAACTTAATCTTTCTATTTATACAGAACCCACTCACAGTTTCCCCATATGTGCCTAATTTTTACTCAATCATTTATCAACAAAATCGTTGTTATGTCCACTGTCAAACTGGAACAGTATAAGTCTCTCTAATTGGCCCTGTTTGATTGGCAGTCCCCGCAATAGGAATCGTAATTTAAACACCCTCGTTCCTCTCGATTTTTTTCTTCATAAAATCCCTTTTCTTTATCATTTAATTATGAACGTTTAACCATTGTGACCTGTACAATGGTTATGAAAAAAAGAACGAGTTTTGAAACTCAGTGCCTCACTCGATTAATTGTACCATGCAGGCGTCGCTTCAGGAAACTGTGCTTCCCTATTGGATTTTTTGAAAATGACGTTTTTCTAATCCCCTCTCATACTCTTCTCATCACAATACTTCGATCCCCCTCAAATTTGTCTTCACCAGCTTCTCTAGAAAGATTATAGTGAATTGTTCGGACGGCGACTCATAACCCAACTCTTTCAAAAATTACTTTTTTTGGAAACTTTTCTCTTTTGAGATTTCGATTCTTCAGTTTCATGATCAGTGGACAACTTTTATCGGAACCCCTTGTGGACCATTCGTTTTTTTTAAGTACAGCATTGGTTGATGCAGTTTTCCCACCCCAAATTGTCCATTACTCGTGTCCGTAACCCTTTATGAACGACATGTCGAAACTAGTTTTAGGAGCGTAGCTGCCTTATAAATTACGTTATCAATCCCCGATATATCGATCTTACTGAAGTGATATCTACACACCATGAGAGTCTGGCCAAGGTGTCTTCTTTCCAAATAGATCTGATTGACGACAGCTTAGGCTAACTTATGTTAAGATTGTATTAACTTCCTGGTCGTTAGGTGTTCTATTTATTCTATGTTAGGCAATATTTTTCTGTACCTATTTCGTTTTTATTTATTTTCATCAAGTTGAAGGCTTCTTCGTTTTTGTTAGTACTTTGATTCCTAGATCTCTAATTAGCATATATAGCAGTAGAATTGTCATATTCTTATTGATGTGGGTACACACTGGCGCGTGATGAAGCATGAAGCGAGTTGAAAAGCGGATGAATTCGGCTTCAGATCTTTTTTGCCACTTTTCCTGAATTAGTCTTGAAATGAACTTGAAACGATGATAATATTGCAGACAAGTGCTCAAAGGTGATGATGTCAAATATTGTAATAAAGAGTCCGACTAACAACAAAACAAATGTTGGGTGAAACTCGGTGAGCTCTGGCGGTTTTTTTATTTTAGCTTTGAAAAACCGCTTTCACTGCTGATTTTTCTTGAAATCTGCCACTATCGGCAAACCAATGTGAATTATCGTTTAGGAAACAGTGCAATTTCATGTATCACCCTTGAGGAATACGCAAAGTTACGGCTGCTCAATAAATTTCTTGGGTAGACCGAACCCGGGATTTTGGCCTCCAGTGTTTACCCACCCGCACTTGAGTCCATCAAAGCTGATTGGTCGATTCTTGTCTGATTGAAATACATACCTGGTAAAGTTTTCTCCAATGGCTCCTCAATTGCGAGCAATCCATGGAGCAGATCAGGTAGTTATCATCCACTTTTGAGTTTTACGCCTACACTAGAAATTGGTGTGGATCTAATCAAAAAGAGCGAAATCGAAAATGTACGATTTTCCTCAGTTCAATCGATTGATGAGTAAGAATCAGTGAAACCGGTACCTTTGCGAATAGTCAACTTTGTTTTAGCTTGAGAGAGTTTGGGATCTCGACATCTTGTGATCGGATGAAGTGTTCGGATGTATTTCTACCGGTGTGATACAGTAATTTTTGAGTTTGATAAGGAGTTGGAATTGGATCTCCGCTTGCCACTATGATGATTGTACATGGTATTCCTCTTTTGTTGGTTGGTTATTCCTTAAATAATCAACCTATGTTTTTTCTTAAAGTCTCCCTTCCCGTCTTCCCCCTGTTAGACCCCCTAACATCCTCAGTTTAGCCCCTCGTGGTCCAGTGAGCACTGATTAAGTGGCAAGCTGGGAATATTAAGACGAATCAGTAGACGTCGTTAGTATTGATTGGTTAGTACCAGTCTTAACCTGGCTGATAAGGTCCGGCTTCAATATGGAAAAGTTAGTGATAGTTAAACAACAACCAAACTACTTCTACTTGCTCAGTTAAGGTGTCTCGGCGGTACCCTTTATTTTGTCTCTCTACCCATCAACCTTAGAAAAATATTTAAAATTAAAACTCAAATTTTGGTTCGTCTAAAAGCGTTTATGATTTTCTTTCTATGTTACTTTTTTAAATCCCTACACGGTGGTATTATGATAGCAATATACGCGCCAAGGTGTGGCGGTCAACGCAGAGAAGGGATATTTATCGAAATTACCTATGTATCATTTTAGATAGGTACCTTCTGTAAATTCCAACTTGCTCCCCCATAGGTAATTCATATTTTCACCCTCTCCTTATACTGTGAATTGGCTCTAAGTCACAAGCCTAGTAAATGTTTTACAGATTGTAGCGTCAACATTTTTACCTAGTGCTCAATCGATTTGTGCTTTTATAATTAAAACAACGTGAATGGAAGAATGGTGGCTCAATTAAGACTGTTCTTTTTTAATATTTTATTCGAAAAGTTTGTACTCCTCGAAACTTCTCGCAAAATCCGGGCGAGATAGTGTATAGTTAATTTATTCTCCCCTTATTTACTTACCTACAGTTTTACCCTTCTGTTGGTCCTAACTTGACTATATATGATGTGCTTTTGAAATAAAATCGTGAATTACTCCTTTTTATATTGTGGTATCGAATCTTCAGTGTATAATTAGTTCGCAGGTAGTTCAGTACCGGAAAAGTAAGTAATATTTTGTCTTGTAACGTTAATTTGTATATACCTAGCGTTCTTTTCGTCGTAAAATTCGTCACCTTCAATGATTTGTTAGAGATGATGCAGAATTTGGCTGATTGAATAGAGTTTCCCCTCTATTAGGTGGTATGAATTTTGTATGATAAGCTCGATTGAAGTAGGTAGGTATACATTTTGTTGTGTTTATTCTTGTACTGTTCATTTTCCTCTTCGACATCATGGTTGTTCCTGACTCGATGTGGAAATCAAATTTACTTTTGATGGAAAAAAAGGAATATGATTTTTCTAGGCTTATCTACCTATTATAAATTTGTCAAGTTTCGATCTTCCTTCTCGCCCATTCTTCACTTTTAGTTCCTTGATTGAGAAAAATTGTGACTTTTTCGTTTATTTTTGGGTGAAAATGATTGTAATAAATGTTCATTAAAGTAATACCAAAGTGTGAAAGTTTACTGCGTCAATCGTTTGTCAAATAACAAAACCGTACCTTTAATCCAGCAATCTTCTAGGGTAGCTGACCCTTGTTCGGAGCCGCAGAATGTTTTTTGTGAGGACCCACTAATTAATAATTGTGGGCTTCTTAGGTGGTTTAAATTTCGGGTTGAGCGGAAATTTGGTTTCTGGCTGTTTTGAGAGATACTGACAGCGACACGATTTGGAGTACCTTCATTATGATGGCTCGATAAATTGGTGGTCTACCGTTGCACATTCGCATCTACGGGAGAGAGCGTTCAATCTATGACTGAATGAACGGGGTCTGTCGATATTGTCCCCTGACAGGGTATTTACTTTACAATTTAGTGCCAGAAAGAAGTTCTGGGTAGAGGTTTACGGAGTCGGTTTTATGGTTTTTTGGACCGCTTAATTCAAATTTCATCTACCATAGGGGACAAATATTTTTGAGCTACTAAATTGTGTTACTGGATCACAAATAATATTAAAAAAAATGAAAGCGAGACAGCTTAGAATTTTTTATTTAGTTTAAGTAATACGAGATTGTCTCGTATCTAATTATTGTGTGCATCGGGAAGGGCGTCCATTTAGGTCAACGCAGCCAGAGCTAGTAAGCTTGTAGCTTCATGGTTGCTTCCCCGAGATTGGTCAATCATGCGTTCTCGGTTTGAAAAAGGAAACTTGATGGTTGCTATTACACCTGTTTCTCTATTCACTTTAGTTCAGCTGATGACAGTGATTCAAAGTGAGGTTCCGACTTCAAAAGCAAAACATCGATGTAAACATCGCGCGTTCAACATCGATGTTAGCAAAACATTTACCAAAAAACATCGATAAATCGATGTGCGATGTGCTACAGCTAAAACTGTCGCAGGGACATGATTTAAAAATTTACGCCGATTCATTGCCCGATCACGATTGATTGTGCATCCTAAGTTGGGTAGGTACCTAGAAAACGCCTTACATCATGCCTCGATTTGTTTTCGTTTCTCCTGACCTCGTACATCGTACATTTATCTCCTCACCGAACAAAGAGAAATGGAAAAAACACAAATTTGCACTGAAGGTGTTACATGGACTTGGAAACTAGGTTGTGAAACTGGGGCTGGTGGTGAAACTTGGTTGATCTAGACATCATGAAAAATATACTGTCAAAATAGTGGAGCCAATGAATGAGGTGTCTCTGACTTTACTTAAGTTGATTATTCAAGGAACAACCACCCAAAACCACCACATTGATCAACCAGAACATCGATTTCAAATATTATCGGCTAGCTGAACATCGATGGTAAAAACATCGAACAAGGGATCTTAACAATCGATTTTTCGACGATGTCGAACATCGATGCCGAACCCTTATCCGAAGTGGTAGTGATGGCTGATTCTGAATTATTACTGACTGGATCAAATTTTAATTTGTATCAATGATTATTGACTAATTTTATTATCAGCGAGACAGCTTAGAACTTTTTAATTTAGTTTAAGTAATACTTTACGAGATTGTCTCGTATCTGTGCATCAGGTAGGGCGTCCATTCATCATCACTGATAAATCTACCGATACCAACCCCTATTCTATTATAAAAATACTCTTTGTGCGCACAGGGTATTCCGTTTTCAAGAAATCAACTTGGTTCTACCTGTCAGTGTCGCTCAATTTCTCTATTAAAGGGTGAGTCTCCATATAACTAATGACAAATAAAGGCGTTTGACTGAACTGAATAGCTAATCTCTCACCAAGTATTTTAGTAGAATTGGGGGTTGAACCCAATATAATTTTAGGAAGATTTTGGACAATTTTATAATGCAGGATGCCGGCAGAGCCGACAGTAAAAGTAGGCTGCTTATAAATAAGCAGAAGAGGATGGCAACCTAGTATCACTCCTTAACAATACGAAAGGGCAGATGGTGATAGAGACGCGAGAGAATTTGCTCTGTCCTCATCCCTTAACATTGCAGTAAGCTAGTATTTAGTGTATTTTTGAAGATGCCCATTATTCAGCCTTTATGGAACCTCTATTATCCACTGATAGAAGCGTAATCGAACACCAGTAGCCGCTTAGGTCAGAAATCTACCTTGCTGATATTGAATTGTCCTTTCCCAGGATGGCGAGCCTTTTGAGGATCGGAACGAAGGTTGAAGTAACCGAAAAAGGAGTTTTAGGCGAAGTTGCCTATATCGGTACAACTGCGTTCCAAACTGGTAAATGGGTCGGTTTAATTTTGGACGAACCGAAAGGAAAGAACAACGGATCCGTGCAGGGAAAACAGTACTTCCAGGTAAATGATTAAATGATGTTTGTGAAAAGGAAATTCGACCTTTACTGATTGTTATTAGTTTTGTGTCTATGTGGTTCATCCAACAAGGTTGTGTGCCCCAGCCTGAATCACTTTAGAATTGGTGGATGGAAGAACATACCATCTCAAATGTAGAATGTGCGCATTTTAACGTTCGTCGTACACCTGTATACAAACTGGGGGTGTCCACAAATTCGGGGTTATCCGTTGAAAGAAATAATTTCAAACGAACTAGCGTTCAAACGTGGTGGTTTGACATCCCACGCCTTTAATTCCCTAATTTCCAAATTCTTTTTCTAAAAGAATAACCGGCCTAACAAATTTTTCTTTGATTGGGAATGGATCGACTTATGAGCGAGAGCTGATAATGCCACATCAGGTAAACACGCGCACTCCGCGACATGCTTTTTTATCTCTCCTAATATAGATCCTGCAGAATCACGTTCGCCAGAGCTAAGAAATGTGACACTGATGGCTTTCGCTTGGCCTGAACCTTAATCTATTGTCTCATTATCTTCAACAAGACAGAAACAAATCAGGTTTGGGCTGACCGTAGGAGCTTGTGGTCAAGTACAACTTCACCATGAACTCTCGGAGTGTGAGTTTTCCGATTTGACCCACCAAATTGATTGCAGGAAATGAGTTTTCCCTCAGATTTTTGCTCCTTCAACCCGAAAAAGAAAATAGTATTGTGCGCTCAATATTTTCAAAACGCAGTATTTTCGAACACGTGGGCTATCGTTTGTTCCAGTAGAAGAATTCCTGTTCGCGACAATAATTTCAAAATTCGTCCGTTGTTTACAGTGTAAAGAAAACCATGGGATGTTCGTGCGGCAGTCCCAACTGACAATCCTCACCGAAACTGGCAGCCGAATTGATTTGGCTAACACGAGCGCGTCTGGCACGCCGCAGCAAATGACTTCTCCTGACGATGCTCCTCGGGCCACCCCCAAATCCCGTCTCACAAGGTAGATGACGGAATACGGTATTTTACCTGTTTTTGACTCTCTAGGAGGAGTATATACCTTTTGTCGACATTCTTAAAGTAGGGATTTATGCTAAGTGTGAACAAATGTGATGTACTACACACGTGCATTTTGGGTCGACTACTTAGCTGCACAAATTGTCTCTTATTGCTGGTTTGAATACTTACAGGGTGTTAACCTTTAAGGGATCGATTCTACAACTCATTTGCAACAAAAAGTGCCTCCAGGACTTTTCTTCGTGGAGGCTTTTTTTCCGAGTTATTCACGATTTAAGACTTTTAGTGTTTTCAACCTGATGCCACTAAAACTGCCTCCCTGAATTCTGAATTCCCCAAATCTGCATTTATAACGTTGAAAATAGCGTCAAATTTCCTTTCTGATCCCTCAACATCTCATAATCTTCAGGACACCGTACTGGTATTCACTAATTCAGCTTAAAGTTAAGAAATGAATGAAAACTCAGGTGGAAAAAATCGGAAATGTTTATCAAAATCGTGTTTCTTTTCACGATAATACCGAATTCCACGATCTTGAAAAATAAGTGCCGACTTGTGAACTATTTTTTCTAGCATTTTTTAAAATTGCAAATGAGTTGTAGAATCGACCCATTGAAGGCTACCAACCTGAATATATATTATTTTAAAATACCCTAAAAATGTGTTTGAATGATTGTATCAACGTCTCCTTCCACTAACATATTATTCACTCATTTACTGCCTCATTGGATTCAAAATCATAAGTATTCGACGGAAGTCTTCTCCTGCACCGAATAACCCTCCTTCGAGAACAAGGTATTTTCCATTCGAATGACTTAACTCCTTCAGCACTTGCTGACTTTGCTGCCCCGCCACGCAGTCACGCCCAACCTTTTTGAGTTCGCTCCGCAGGCTTTCGCTGTATACATACGTTTTTCTTATTGCATTATTTCTATTGGAGTGTATTTTTTCTGTAGCTCGAGGACATCATTGAGCAGCAGGCGAGAATCTACTAGAAGTAGAGAAGATATGTCTTCTTCTACGTCGTCTATCGGCAGCTCGGCCGACGTTTCCTCTAAGAGGGCCGCTGCTTTCGTTGAGGTAATGGTTTTGTTTCTTCAGCTCAAGCTCGATTCAGCCCATCAATTTGCCTCATTCCATCCTCACAATTTATTTTGTTTAATTTTTGCATCTTTTAAACGTGTTCATTTTTTTATTTTTTTTATTTGTTGTTGAATATGTCATGCTTTTTCCCTGGAATCATCATACGAAATGTGGAATCTTTCGTCAGAATCCCACGAGTGCTTGGATACATAGGTAGAGCTTTTTCGAACACACACAACGTTTCCAATGCTCAAGCTTTGTGTTACATTTCACTTGAACATCCAGACTTACCCGTCGCAAAATACACTTTTTTCCAAGCTCATAAACAAACACATTCGTCCACCCAAGTAACCATCATGAGCACGCGTTTACTGTTGGCGTTGATGACCGCCTACGTTTTTTTAAAGAAAAAACCTTTCAGTTTCCCTACTATTCGTAAATCCTTGGTTTTATAGAGAGAAATAAGTCTCAAACTGCTAGGAAATGGTTTTTTTACTTACAATAATTGGTCAGTTTTTGGGAAATAGACCACAACCTCATTGCTTGTGTGGCCTTTGAGAGACAATTTTATATAAATCTGCTGAATTTTAGACGGTTTACTGAACATTTTACAGAAAACCCTTGTCATCAAAATTAGTATAGAATTAAAAACGTCTAGTCTTACTGAGGACGCAGGCCTTCTCGTCTTTTATCGTCTCATTCACCACTCAGAACCCTCGTACGAGTAAATACATCGCCTAATTGTTGGAAGACTAGCTTCTTCATCCCCTGCATCTAGGGCGGATGAAATGTAAAACGTATTCTACGGTCCCGTCAATTTGCACTGCTTTCAAATTACAAGATTTTTACTTACGATTGATGTACAACTGACCACGAAAACTATCTCAGTAGCAAAACGCGTTCTATTTTGACCGGACATCAAGTTTTTTACATTCTCGTCATCCCACAATTTCAACTTGAGTTTGATTATTTGCAGGATTTGCTCGAGCTTGGTTTGAAATTTTAAACGTATTCCATGTATCAATTGGTTTCGTTCTTGTACCTCGTCGTTGTTGTCGTTGTGAATTTAATTCTTTCCAGATTAGCTGCCTGAACTCTGCTGAACTACTCGTATTTTTCCCCGCTGTTGTTTTCGAGTATTTTGATTCTTGACCCCGTTTGGTTGATGAGAGCTTGTGACCCCTCCTTTCGTCTTAAAATAAAACTCCTCAATGAAAACCAGTATTCTCGTTGATACTGTAGCGTGTGATTGAGATTGTTGTATTTTATATTGAGCGTGCTCCTAGTTTGTGGACTTTGAAACTCTCCCAATAGTCTCATTGATTCAAAACTCAAGTAAATTTTGTCCATCGATGGTATTAAGCTCTTTTCCCGCCTCTTACCTTTTCACTTCCGGGGATGTCAAAAAACTAGGTCGCGTAGGGATGCAGTTGGTTTGGAGATATTTGCTGTTACAGAAAACAACCACTCCAATCGCTTCGAAGGTTAAAACCGGCATCCCCAGAAGCTCCTTTCGCCGAACCAGTAAAACTTCAACTCCAACCAATCAAGTAATTGTTTTGCCCTATAGATAGCAATAACCCTTTCAATTATTTGTGGCATTTTATTTCTTGTCATCGATAAATCCTATGATATTCGTATATGAGTAAGTTGTTTCGAAAGTAAGACTCACCATTCTTATACGTGTTTATAATTTGAACGAATTCCTACAAGTCACAGAATCTATTGAGAATCCTATGTCCAAGCCCTATTCAAATCGCACCTGTTTATAGATACTCTCCTCATAAATGTCGACTTTACCATTAAATGTTCACCCAATCACCGCTTTCCGACAAACCTTGAGATTCTTTTGTACATTTGTAAACATGTTCGTAGCTTACTTTTGAAACAACCCTCTTATTGCATCGGAGAAACGGAATAGTTGTCAGGAATTATTGTTTAGCCAGCAGTAACATAGCATGGTTCCCGTACATTTTCAGTTTAGACAGTTAGTGGGGTATAACATTTCAATTACATACTAGGTATCCGATTTCACTTGCTTACAGTTAGTAATGGCACTAATGAGAATAACTCGATTGCACTAACGTAAACCCTTTTTCAACTGGAACTACCAACCTATGAACATCTGATGAATAAAGGCGTTGCAAGAGAACTCCACAAGTTGTCCCCCTCCCTTACAATTGAGCTAAGAATGAATTATTTAATGGATTTTTCTTTTAAGTTAACGGTTTTGCAAAGCGCCATTCAAAGAATATATAATTATTAATTTAACTGTGATTTAAATGATCTACTTACAATTTTTCAATATATTTAAATTTTTTTGAACTTAGCGCTCTTCGAAAATCAGAATTTAACCCCTTTTATGTTCGTTTCTCGTCGTGAAGTTGTTGTTTGAAATGTTGTACCTCTCAGTTTTGTATAGAAACAGCATGTGACCGTAATGCCTAAATCTAGAATCTGGTTACGGGAATTTATGCTTTGTAAATAATTTTCGATCAAATTCGGAATTCGTAACTGTTCAAACAAATCGATTGGCGGGAATGGAGAAAGAATTCCGAGTCAATTTTTTCGTTCTTCTTCATTTTAACTGCAGACTTTCTAGAAGAATTTAGTGGCTTATCGTGTTTTGAACATTTTTTTTTGGCTTCTTTGCAAATCATTAGGCCTTCTGGGAAAGTTATGAGCTTTTGGTATTTTACAGTACCTGACTAGAATCGGAAAATCGTTTTATTGTAAACATTACTCTAAATGCTTAGTAGCCGGTTGGTTTTTATTAATTTCTTGCCGGTGTTTTTGAAGGAGACTAAAGATGAAGCTGAGGTAAATCCGCCCGAAGCGACCCCTGAGCCTGAAGGGAGCGAGGCAAGCAAAATCAGCCAAGTTTTTAACGTGTGTTTTCCGCCTGTCGTTTATTAAAAATATTTATTGCTTGATTCATATTGCATAGAAATTTTCCGTCGCTGCTGGGTAATTCCCCTTTGTCACTCCAAAGCTTGTTCGCTTCTAGTTTTTCATCATTCCTTGTCGTCTGTTGGACGTGAATTTTTATTTTGCATTGGGGAATCCTTGGTGCCTGATCGGAGGAGTCATCGGTTCACACCCTTCACGAGCTATGGGCGAATAGGAACCTGTACACGTGTATAGTTCCCATTTCTTAGTTTCAATATCACCATTACTTGCCGTCCAGTTCATGTTGATTATTTCATTTTTTTAACTTTGTTTATGCGGGAAATGCTTTGTCTCAGTGAAGGGTCGCTTTGACGCGTTTGCAACGTATGGTATTGGCGAGAGTTGTCCCCCAATTCACAGCACAATCTCTCAAGCGATGGATCTATTCTTTTCACTCGCAAAAGAATGTCTTCCTTGGTGAAAGTTTTCTTTTCAACCATCCCAGGGGATCTAGTTTTGATATAGATTTCCCGTCTCTTCCTCTCTGACTACTACTCCATCAATCATCAAGAGATGGCGGTCCCATTTCTATCAAAGTCAAAATCGATCAAGTATTTGATATATTTTGAATGCATACTTGATTTGGTGTTCAGCTCAGAGAAATAAAATATCAATTAATAGAAATCCTCGCCAAATAATGATAACTTAATAACACAAAGCACTGTCTCCCTCGATATTGTTCTACAATACCAAGCAGGGGTGCTTAGGGTTTTTTCGCACTCCGTTTCAGTTTTTGTTTGAATTGTTGAACTTAGAACAAGAGTGCCAAATCTCAACCTTTTGTCCGCGAAATTCAATTAGTTTTTAATGAAAATTGTGAGGCTAATAAGACCATCGGTTGCCAAGTGGTTGCAATATGACGAGGAATGTTCATTGAAGAAGTGGCAGAGTTTAAGAGTCCAACTTTTGAAAAAGTGGGAAGCTACGTTAGCTTTTGCTCTTATTTGCTGGTGGGTCAATAAAAAATATTGGAAAGCAACCACCCAATTAATGGTATTAGCTGTCTAAAGAAGAGTTGCGTGCACTACAAATATAAGCAACAAGAAAACAAATATGGTATTTTCGAAATTGTTTTTCAAACATTTTGATGGTATTCAAAATTTGACACGATTTAAAAAAGATGCGAGAACAAGGAAGAGTTGTGAGGACGTAGAATTCACTTACACGGCAGCCAACCATTCGGGGTAAATAGGGAGGAAATCCACCAAATTGAGCAAGAGGAGACTCCATGAACCTGTCATTATGTGACGTCATCCTCTACTTGCATTCGGAGGGCCATTCAAATTGTGCTATTTGTCTCTAAATTTTATCTCCAATCGATGTTTCTGTTATTGATGGAGTTTTTATCCATTCAGTTCAGACCGAGGCATACTACATGGAGATTTCGGAATCCCTATTCAATGCAGGATACATTTAGTTTCAGATCCAGGTCGTGACTATTTTCGAGTTGTATTCTGCCTACTACTCATTTCCCCTCTTCTTTCTTTTTCATCGAAATCAATATTCTATTTTTACCTCTCTTCCCCGTTATCTCATACCTCTCATTATTCAAATTATAATCTTACTGAATTATTTCATCATTCAACTGTAAAACTTGAACAATCTCACATCAAACATTTGGGGAAAATTCACTATTTTGTATAAAACTGGTTCAGCTTTGCATGCCAACTTCTCCCCCACGAATGCCTCTAGATTAGAATCACCACGTATCATCACGTTGTACTCGTGAGGTTGGCACAGAAAGCATGGTTAGGTTTAGAAAATCGATTAAAAAATAGTAATACTTATTGTATGTAGTCCTGAAAGCAAATTTTTGCTGTAAGTTCGTGATGACCTGCTTTTTATTTCTCACAAACCCAGTCAGTGGTTACTTATGAATTGAATAAGCGTGGTACGAAAAGTTAGTGATCCTCTTCTAGGCTCCATTGTAAATAATTAAGTTACAATGTATTGTAGACCCTTGAAAAGAAGTTTTGAAACAAATTGTGAGTATTTAGGGTGTCCCACTCCTTTAAAAATATTAACTTCGGAGCTAAAGGATTGTATTTTATTGGGGTTTGTTATTCTTATTGGAATGATACACCTATGTGTTCGTACCGACCATCTCCCAAAAAATTTTAACATTTACGTTTCGAAGTGAGGACATACCAAATCTGAAATGTGCGTCCGCTCGTCAAAAAAACACCGCCGTTCCTTTTGAAATGCTCCAAAAAATGTTAATACCGCATTCGTGTCTTGACAAGAACAAAGTAAGAACAATTTTTTCTTAGACTTTGATGATTTTAATGGAATTTTGAAATCAAACCAGGCTTTCTCACTCACTCTGAAATTCGCACAGCTTTTACAGCTTGGGGAATTGTTTGGTTTTCATGTACTTAAATTATATTTTAGCTGTTGTATCAGTTCTGATTTAGGTTGTTTTCCTCTTTATTTTACCAATCTTTTCCATCGCCAACATTGCAGGAATGGTCGAACTTTGTGAGAAACAATTTCGTATTCAAAAACTCCTTTCCAAAAAGCTCCAAAATCATATTATCTATTCTCCTCTAATAATTATGGACCATTCATCTCTTTAATTGGCATTTGTAAAACATTATAATATTTGAAATACAAATAGTAATTTGATTGTTTTGTATGTTTGTTTAACATATTTTTGTTTTGTAACGCTAACCTCTCTCTCGTTTAATCTTTTTAACTGGTCTCAACTCATTAATTTTGTTTGTCCGTTTAACGCTACTTTCAAATATTGATGTTGACTCACAATGTCTTCTAATTTGTCTCATGTTTCAGTGAATTGAATGAACTCTACTAATAAGTCATCTAACGTGTCTAGCACAATTTTTTGATCAAGTTGAAATAACTGTCTAATGTCCGATGATTCCGTTATACAAAGATCTATATCAATTTTAATTATTTAAATTTCACATCAAAAGGAGCTAATACATGTCGAGCTTCCTTTGGATTTTGATCTAGAAAGGAAGTACAACCGTATACCCGTTAATTGATGAGAAAAACATCACAAATCACTAATACAATTACCTAAAACTTTACTGTTTTTGTAATTTAGCGAGGTGAAGCCTTTTACTTTGAAATCAACTATTATCCTCCTTCATTGGCGTCCGTCTAATAACACAGTAATTAAAATGACTTGATGAGTTCGTCTTCTTGTGCAGACAGGGTTTGTTGAGACTCTGAAACCGCAGTTTGTTCCTGGGGTTGTCGTGTCTCCGCCCACTCCATCGCATCCGACTACTACTCCTACTCGTATCCAAGTCGGATCCACAGACCTCAATCCCGAATTTGAGCTTCTCAAGGAGCAACTAAAAGATTATCAAGAGAAACTTGAAACTATGAGAAGTAAGTGAGACGCAAGCCCTACTTCACGCATTAATCTCTAATATAATTACATAACATCTCAAAATTATTTTGATTTTCACATTTGTAATTTTTATTTATTAATTCAGTACGCTACAAAGAGAAATCTCACGAACTGGAATCGATGAGCTTGCAAATGGAACAAGCGTCGGAATTTAAGTCAAAGATCATGGAAGCTCAGGCTACATTGAAGAAGGAACTGGACAAAGTGAAACGTGAGAAGCAAGATGCGATTGAAGCAAAGGAAGAGTTAGCTGATTTGGCGGACACTCTAGAAATGGCCACCCTTGACAAAGAAATGGCTGAAGAAAAGGTAAAATGCTTTCATTGAAAACCCTCATCGATGCCTCTCACATTTTCAGCCCCATCAACGCTTTTGAAATCAAATATTTCTAGGCCGAATCTCTTCAAAAAGATCTCGACCAGGCGCAAGAACGAATCGAAGAGTTGGAGATGGAGATAGAAATTTTGAAGTCAGAATTGTCTGACAAAGCCGAGGGCGTCACTACTGTGTTGGAGGACGAAGACGGCCAGCCCATGTCTTTCAAAATGAAGCAAATCTTACAACAGAACGACAAACTCAAAGAGACCCTTGTCAAGTGCGTCAGATTAATAGAATGGTTCAAGCTGTGCTAGTTTTTTTAAATATTAGTACTTGCATTAAGCATGTTTCAGATTGAGAGATTTGTCGGCGCACGAAAAACATGAAAAACAGAAACTGCTGAAGGAATTCGAAGACAAAAACGCTGAATTCGATCAAATAATGAAATTCAATGACAAACTCAAAAGTCGTATCACTACAATGGAAGAAGAAATGGAGGAGTTGCACGGTTATGTAAGTTTTGCTTTAATTTTGTTGATAGCAAAGATGTTGTTCATTACATGTTAAGCCTAAATTTGCTTCATTGGCTGATTCAGACTGATGTAAAACTGTAGTTAAGCCGTTTAATCACAATTTATGAAGGTTGATGCCGCGTTGGGTGCTGAAGAAATGGCTGAAACCCTCGGACAGCAGAAGCTCACTTTGGAAGAGAGGATTAAGGAGTTGGAAGAGGCCGTGATGGAGCTTGAAGAGCTTCAAGAAGTTAACGATCAGTTGCAAGAAGGATTTAAAGAACAAGAGCAAGACTTCCGACAAGAGCTTGACATGAAGAACCTTCAAGTTTGGGAGGTGAGGTTTGGTCTCGGTCGTTACCTTCAAAAGAGAATTATCAATCGTCTTAAAATAATTCGGGAAATTTTCGCAGGCTCAACGGAAGACCGAGTCTGTTCTTGAGAGTTTAGCTGATCGTGAGCTCATCATCGTCAAATTCCGAGAACTCGTTCAAAAAATGCAGGAAGAAAATCAAGAATTGCGTTCACAACTAGAAATGTCCTCTAAATCTTCGTCCTTGTCTTCGTCTCTTGTTCCGGAAATGTTGGAATTCAAGGTCTGAACAACCCTTCCTCCCAGTATCCATTATGAGTCCCAATTGTTTGGCTGCTTCTTCTTCTGATTGTGTACCTACTTTGTTTTGGTTTGTTCAGAAAATGTTTGCCGAAACGAAGGCTCATGCTCGTGCTATTGAGTTGGAATTGAGACACATGGAGATCAAGCAGGCCCAACAACACGTGCAATACCTTGTTTCATTTATGCCAGACTCTTTCCTGACTAGAGGAGGTAAATAAGCACAGTTTTATCTTCGCATTCCTTCTCTCAATTATATGTTTCTTTAATCATGATATTGTTTTCCAGGGGACTCCGACGCGATCATGCTGGTTTTATTGATGCCTAGGCTTCTAGCCAAGTGTCAAGTTCTCATTTCCCAGCTCAGAGATAAGTTTCCGGATGTCGCACACGTTGATAAAACCACAGCCACTGCAGCCAAACAGTTTTCGGCCATGTCTCGTTTCTGCACACACATTCATCTGTTGCAGGTACTAATAAATCAAACCTGTAAGTGTTTATAACTCTAACATGGTGTGACTGACGTTTGGTACGTTTTGTGGTTTACAGGGTATCCTTCCATCAGTTCACTCATTCTCTGAACACTTGCAAACCTGAAACATTGCTGAAAGCGGGAGCGTCATATCCAGACATGGCCCAACAAGAGAAAGCGTTGGATGCGTACATCGAAATGTTGAAAAGAGAACGGGTTGATGAAAATTTGAGCACAGATAGCTTGGAGAAGATAGTAACTTATTTCAACACAGTCCACCCTACTCTTTTGTTGTCTAGTGGTGATTGCTCTATTCATGAAGGCCAACTGCTGGCAGATTTAGGCAAAGCGCTTCTCTGTTCTATTGACAGCGCTCAAACAGATATTAACATCATCCTAGCGTTGCTGCCGGAGGTAAGGACTACAAATAAAAGCCTATACCACCCCCCTCCTATCACGTTCAGATTCGTGCAATGACAAATTCACATTTGACCGTCAGGGAGAAGGTGTGGAGACGTTGAAGAAAATACAACCACTTCTCGAAGGTCTCCGAGTTCAAGTGAGGCAGGTGAGAAGGAGATCAGAAATAACCGACCTTCTGTTGGCCAACAACACCGATTTACCCGGCATCACAAAACCGATGATTATGATCAGCAATATCATCGCCACCGCGGCAGGACGGCTCATAGTAACGCCTACAGGTGAGCCCGATCCAGATGAAGAACTCTAAAACTGGGAAAATCATGTTTAGCCTCAATTTACCGTATTGATGTAAACAATTTTGTTTTGGAGAAAGAAATCATCGGTTTTTCGTGGGTTTCATCAAGAGTATGATAACTTTTACAGACCGTATTCGCCTTACTGCAATTCTTTTCTTTTAATGAATGGGAAGCTATTGTATACAAAGGGAACAATTTATTTCATTGAAAAAATTAATATTTCCTCTTTCAAACTGATGTTTTCGGTGTAACTGGGGCAATATCGGGGTTTTGCATTGTTTGCATTTGCATTGTTGTCTCTCTTATTACTGACACAAAATCAACGTATTTATTTAAGGGACTACCCTGGAAAAGTATGCTATGAGCTACCATTTACCATAACACGGCTGTGTCATTTTAGAGGCATTACTGAATCTACTAATAACTCTTTGAAGAAATATAGCGTTTCTCTCATTACACTTTACAGATGCCGACAGCCCCATCCCCAACTCAAAGCTGTTTGAATTGTTGAAACAAAGTTTCGACAAGCACTACGACATTATCGGTGATAAGGACAAAAATGTCTTGACTTACATGGAATCCAGCGTCGACTCGTTGGTCACTAATGTGGCTAACATCGTCAAAAATCTCACTGACAACGAAGACAAATACCTCTCTATTAAAAACGATAAGGTGCGAGTCTTTTTACGTTCTCTTGACATGAGTATTTTATTGAGGTAAATTAATTATTGCATTTCTTCTGTTGCAGGAAGGTATCGAGGCTCCTTTGACACTGAGAGCGCGGAAAGTGAAAGAAGAATTGAATCAAATGGCGTCTGTGCGAAGGAAATTGGAATCAAAAGAGGAAGATACACGTGAAATGAAACTTGCTCTTCGAGCAAAACAAGAAGAATTGGCCGAAATTACGCTGCGCAAGGACATTGCCGAAAAGAAGATGAAGGATCACGAAATCACCATAGAAACTTTCAAGGTAATTCAGCTTCGCACTGATGGAAATGACGTGTACCTAGTGCGAATTTATATGTGAACCTGTACATTTGGTCGATCAACCTACTCGGTTGTGAAGCCAAACAAGTAACATTTTTTTAGTTTGAAAAATCCGACGTCGTCATGTCAGACAAGCGAGATAGTTAAAATGAGCTATTTTGGGGCAGTATAATGGCTGTACTCTTTGGCTCTTCTCCTTAAATTCAAGTTTGAATTTTCAGAACGCATTGTGGTGGATCCTTAGTGTTCTACTCTTAAGAAACAGGAAAAAACAACCTTGGAAGGGGGGGGGGGGGTTCCGTGACAGTAGATATGAAAATACCTTTAACGCTGCCCTGTCCTGTCACAGACATTGATTGATTCTCCAACTGTTGCGTTTTCAGCGTAAATTAGAAGAGTCTTACATCCAATCTAAGAGGAAAGAAAAAGAATTTGAAAAGACCATGGATCATTTACAAAAAGACATCGAATCACTGGAAATGGAAAAAGGAGAGCTCAAAGACAAACTGAAGCTACTGCCTAAGAAGGCAGCTATGGAAGTGATGACCTCCAGCACGGCCAGTAAGTTACGTATGATCCAACTTCCGTTTCCATTACTTTTCACCTTCATGCTCACAGTCTCGTGTCGGCAGGTTTGAGTGGAGACGCGCCCCAAGTAGCTCCTGCAAGTGGAGGGCCCGTCAAGTTTGTCGAGTGCCCCTTCCTAGTCAACGAAGTCCGACATTTGAAATCGTTAGTCAATCAAGAAAGAAAAGCGAGGATGTCGGAACAGACGAAAAAATATTTGGAGATCCTCAACAACCTGTCACCTATTTATGTAAGTTTCGTTGCAACGCTTCTGAGATCGCAGTCTATGTGGAAACAGAAGTTGATGCCTCATAATATTATATACTTGTTGAAATCTGTCTGGCTGTTAATCTGAGAGGCCTGTGTTTGATTCTACAGCTAATTTATCTCAAAAAGAGCCGGACTCTTTCTTAGATGTAATAATCTTTAATTAATAAAAGAAAATCATTGACAATTTTAATTAGTTAACTTGACATTTTTTTAGTGATGGCTCACTAAAATGCCCGTAACTCCCCTAATTCATAGGAGAACTAACGCCCTATATTAGGGAATAACAAAATTTGGATTTTTGTCAGAAGTCATTGGCGTTTTGATATGTTTGGTCGAAATCAAGAAAAATCATTTCAAGGTAAAATAACTCGAAAACTAAACCTATAAAAGGCCAAGAGGCAGTTTTTGTTTGAAGTGAGCTGTTGAGTTGCTATTTTGTGGGGTAACAGCCTTGCCAACACCATGTACCTGTTGTACACTGCTAAATTGTTCTGTATTTTCCAGGTACCTAAGAAACTTCCCGACGAGGACATGAAACGCATTGATGAACTTCAAAAAAAAGTTAACCAAGTAGAAAAGGTAAGTCCGTCGTGACGTCGATCCTCACAGGGACCTCAATAGGTCGATGGCCCACTTATTATGTGATAGACGGAGTAAGTTGTTAGCGTATTTCATTAGGAATTTTTCAATTCCAGGATTATTGGGACAACCTTTACAAACCTTCTGATCTGAGTGGCGTTAAAATCGAGCATTGGGGAAAGGCCATACAAACTCATCTTGATAAATGGGAGCTCAAACAGCTCGAAATCAAAGAACGGGCTTTAGCTCTTCACGTGAGTAATTTGTAACCCCCCCCCCCTCCCCCCCCTCCAAAGCAAGTCACTAGTAGGAAATAATTTATTTTACATAGAACAGTGGAAGTTGTCGAAATCAGGAAAACATTCCAATTTTTATAAGAAGCTCTCAATTTCGTGGAAAACCAATTTTTAATTCTACCTAATTCACGGTGCATAACAGAATACATTGTAAAATGCCGCCAACTGATTTTATTTTTCATTTCGCTCAACTTTATAGAATGAAGTGGTTCAAGAGGTGATCCGGCAGAAAAAAGGTGGCCATATTATTTCCGATCTTCGACTTTTCCCTTCTCCAGAAATGGTCAAAGTAAGTGTTCGTATCCGTTTCCCCTTTTACGACGGTCTGCTCTTTCATTAAAGGGGTGAATGAACATTTGAAGCGAATCTAGGGTATTTAATACGTCGAATGAGTGATTTGCTGAGGTCAATCCGAATTCGCAATGTGGTAATTGGCTGGCGTTTAGAAGTGGATTGTGCCGCAAAAATCTATATGAATCCCCTATTTTGATTAAAAATGCAGGAATTTTGATCAGCATTAATCGGTATTCTTTTCAGGCGGCGCAAAACGAGGAGTGGGTTGAAATGTGTGAGATCACGATGCCAACGACTGATCCTGATCTGGTAGGCAAAAAGATTCCTCTCAAAGTTGACATCCCAACGTTCAACGAGATCCGCTGGAAATTGTATAATTTGGCGAATCCTTCGTGAAAATTACGGCTACATCTGTGTATTAACATTGTAAATGCGTAATCCCGCCCCCTTCAACGATTTTCGAGTTGATTTTTGACTCCGATGAGTCTCCCATTCGTAAAGTCGCATTCTAGTTATTCAAATAGCCAAGTGATGGTGGCGTGAAGATGGCTGCTTAGCGTCAGTCAAAACCGTTTTAATTCTGCTTGTCATGAGCTCGACCATTAAAAAAAAAAAAAACATTTTAACGTGGTCATCCCTAGATTGAGTTTAAATCTCAACTTCATACTTTAACATTTTAGCGAAATTTAATAAAATTATCCAATATTGTTTCTCCTCAAACCTGGGTTTGTCTTGTTAGTTTTGCCAACTAAGTAATTATTTATACTTTTTTAAAGATTTTTCATACTGCCTATAATTTTTATGCTTCGCTTTGTTGGCTGTTTTTTATTACTGTGATAGTTCGTTATTATTGTACTGATTGAGCGCCCTTCCTCATCCACTCTACCTATCGCTTTAATAAATCAATGTTTTCACAACGCAACATAACGTTTGATTTTCCTCACCAGCCGTTTAATAGTAATTAAAAGTTCTAGGATATATTTTACAAGTCGTCCTGAGATCTTGGTTGTGTTTGGAGAGATGAATACCTTAGGTTGTTCATGGGATAATCATTTTTCATAGGAGCAATGCTTCATGGTTACGTGAAGGGTTAGTTTATCCCGCTCGCTCCAGTACTCATCTCTGTGATGGATTAAAGGAATGGCATCGTTTTCTGCGAAAATGAGTTCTCAAGAGTTCGTGTATTTACGCCTCGATGGTCGTGTACCAACGCACTCAAACTGAACGCGACTTCCCGTTACTGAGAGAGAAAGTATCCCGAATGCCCGTTTATCACGGTCACCCCTGGCGTGAGTCTCTTATTCGTTTGACATTTCCGATGGCAACGAGAGTGCCATAATATGCGATTTGATAATCGTAGTTTGAGTAAACGGCGTGACAGCTGATACAACTTGAACTCTCCCCGAAGCCGAAGAAAGTATAAGTTCCTTCAGTTTGAATTTTCGCCTTGACGTTAGAAGAACGGGATAAATATCAAATTCCTTTGGGAACAAAGTACCTGAATGCTTTCTTAAATAGCTTATGAATTAAATTTTGAAACAAGTAGATTCGTTTTCAAAATCCACTCAGCGGGTGGCATAGATGGCCAGTTCTTTCTATTTTGTGATTCTTCTCTTGGAGAAATGCGGAAGTATAATTTTGTGAACGTGAAAGGGAAATGCTTGCTGATAATCTGATTTAATCCTAACATGTGTAACATGTGTAAATATTTGTTGTCTTCTGAGTGCCTGTGCAGGTAAACGACAACTGAGGAATGTTTTAATGATGGAAGAGCAATTAGCCACCCGCGAGTGCCCATCGTATGGAGAAGCGCGTCCTGATCGTTGGAGTCACGCGTTTGCGATCATTACGATGCAGCGGAAGAAAACTACTGCTCACTCTTCCAGGACTCGGTTGGTCAGTTTCCGAAAACAACTTGCCCTGAACTAATTAATCGTAGGCGTCTGGAAGACGTTATTATCAAGTGAACTTCGAGTGGGAATCACAGGGACGAGTGGGGAATGCACGGATGGGCTCCATCAAAACAAAATGTCTATTGGAAAGCCACTTCAGTCAGTTTTGAACTTTCAAGTGAGATGCGGGTGTGTTTCGGACTGTTACTGTGTAGTGTCTTCGTGTCCGGAGGACAGGAGTTTCCACGAGGTCTAGATAGTCACATTTCTGACCTTGGAGATTCGTTGGCCCAACAGAGCCACCGCAACGAGACCGTGACCGAAGAGCGGAGCGTTTTCAGCGAGCAGCGCAATGACGGTATCCACCATAAAGTCACCATCACCAAAAAAATCCGCTACCCGTACACTGTCCACGTGGAAAAACGAATCCCGAAAATCGTCGAAGTACCCGTCGATAAACCGTTCAACGTATACGTCCCCAAACCCTATCCGGTCATAGTCGAAAAGAAAGTCCCTTACGAAATCAAAGTACCACAACCCGAGCCATACACCGTCGATAAGAAAGTTCCCTACCCGGTTAAAGTTCTGGTTGACAAACCCTACACCCTGCACGTCCCCAAGCCCTACCCTGTCCACGTGGACAAAAAATACGAGTTTACCGTCGATAAAAAAGTTCCAGTGGAAGTCAAAGTTCCCGTGCAACGGCCCTACCCCGTGCACGTCATCGTGGAGAAAGAAGTCAGGTTCCCAGTCGAAACCAAAGTTCCAGTCCCTGTCAAAATCCCTCACGAAAAACCCATACCGATCTACGTCACTAAGCACGTTCCGGTCCACGTTGATAAACCAGTGCCATATACCGTGGAAAAAGTGTCCACTTATCCAGTCAAAGTTCCATTTAGGATACCTATAAAAATGCACTACCCTGAAGGTGGATCGGTTGAACAGCATGCAGCACACTTCGATCTGCAATCTCATCCTGACCACAACCTGGAATGGTCTGAAGCCATGGCATCAGTGACGAAGGCGATGAGAAATTCTGACCAGACGCAGGTTGCTTACGTGCGTCAAGGATTCGGCAGTTCTCATTTCAGGCACCCGCAATATTTTCCCTCGACCGTTAAAATGCCGTTTTTTTACACTGGAGAGAAGCCTAAACTCACCACCAAACTGCAGGCTGTTCAGCAGTCGTATAAAGTGACGGAGAGCCAGTCAGAACGAAGCCAAACCGGCCCTTTCTTGGGCAACGGTGAAAAGGAAGTTATGGTCCCACAGATTTTATTAGGCGACTCTCCGTCGGGTAATCATTACGGAGTCAACCATAGCCAGTCGCCATCACAGGCTTTTCAGCCTGGTAAATCTTTCACGGTATCAAACGTGGTTCACCACGGTCATCAACAGCAAGGTTCCTTCCCGTCGCAGCCACCATGGCACCATGAGGAGCATCAACAACGTTACCATCACCAGCAAGGGCGACAACCGTCATTTTCCCATCCCCATTTCAGTCAAGCACATGAGACACACCTTAGGCAACCACAAGTTACTGAACAAAATATGCATCAGCTGTCTCACCAAGCCCAACAGCAACAAGGAGCCTACTATAGCCCGCAATTTGCACCTGCGAACAGTCAAACCACAAATGTTCAACAAAACCTTGACGGCGCTGAGAGAATTCAAAGCGCTAAATTATTTCAACCAAACAACGTGGAGAGTCAGAAAATCCATTTCGGTGAGCCAAAATACGTGGACAATTTACCAAAACCTCAATTTGGAAACAGACAACCTTCGACGTTCCAACCAGTTGGTCTATCTCAGGGACAGAATCACCATAACCAGCTGAGTCACCGCGTTCCAAGCGCCACTTACATCCAGCCTCCTCTTGGCTCTCAGCAGTCGTCGCCTGAAGCTCAAAATCAACTTACGTCCTCCCGTCCAGCTGGGTCTTTCTACCAACAACCGAATCTTGACTCTAAACCGTTATTACCGACTCCGAGTCAGGTCTTGACAGGCACTCAGGACGACGGGATCTCCAGCAGTTACGTCGGTAGCAAGACTGTCCTCGAAGGGCAAGAACTAACGTACACTTCTTCCGTACAACACGACCAACCAACCAAAAAGCCTGAAACCAAAACGTGAACTCTTTCACGAGAACAACCAAATTTCGTTAATACCGCCCACTTAAAAGAAAATACAAAATACCATATTAATAATTACCGACCAGTAGAGGGAAAAGTTGTTGATTGATTTGAACGGTTGTTATTTATTTGTAATTAAATTATTGTAGTCCAAGGCTTATTCCCATTCATAAATCCGATTACGAATACAATTTATTACAGAAAATACTATATGCTCAATCAATACTAGTTCACTAATAAAAGTCGATTTTACAACAACAAAAATCTTCATCACTCACATATTTTTTGTAAATAATCGTTTTTTATGAGAAATTAAAACTTGTTTTCTGAAATAAAATATTTAAAAAAAAAATAATAATTTTCTTGATGAATTTAGAACCTACATTTCAATAAAGCAAAAATCGCATTTACTTACTAGTAAATTTTTCAACAACTAATTCTTTTTGTGAGAATTTTGCCTGAACTTTCTGTATTTTTGTGAATGTTAATTTTACTGAAATTTGTCTATTACCAACGTAAACAAGGAATCATTCTAGCTTTTATCAACGTTCAAGTGATTTTTTTCTTCAAAATTTGCCCTCTGTGGTGTATTTGTTTTTGAAGATACAATTGTGAGTTATCACAACGAAAAGTGAGTATAACGTAATATCTGTAGAAACATAAAACGTCACGTTTCATCGAAAGAAACGTAATATTAGTAGAATCTATGTTAATATGAGATTGAAAATTACTTTTCCGCTTGGTAAAACTTGTAGCTCACAAAAAATATAGGAAATTCATTAAAAGCCAACTGGGATAATTTTTGAAAAATGTCATAGCTATCTTTTTTAAATTGATTTGAGCTGTACTCTATGAGTGTGAATACACCCATACCTGGTTTCAGGTAGTAATAATTTATTTGACATAGTTTAAGTGAAATTGTCAATCAGAAAATCTGGTATCTGGAAAGTATTTTTTTCTCGGATTAGCCTAGTAGGAAAGTGAAGGTACGTGATAAATGAGTAGCACCTAAAATTCACCAATTATTGTTCTAGAATATTAGAGCGAGCGAAAATCGCATTAAATCTGTATTTATTTACAAATAAAACAGCGTGATTCCCTAGAATAAATTTATATTTTTCCTTTCACAACGGGTAAGATCGATTTAAATGTAAAAATCCTTTCCTGAAATCGATCAACTCGGGGAAGTTACGCCAGATTGAAATTATCAATAGGGAAATGATGCATTACTAGACGTTTATGAATATGGAAGGAGCTCGCAACCGTTTCGCGTGACTCGGATGTGCCACGTAACCAGTGAGATCAGTCACCCTGACGGTCTCAGAGGCTTTTGAGAGGTGACTAGGAAATTGATGCAGTATCGCCGATAAGGTTTTCACCTGCTTTCTTTCACTCTTCTTTTGATGATGCTGAAGACTATGGTAAACCAATTGTTGACAGCGAGACTGCCGTATAATCATTTTGTAGACTTGACGAGGAGAGTAACAATCAAATTATTGTTGAGAGTGCGAAATACATTTTAAATAAAAACTTCGAACATCTCCAACTATAACTTCTTACCTGCACGATATTGCAAGCCGAGTATGGATGGCGCTCTCGTTTCTCTAGTTAGCGCGAAAGCTAAGTCCGTAGCTAATAGGAAATTAGCTACTGTTCATTTCTTGAGTTGTTTCAGTAAGTTCATTTCACTAGCAGCGTATCATATTACATACGCAACGACGTATTGACGCAGATACCGTCCCACCAGTGCAGTTTACTGGTTAACAAGGCTTTTTCTTAAGGCAATTTTTTCTTTTTAGCCCCGATTCAACTACTGATACTTTTCCAATGAAATGCATTCGTTTCTAGTCTCTAGAGAAAATGTGAAGAGGGGAGGAACCCAAAGACTCAGTTTGAATTATGAAGGGAAGGTGGAGGGCACAGGACAGGTGTGATTCTGGTGTTTGCGCGGCAACACTCGAAACTGCCCTAGTTTCCGTACAGGGAATATTCAGTAGATCATAGCACCGAATTCCAATGATACATGTATCACTCACAATTTTTTGTTTACTTTGGACGATTTGAGGAGGGGGGTCGTGGAACACCCTGTATAGTTTGAATCCGTGTATTTCTCCAAGGTGCCTTGCCCTTAACTCAAAACGTTCGAACTTTGATAGGATACTTAATAAAACTAGTGTATTAAGCTAAAAAGTCTAAAAGTAGAAAGTCGGAAAAAACTAAATACAAAAAACAAAAGAAATATTTTACATCGATGATGACACCAATTTGGTATGTAGAGACCGGCTCATACATTAATAATATTTACAAGACCATCGAATACATAAAAAACGAACTATTTATATATCACAGTAAATGTCAAAAATTGACGGTGGAAAAATTTGGCTAGATAAAACGGTTCAACACGAGTCATACCGAACAGAAGAAACAGCTTGGGCTGATACCTCCTCGATGATAATTGGTGTTTCCCAGTTCACAATGACAGTAAATGGACAGTGAATTCGCTTAGTTGTAAACATTTTAAGAAATAGTTGAACAATAATTCAATTTATCTGAATTTTGGTAGGTACTGAATATACGGGATGTGTCCCGTTAGGATTTGCCCACTGTGTCAAATTTGTTAGGTAAGACTTTCTCTAACGTGTAATTTTGTTGATTTCTGTTGAGTGAAAAAAAAAATTGGCGGGCATTAATCGATTTCGAAGAGAACCTGACTTTCTGTCTTCAACTCGGTGTAGTGCAGAGTAGAGTCATCTGACTCGTACTCGTCGTCGGTCTCAACGTGGTTGTAGGTCTCCTGGCCGGTTTTGACGGGCATCCGCCGCTGCATTCCTCGAATACCTGAAACGTTTCGGTGGTTACGTTACTAATCAGCACAATTTGTCTACATTCGGTGAGAAAATAATTCCGTACGATTAGTTACATAGTGTTTTTTTGGAGGGGAAATCTAGAACTTACCTTTTTCCATGAGCCGTTCAATCATAGAGCGCTCATCTTGATCATCTTGTAGATGATCCGGATCCACGTTGAGCATTCGGTCTTTGTTCGGAGCGTACGTCAGCCTAGGCCAGTTGCCTATCGACGTGGACAAATGAAATATTGACTTGAGTACGTGAGAGTCTGTCTATTGAGTTTAGGTGATGGACGGACGTGCTTGCAAACTTACCAGGTGCTTTTTTCAGAAGCTTGACGGTCAGGCCCATACCGTCGAGATTCTCCGAAATAAGGCTAACAGGTCCGAAGAAGAAAATTTGCTTGGCGTAATTATTAGGGCCATTCGTTCCTTCAACGAATCCACTGAAACAAGAAATCAGATTGCTGAAGGGAACTGGAAACGATAATACTTGAGTTATCCCAAAACCACCATGTACAGCTGTATTTCTTTCGGTGACCAATGGCTTACTAATCTTTTATAGCCCACCCAGCCAGTACTGTAGCAAGGAACGGCTCTAGCTCAAGTGGTGCCAAAAACCTTGCAGCCCTGAATCCATGGGTCGAGGAACACAGCCCAAATTAACCTTGTTCCTAATGCTGGCAGTTCAAGAGTGTCCAGCATTTACCGCTTCATCTGATAATACACGCACAAGCCCTCAAAGAGTCTCCAATTTCCAAGATTACTCACACGCTCCGACACCTTAAATTGAATTAATTACGAATAAGGTACAAACCTGAAATACATTCTGGCAATCGTCACTTGCATACGATAGTCCACAAGACCGGGAAGTTTAAATCGAAGACCAATCTGAGAGAGGTTTTGTCGCCAAACGACTTCCGGGTTTTTGTATTCGAATGCAGGCACCAATCGG
Source organism: Cyrtorhinus lividipennis (assembly GCA_019603395.1). NCBI lineage: Eukaryota > Metazoa > Arthropoda > Insecta > Hemiptera > Miridae > Cyrtorhinus > Cyrtorhinus lividipennis. The sequence continues at coordinate 20,767,022 of CM034006.1, forward strand.
GGTTGCGAGTCATTTTTGAGAGTGAGTGATTCAGTCGGTTTTGGCCTACGCTCAGTAAACTCCTGCAGGTCGACAGGCTCTGTGTTGTTATCAAAGGACTTCGAGTCCTCAATCCTGGAAGGAGTGCCCACGCCTGGTCCTTCCGGAGCATGGCTCTCTGTGAGCTGGTGGGTTTCAGGTGTCTACAAGAACAAATTAAACCGATGAGAAGATTCAAGTAGGAAAAATACATCACAACGATTTGTCTCTGAAGATCAGAAATATTGAAGTCGATTTCTTAGGATAATTCGTTATCCTAACAGGTGATATCGCAATAACCGGAGATAGCCACGTCTAGCTCTTAGCTAGCTGCTGGATTCAAACAGCCAGTCACAGCCTAATTGAGCTGCGATGTATTATAAAATGTTCATTCTCATTTATTCACTCACTTACACAAGAAACATTACAAAAACCTGTAACGTTATGTCAATTCTCATTGATTTTTCTTCCCCAGTTCACAACTAAACACGTGAGTTTTTTCTTAACGAACAAAAGTAATATTGTGATTTTTAATTTTTTATTTACGGAGATTTAAAATAAAATTCAATTATTTAATGAACCTAGTAATACATATATCACTAAAAACTTACCACCGACCTAAAAAATCGGATTGTAGTAAATTGTTTAGACATTTTTGCCAATTTTATTTAATTTGCGGATAAGTGGTGACGTTTGCAAACGATACCGGAGATCACAAGGTTTAGAGTAATACAACTTTTATCAGAAGAAGCTTACTTTAAAAAGAGCGTGAGCAACATCCACCAATTCCTCCTCATCAAGATTATCCCAATTGAACTCGGGAAGATCTCCGACAGGTGGGTTTTGATTGACCTCTACAAGAGGACGGAGGAGTTCTACGGGTTCTTTTTGAATTTCTTCGTCGTCGCTGACGTCATTTTCGTCAATTGTCGTCGTTTCACTCAAGGCATGATGTTTCCGCACTTCCTCTTCATTTATGTCGAACGTCGGAGTCGATTTATTCCCAATACATATCTTCAGAAGTAGTTCATTCAATTTGACGACATGACCTTCATCAAACCCGAGTAAAATGACGCGATGGCACTTTCCTCCCGTGTTTTTGGGTGCCGCTAGACTTTCAACCTGTTGACGCAGTGGGGGAAAAAATGAAGGATAGAATTGACTCGAAGTAGAGCATGAACTTCTGAGAACAACGACTTACTTTCACACAAATGCCATCAGCGGAGTATCTGGAGATCAATGCCTCGAATTCAAGTTTAATATCTTCAGTGCCACTACTACCGTACTCGTTAGACAGTAAATCGGAAACTCCGAAAAGGGAGCACTCAACCGCCTGAAAAGAGTGCAGTGTGTGTTACCGATACCGATCATTGATCCAAAGAAAACATGGAAGAAAACACTTGGTATCACGATTAGGAAACAAACCCTGAGAGAAACGCTGGGCCCTACTACCGAACCGAGTGTATCGGCAAATCGTCGGGTAGTATCCTGTAGCAAAACTATTCAAATTCAAAGAGGGCTGATATAGTTTACCCAAAATGGGCGTGACTCCTGTTGCAATAGTTCCCGTTATCCAAAACGTGTGGTCCACAGAGTTATTCTTCCTAGTGAGAAATTTAAGTTAGCGAATTTGGGCAATTCTGTATAAAACTCGGTGATGATTATCGTGAAAAGAATTTTTTTTTTTCAATAATATAAATATTTACTGATTTTATAGGTCAGTCATTTGACTCGTAAATTTTATCTCCTAAAGTTTTTTTAAAAATTGTATTTGAAACTCGAAAAATGAGTATGTTTATGTTTAGGGGAAAACCTACAATACCTACAACGAGAATTAGCATTGAAGAACAATTTTATGCATATATGTTAAAATACATTAGGATTACAAACGAATTATTTTTGTGAAATCTAGCGATAGCGCGATAACTAAAAACGTTGTAGACCTCAGGTGTGATTGATATTACATCTTTTTTTTTGTATTCCCCACATGGTAGTCATTATCCTCTTATTAATTTTCCGATTTTAAGGATAAAAACGGAGAAGAAGGGGATTTTTTAAAATACACAACTTGCTGAGGGGACAAGAGGATTATTTATCATGAAGTACTTACTGCGAAGAATCAGAACGATTAGTAAAGAAATAGGGGTTCTAAATTGAAGAGAACTTTCAAAGTAAAGTTGAGAACCTTGAAAAGTAACACTGCATCTAGTTAGCCGAGGATTTACCTGAAAGGGAAGCTTCGTAACCAAATTCGAAGGGATCAAGAACAATTCGTCCAGTCGAGCGGAGACAGTTTCACCCGAGTCTACAAAAAATACGATCGCTCTATCATTTTCCTCCACTTGTTCGACCCTACATCGATGCCACAACCTGAAAAAATAACGGTAAGAATTCAGTTCAAATAAATATTTTCTTTCTCTTTTTTAAAAATTTATTTTCTGTTCCTCTTTTTTCCGAGACATTTTGTTTTATTTCAAGGATCTTAACAAACAGCCGGTATTCTTTCCCCCCTCCGTTTTTAATTGTTTGTAGCACTTTATGGTGCCACAAGGAAGGAATATCAATTTAACACTTAAAAATACGTGCACCCTTATACAGAGTGTACCTTTAGTTGCCTCTTAACAATTCCGCAAATTTAAATTAAATTAAAATAATTAGTTTCAACTCCATGGATCTCACACCAACCCAAAATATCGACACCAACTGTCGGGAGTCGAACGAGTTCAGCGTTGAAACACAATTCATCCTTACGTATCAAATTAAGCGTCTTCAGCGTCAGTACGTTTCGAGAATGTTGGAGGAACAGGAATTTTCAAGCTAAAATACACAACCTCACTCGCTGGGCGGATCGCAACCGATAAAATATGTCAAGTGAAATATGCATACGTATTTCGTCATTGCTGAGGTTTTCACAAGAAAAGAAATAGTTGAAATTTTGAGTTTTGTTAGTTCCGAAATTCCGATTCTACGGTGGAAGAGGGACGAACTTTGTAATGACTAATACTACTGTAGATAGAATCTGACCTTTCATTTGCTGCAATCGAATCGCGCTCAATGACGCATATATCGCTGAGTTTGGGGGAAGAGAGGGCAGTTTTCTCTTTGGTGAGCGCTTTCTTGATGTCTTTCTCCAGCTCAATGCGCCTAGGAACGAGGATACATAAAATTAAATTTTGATGGGGCAACGTTCAACCGTGGTGTGTGTTCATATGGAAGGAAAATAATTTACCTTGGTTGGAACTTGTTAGAAGTGACATAAAATTGGGCGGGCGATATGACCGCTGTTACAGCGACGTTGACGTAATTTTCTCCCGTGTTGAGATGCGCCCATGCCGTTGAATTTTGATGATCTTGAAGATCTACGGTCGAATTTTCATATATTCCGGTGTAATCTAGAAAACCCAGGCCAATAAGGAACTGAACGCCGCTCGCTGCATTCTCCGAGTAATCAATAATCATATACTGCTAATCGCGTAAACGTAACATTTTTCAACGGCAGCGAAAAACTGCTCACAACGTACCATCACCGTAAGCCCGCTTGAACAGTTTCTCGATATTATCGATGTAATCGGGGTTGTGCTCGCCGAATTGGTTCGTGATAATGTGAGACCGAATGTTCAGTACGTTTGCCGAGGCGTACCGCATAGTTCGTCGCCACGTCAGATTGTCCACAACGTAGTTATGACGAGTAGCGAACAAAATCTACACAAATAATGATCGCAATCAAGCAAGAATTACTAGGATTACTAAGCAAGAATTACTATTTAGTTGCAGGTTTGAATAGGTAGAAACCTACTCTTCCGACGATATCTTCATCTGAGAGTTCTTCAAAGTCGCGTTTTCTGATTTCATTTTGGACTGACCTTCTTGCGGTCTCGCTCCACGATATGTCCGCATCGATCGGTCGTAAGTTACCAACGTAAACAAAAATCGCCTGATCTGGAGAGGTTTGGTAATTTTCCGGTAGTTTATATAACGAGTAGGTCTGAGGAAGACATAGAAGTACAATATTGAGTTAAGACTGCGATTTTTGGTTATTCGGAACTGATGGAAAACCATGCTCACCTCGGCTTCTAATTCCTCCCCATCGTCCATGAGGAAAATCTTGACTCTCGTTGGCTCCTTCTCTTTATTCGTTTTAGTTATTTCTAACACCCTTGCACGATGGTATTTGTCCTCCATATCTTCTTTGTAAGCGAGGACATCGCCAGGTTCGGCGCGCCAGTGCTGCCGCCTGCAAGCAAATTCAAATTCTAAAATATTTCGACTACAGCAAACTGACTTTGTAATGATCACACCTCGAATACTTGCCTGTTTATCGGTTCATTGAAATACGTGGAAATTCCGACCTTCAAGGCAAAAAATGACCCCCCGACTTTAGTCCAGGGCTTGGCCCCTTCTGGGTCGGTGTTGACGGCTAAAATTCGAGCGGCGAATTTCACTGCGGAAAATATTTTGAGTATTCTGATTTTGATTAACCTCCAGCTAAAAATGTAAAAAAAAGTTCATTATTTCTCAATGGTTGTCATTCCTCCAGTATTTCATTCGAGTGGGAATGATGATAATTCTTTGGTGTCTCCGAAGTAGATAATTGGAGAAACAACTTTTTTTAAATATACATTTTCAAAATGCAGTTCTTGCTGGAAAATAACTTTCCCGGTATACTGCAATCGGCCCAAGACCAATTCGAGATTCGATACAAAATGATTACTTGGTCTCCAGAAGTCTCGAAAACGCATCTTCAAAAAAACTCTTCAAGCATACCTACTCTCCCTTTATGCGTGACGATAGAGGCAACGATGAAGTTTCGGTGACCTACTAGAGCCATCAACTACTCACTGCGTAATGCACAACTCAAAACGGCTTACACAGGACGAATATTCGGGAATCTAAGCATTTTTCACCAGAAATGGTCAAAGTTTTAGAGAGAACCTCGACCTCAGGCATGAAAAAATACTTAGGTGGATGTAATTAAGAGAATTATAAATCAACAGAAGCGTTACGAGAAGATACAAATGAGACCAGAAGAGACGTTCCATTGGATCATACATTTTTCCAGTTATACACTCTCCAACTAATAGTTGACGTTTCTCTACTGCACATAACAAATTGACAGTATGGAAATTGTGGAATGAAAATATGCCTTCCCCGGACATAGAGGCAGAGGTTCCGAAAAGCATTAAAACACACTAGCGCTCCGCGATACCTACTTTTGTTCTTCACCACGGGATCGGTCCATTTCAGGTTTGATAACGTGTCGCTGAGGGCAAGTTGACTCCATGTAGCACCGTCCGCAAGAAAGTATCCGATCACAGATTGAACTAGTTTTCGCTAATTCCTTTTTCATTTCAACAGCCTAAAATGAAAATTCGTGCATTTGAGAGTTCAATAAGTAACAACGGGATTAGAATTAGTTAATTAATAATTAACTGATAGTCGCTCGAAATGGCGATTCAAGGTTCCCAATTTCTAAGATTCTTTAGTTGAAAGGAGGAAGTATGGCCCGCAATTAGATTTCAAGACCGAGTAATTCGATTTTTCTTCTTCGGTTGCCAATCAGGAGAAAGATGGGTGTCACTCCGGTTAAAGGAAGAAATTCCAAAGCACAAAGCAATATTTTTGATTGATCTGGAGTCACACAAGCTTCATGTGAATGAGGAATGAGGGGGAGTTAGGTCCCCACTTCTTTACCATTAGCTGATTCGAAGACAGGCTAACTCTGAAGCGGGAGAGCTTATAGATTCCTAAAAATAAATCAGACGGCATCCAGAGAAATTTACCTTAATGCTTTCCAAAACTTCAGCTCTCCGCGAGTATGGAAATGGGTGCCGTTGCAATAAGTTCATCAAGAACGGGAAGGGCGCGTCACTAACTTTATCGTCGAAGAGGACGTGGACGGCACACTGCGACAGATTGATCTGTGAAATTTAAGATAGTAACCAACATTATTTCCGTTTTCTCATAAAGAAGACTGGCTAGGAAACTCGTGGTAGCTCACCTCTGGATTGAGTATTCTGTCCGGGATATGGCTTTGCAACACGGCGAATCGCTCGCTGAATGTTCTTCGGCTCGCAGGTAAGTTGAAATGAATCACAACTTGAGCATCGGTAACGTAAAAATCACCTAGAGTGTTGTCGGTAAGGACGAGAACCGGGGGCTTCTTGGACTGGATCCATTGATCACGTACCTCTGAAACGGCGATTCCACGTGCGATAAGAGTTTGGTGCAATGGACGATCGGCTCAGCCTAAAGCCTGCTTTGCCTAGCAGCAAAACTAGAAGATCTGAGAGCGTTTGGAACAAAGCGCTCGGAAGGGATAAGATTTTTTTCAAAAACCGTATTTGAACACACCAGGATGATGGTAGACTGACCAACTAAACGAGATGTTTCCATTTTTTCGTGAGCATGGATGAAGTTGTGCCCAGTGCAATGCTCCACTTTCATTAAAAATCTCTTCAACTTCATCAGGCGAATTACAAAAAATTGCGATTTTTTTGTGCACATATTGGTTTATCAGTTCTGCAAGAGATATGATCAGAATTATTCCATTGTACAAATCTTCAACCATACAAAACTGAAACCGTATTCTCGTCGAAAAGAATGTAAATGCCAATTACTCAGTTAGAATGAAAATTCATGATTACCTCGAACTTTAGTACGCCTGGAGGTAGTTTCATTGTCACATAATGTGACCACAAGGCCTATTCGGGCGTAGAGCAATGCTTCGGCATAGGATGTGATGATTACAACAGGCGCCTCGAGGTCTTTGGAGCAGCATGTCTCGATGGAGCGAGACCACCGCTCGGCATTGATTATAATCTGAACCATCAAACTCTCAAAACCCTCTCCTTTTTTCTTCCGAAACTCTTCTAAAATCTTGAGTTTGCTGAATATTTCTTTGAGCTGCGAACCAATGAACATGGTAGGACTTAAATTGCAGGGAATGTAACTTCAACCAATGACAGTATTGAATCAAGCACACCTCCTCACCTCTGAGCCAAATAGTTCATTGAGAGTATCATACTGGTCCAAAACCAAATGACACAAGCGGAACCAATTCGTCACAAGGGGGTGTTGCAGAAGATCAAGCCAACATCTGGGTGTGGTGATGAGTACATCGCATCCATTCGTAAGGTCTTCCTAAAATAAAATGGATTGGAGAGTTTCTAACCTTTCATAATCCCCCCTCTCAAGCGTCAATCAGAATATTATCTGGGTCTTTGGGAGGAACCATCGTTAGGACGAGACCCACAAGTCCATCAGGAATCTGAAGCGCCCAAGAATAGTGTGATATACTTGGAATAATGGCTTTGTAAAGGGAAATCATTATGTGGCAATTGTTAGCCTATTGTTGCAAGCTGGCACCTGCGCCCCTCAAATGGGCTGCCGGCGTCTCAGGATCAACGACCTGTGGAGGGCTAAGGGTCACTTTTGAGGAATTGTGCGTCGTATCAAATTGGCTGGAACTTCCCCGTTCACTCGAGACAACACGTCGAGTTCCCAGAACCAGGGAAGGTTTGAGAGGTTCTCAGCCAAGGCAGCAAGTATAAAACGGACCCAGGAACACCTCGCAGTTCAGTTCAGTTTGGAGTCCAGATATAGACGCTTCGTGTTATAAATCGTGCCAAATTATAAATAGTGCAACAACCGCAAATTGTGATTGTGTAAGTGCGCGAATGTGAACAGTGTATTCAAGTGAACGATTGTTAATAAATTATTTACAAAGAATATAAATCGCTACACTATTACGGGACTTACTGAAACTCAATAGTGTTCAACTAACCATGCGTTCCTTCGCTGATCCACCTCTGAAGGTCGCGATGATGGACTGAGGAGAAATAAGACCATCGGAAAATATTGAGCAATGTTGCTTCAGTTCTCTCACACGGTCGGAGGATGGAGCAACAAAAACACATCTCGGTCCGTTACCAGGGCTCAACTGAAACATGAGAATGAATCCTAGAATGAGCGACGGCTATTGAACATAACATTTTTCGCACTACTCCATCGTCGAAGTGCGATAGCTAATTGACATAACGCGCCGTTATGTAAAAAGGTTTTATGTAAAAACTCACTGCAGTGTAATGTTTTTCTTCCGTCAGAAGATGAATTAGAGGTGCAACAATAGCAGTGGATTTTTTAGAACCGGGAGGTCCGACGAGAACCACATTCCTTCTCTTGAGAATCGCTGGCATGGTGGATCTTTGAGGTCGTGTCAGATCACGACATCTTGTACGAAGAATCTGCCGATAAAAGATATTGTCTAATGCCCTTTTCGAAGAAGTGAAACAGGGTAATTAAAGAACTGTTACATTTTATTATCAAGTTTTCCCGCAGGATCCATACATTTCTGTTCTATTGCCACTATAAAAACAAATTTCAAACGAGGAGGAAAACGCATATAATAAAAATGAGAATTCAAATTTCTACTGAAAACTGAATTTACCACGTAGAGAATTATAGATAGATGGTATTTTTTACGGAGTACAAAACAAGACTGGAATATACCCCCTATTAATTGGCAAGTAGGCTATACCTGACTTATTTTCTCGTGAAAGTCCAAATTGGAAACAAATTCGACAGGCTTGAAATCAACAGATCCATGCACAAAGCCAGAACTGTATTGAAGAGTCTGCTTCAATTCAACATTGGACGCAGACCTGTAATCAAGATAATCAATATAACATCATCAGCAATTTGTTCAGGATTGAAACCCTGAAGTTCCTAATAATTTCAATCTTTAGGAGAGCTAGACGAATCATTAAAAATCAGAACTCATCCTATGTGAACGTCCACAGGAAAACGTAGTCCGGAAGCAAATTTTCCAGAACGAAATGTCGAAGTCTAGGTCGACTTTTTGGGTTATTGTCGATCCTATAGGAAATTTAACGTAGCTTCTGGATCCGTAAGCGATTTTATGAATCGAATATTAGAAATCATCGATAAATCGCAAAAAGTAACGCGCAGAATAACGTTCCCTAGCTTCCTAAGTTTTCGTTGACGTTTTCGTGCGAAGAGTGTCTTAAACTTTGATTGCCTTTTTCTCAAAAACGCTTTTTTGCAATTCAGAGGTTCAAAAAATGATAGCTTTCCAACGGATTAAAATATCGACATTCTGAAAACGGCATCGTGTTAAGGAGCTTCTCATCTATGAGGATAGGCAAAAACACATTTCGAAATACGGATGCTAAGGAACGTTTTCATGTGGACATTCATAACTCAAGGGTACACAGGATGATTTTTTTCACCAAAAACCCCACTTTCGCAAAAACACAAATTTTATTTCACATTATGCATGCTATTAGAAACGCAACACGGAAACTAAGTTGAGAAATTGCCAACAACTTGAGATTGCAAAAAATGAACATTTCCCTTAAGAACACTTTTTGGAACGACATTTCGTCACTAACCTCCAAATGTCATCTCGCGCGCTGCTGTTCTCACGTACGTCAGGCAGGGCCGAGCTCACGGCGACATTTTGGTCTGCCTTCTGGACAGAGGTTGCTTCCTTCGGGGTGACTTTAGTTGGAGTTGAATTATCACATTTTGCTTTCAGGAGAGTGGCTACCTTCGGACTCGTGCCGCTCAAAAATCCCGCAAATGGATTTATTGAATGATTAGGTAACAACTCTACGATAGAGGAATCCACCAGACTCGATTCACCAATCGACTTTACGCTACCCATGGGGGATCGTCCTTGAAGTGGCTCCCTCATCTCCAACAGCCTGCCTCGGCCACGAGGGAAAACGGGGACTTTGTTTTCATGGGTTTCAAATATCTGTCCCCTACCTTTAGAAAGAGGCGTTCCCGGAACCTGAGGAGACTCATGCAACCCATTAATAGGTGTTTTTCTCCCTAAGCGCATACGGCGTTCATCTATTGGAAGAGTTGGAATGTTGACATTTGAGTTTCTTGAAGTAGGTGATGCACAAGGTCTGAATGCCGGTGTTGAGTCGTTTTCCACAATTCTCGCTTCCTCGTTTTTCATTTCCAGCACACTGCGGCGCGTTGAACAGGAATCACCGATCAAATCTGGTGTGGGGTGGGGTGTTCTACGGTACCCACTTCCATCCTGGCGTGCCGCCAATTCATCAGGTGCGCCGTCGAACTGTCCCTCGTCCAAATTTGAGTCGGTCGATTCTTCATGTCCATTTGTTATTATCGCTTCCGCAGAAGATAGAGTACTTGTAGTTACCACGGATTCAATCTCGTCCGTTTTGTCGCCACATGCATCTCTTGAAGAGCCCAACTTTAAACGGCCGTTGAATTCGTTAAAAGACTCTATGAAAACTATCGGAATGATGCAGTCTTCCTCTGGTTTGATGAGCGGGTCGTTTTGGTAAGTTAGCTTCCGAAACTCAACTAATTTTTGGGAATTGCACACCACTCTGGGGGCAGGAGGAATGTTCATCTCTTTGTGCTGAAACAACAACGCCGCTAAGCATTAATAGAAAATAAAGATAGAACGTTGATGAAGGAAACCTGAATTCAGATTCAAAATTTCAAATTAAATTAAAAAAACTACTGTCAACTTCCAAAATTAAAAATTCCGAAAAAAAATAATTGATGGCCGACCTAGCAATAATAATTTGTAGTTGCCGACCCTACCACGACTTTTACCAATCAAGGGATGTTACACTGTTACACAAAACCTTCAGAGCGTTGAAAAGACTCCAACATAATTTTTTCTACCTGCTCTTGATCTTTCAGAACCAAAACATGAGAACTTGTCATGGAAAAGTATGAATAATGAGGTGGATATTGAAAACGTTCTTTACCACGGGAAGCGGACGGTTGATGAGTTCATTAACCAGCGTTGTTTCTTCTTTTATGCAATTAATACAATTATTCTTACGCAAAACTGGAAAGGAAAACCAATGTCGACAGTTGTTCACCACATCAAAAATACACGTACTTAAATGTACGTGTTAACGTGAGGAGAACCGAAGATAACGAACCTTTGATAAAATCTGCACGACGACGAACGATATCGCTTTCAACTAGATGGTCCAATAGGTCGCATTGCGTCCCTTTCTTTGTTTTGAGAATAACTTTTCCAAAAACGCAACAGTCTGGGTCATCGTAAACGTCGCTCGACGCCAAAAATTCAATAGAGGAGCTGAGATTGAAAAGTTTGTTGACGTGCTCTCCGACTACATCATTTAGATATTCTCTGTCTCTGTGAACCCAGAAACAGGTGGATGTCCGGAAAGCCACAGGATGAATATTCTACTGGGTACCGCCAGTTCGGAGGTAATAACGTGAAACTGTACACCTGAATGTTCATACTTACACATGCCTTAATTTTGCCCCGTACAAACCAATGATATGAGGTGCTTCATAGTCCATCCCCTGTGGCAAGTTTTCGAATTTGAATATGCTCGAGGAAGGCACTTTGACACGTTCAAGGCGATCGACCAAGAAGACATCGTAGAATATCAGTTCCGTCACGCCACAACGGCTTAGTCCAATAATTTCGCTAGTTCCAGTTTCTTGGACGACGCCTCGGTCGTACAATCCATTGAAGTGACGAATGAATACTCTCTGGAATGATAAGGAAAACTAATGTTTTCATGACGTTTACCAAGCTCTCGACACCACGGAACAGGTTCAAGGGAGAATACCAGTCACCTAAAAATTCAAGATGTAATACCACGATATAATCAGTACGAAAACACTTACGTCTCCAGGTAAAATACGTGAGGGTTTTATGGGTGTTTTGCCCTCAAACAAGCGCTGGTCGGGTTTAGTACATTCAGAGCAACGAACCCAATAAAAACACGCGTTGACCATCCTGACAACCTCAATCTTCCCATCCTTAATTGGGTGCTTCATGCTTGATCTGAAATGAATCCCAAAAATGGAAAGAAGGATTGACGAATGTGTTCGCTATTAATAACCATGTTTTAAATCATGAGATAACCCCGTTTGGGATATGTACAGAATAATATATTTGTATGGTGCAGGTAGGCGCAGAATGGGAAAAAATTCTACACAATTAGCCGCGTGAGGGAGAATACAGTCAAAACAGGCTTGATTATTTTTTAGCAATGGTTTTTTTCTACTTGAAAAAAGAAGTTGAAGAAATTCAGTTTGGCATAAATGCATATATATGCAGCGCATGAACTCGATATATTCATGACAATAGAAAACATTATGAAACTATTCATGGCGATTGGTTATCAATTCTCGTGCCATGGCCGTTTACATAACGACTCCTTTTATCGATTTACGGTAATTATTTATGCACCATCACATACCCGGTGACCAGAACCATAGTATACACCAGAATCAAACAACGCTTGGCATAGAACACCTCAAACCTTCAACTACACGCAAGAAAAACCTTTTCATTCCATGTTCAACCACTCAACGCCACCTGAGGCGCTTGCCCACGGCGTCTGTTGATCCTTGGTAATCATATATCTGCTATCAGCAACCAGTGTTGCCCATTTTCCCAATCTGTCGCCCTATGAAACTCTCACCCCCACGCGACCACAACTGAAGAAGAAAATCGGTAGTCTTTTCTCTTTATATAGCAGAGATTTGTCCAAAGTAATAGCTTTTAGAAATTCATAGATTCATTAATCGTTGGATGATCAAGATCAATCATCTATCTCCTATCTTTTGTTATACCGTAATTTTTTTCCAAGTACTGTAATTGTATTGAATAGCAATCAGGAAGAGTGAATTATATGCACTCTCGATCATGGAATTCCTTCTATGATTCTCGATAACCTGCCATGGAAGAAAGGGATCCCTTTCTTCCATGTTACCTACCTGCCAATTGCCATCCCACTAGTGATGGGCGATACAGGCCGGTGTATCGATACGTATCAAAATTCGATGTATCGATATTCCTTTGTATCGATACAATTTACAATATTTATCAGTATCGATTATTTATATCGATATATTATTGTATTGATACATCGAAACTGAAAGTCAATAGCCAAACAATAACAAATTAACCTTAACCTCTAATTTTATATTAATCGAAATAAATTTGTAATTTTTTAAACGTTAACTAACCTTTTTTCAATGTGGAACTCTCTTACATCTTTAAATATCCAAATTAACTGAATCATGAAACAAGCTATTATCTATACGATATTAGTATTGATACTGATACAGCGGGAAAAATATATGGGGTGTAACCGGTTGACCGACCTACGGGTTTGACCGACCTTGTAAATAAAGCGATTTTAGCGCATCCTATAGACTTTTCCCCAGCTTTTTCTCTCTACAATTCTGCTTGACTTCACATGCACATTCTCATGCAAAGGAAATCGGTATATCGATACGGGGGTCCGCGTATCGATACACCCGTTTGCATTGATACAAAATATCGATATTTTTTCCTGCTGTATTGATATTTGTATCGATACGCACATCACTACATCCCACGTCCGGATGTGCTTGGCCTAACATAGTACGAATAGACATTGAGGGATTCGGGATTGATAGAGAAGATCTGGAGTGATCATGGAAAGTTATGAATGGTAAGCGGTGGTCCGGGATTGTTGTAGGTGATTAGACACGGTAACAAACAGATAAAAACCATATAGGTAGGTACTTCGGTAACAAATCACCCACCGCCACCCTGGGCTGCTATCGCTGACAAGATAATGCCAGAGGGTGAGGGCATGGAAGATGGAATAAGGAAGTATGGGATGACACGAAGTACAATGGAAATTGAGGAAATTTTCCTTTCGTAAAATGGAAAATTTATTTCAACTCTAATTGTAAGACGCTGATACAGTTTTTCAAATGAATAATAGCACATTTTCCAAGGATCTGAGTATTTAGTCAAAATCAACCACTGTGCTTCATAGTAACTGACAAATAGGCATTGGCTTTGAGAGAGGCAGGCCTTTCAGTCGTGTAGCAGTCCAGTCGCAAGTACATTTTCGAAACTTATAGAATACCAGAGCACAGGAAAAGAGAGAAAAAAAAACTCAAATCCTTTTATAACCACATACATTTATTGGAACAATGTGTTTTATACAATACAATTCATTAGGTAAATCATAACTTTGTAAGGGTGGTTGCCTAGATGTACAGCACAACTCGTGAATCCCACGCCTATCAATTCAAGTTGCAATCTACCACAATTAAATCATCTACTATACAACACGGACAACGAGAGCTTCGTCGACCTGGAGTAAGGATTGACTGGGTTTTAGTGCATATCGTAGACGCTCTGGAGAGCGAGTTCAGGTTTGTCGTAACCCAACTTCTCAGGGGTGTCGATTCCAAGTTCGTTGAGGGTCGGGGTGATCTCCTGGATGATGTACGGGTAAATGGTGCCAACATCGGGGCCACATTTGTGCTTGATGGCCTCGATGAAACGCACGGCAAGAGCGTAGTCGTTCACTCGCCGACATGCCCGGAGAGCAGCGTTGATGATCCTAGGCTCCGGGACGAGATCCATGCCGCAGAGGTCGTTCATCGCCTTCCTGATGGACCACCCATCAATATCGGGCTTGTTGAAGAAATTCTCGTACCTTGAATCGAATTCCTCGTCGGTTTCGGTGCTCTCCTTGGACATGGAACGAACATGAGCGGAGACCGCCCCCGGACGTACAACCCCACTCAGAACGATACCTCGAGAGGCGTTGAAAACTCGAGCTGCAGCTGAAAACATGTTGCCACTCTCCGGTTCTGGGATTACTAAACGAAAAATATATGGAGACTGCTAAAAATCGCCTCCTTCAGGGTGCGACGGAACAACGAACAAGCAAAAATGTCGTCCCTGAAAAATATCAGCTGATTGTGCCAAATGCAGACTTCTACCAATGTTACCAACTGAAAAGTTGTTGTGACCACCTACTTGTCTTGAAATACAACGGTGTCAGACGAGCATCCGCCCAGACTCGTTGTTTCGTATGTACTATGATTGTACTCTTACAAGAGTCCTTAATTTTTAATTGACTTTATTTTACTCTGGGCACGTACTCTAGAAAAGTTTGTTAGCTGACAGCAACCACGCACGCACATCCCTCAAAACAATCACTCCATCTAGATCCTTTTCTTGAGCATGAGTTGAAAATTAGGGATTATCTCCTATACATGATTATTGATCTCTTAAAGTACTATTTATGGAAGAATTTTTTTTTTCAAGAATACTATTTTTCTTGAACGTAGGGACGTTCCGATACCACTATCGATACAATATTTGGTATCGAATCAGTTTCGAACCAACGGTATTGATATCGATAGAGTATCGAAAGGAAAGTATCGATACTTGTAGTATTGAATGACACCGTGGTGGATTCGGAAGCACAAAATTCCAGGGTTTTTCCCAGTGAGGCCCTAAAAAATTCCCACTCAAGGCACAAAAATTCCTACTTCTTTTTATTTTTTATAAGCTACAATGTTCTTCTCATCAGTGTCTTTATCGACCTGCCTGGTTCGATACCAATACTGCAGATTTTCTTTCAATACTAGTATGATATTGAATAATACGATACCAGTAGTATCGAAACAAAAGTATCGATACTTACCCATATCGGTAGTATTGGAACGTCCCTACTTGAACTTGTACGGCGTGAGCTGCTACTCACGACCCTCTGTTCCGTTTTCCGATAACGGTTTTTTGTACTTTGTACCTAGATCAAAGCTTGTCAGCAGATTTTTCTCATTTACCGTAAATTGTTTGTCATGCTTTCAGTGACATTATACTGTGTGCAACCAACGTAAGGATATCTTTTGAACACGACCGTGATTCAATAGGGGTAAGCATTATTGTGTTTATTCAAATATTAGTTTGGGCTTTCATAATAATTATTACGACGAACACGAACTTATTGTTGGGATTACCATAATTTGTACGCATACGCATTACCGACCAGGTGCACGTCCTTCAGAAGTACTGCTGATTCACTTCCTACGACTGACATCAGCAGGTCATTCAAGCCATGTCCCGCGGTACGACTCCCAGACCATCAAGCTCCACGGAAGGTGATAGCTGGTCAGAATTCAGCGAGATTGTAGAATTCAAAAGAAAACTTACTGATGTAGCGACAGAAACTCTCCACGGGCTCAATTCCGACGTAGAAAGATCTCAAATTCTACTCGCAGAACTCAAGACGAATTGCTTTTCTTTGGGAGAAAAAATTAAACAGACTGAAGTTCGCATCAGAGTGCATGAAACAAGGGAAAGAGAACTCACCGAATTATGGAAAAGGATTAATAGCTTCAGTCAGAGAATCAGAACGAAAACTGGCGGACGCTTTCCAATCAAGGGTCTCACTTGGTAAAGATTTTGCTCAGCAAGTGGTCCAAATGACGAACGCTTACTGCCAATTCAAAAACGATTGCGATCGTCAAAATATTACGGAGTCTTCACAAAATTTGAACTCCGCCAATGCCAAATTAACAGCCGAAATTCAAGAGGCGATGAAAGCTGAAGGGATCATCGGGCGATTAGATGGAGAAGATTCGGTTGATGTTCTTAGCCCGCCTCCATTGGATGTTGTTGACGGAGTTGAGAATGATCAACTCATTTGCAGCCTTCGCGACCTACAAGCCGAACTTACCAAGGATATCTCACTTGCTGATCTGTCTATTAATGGATTAGAAGCGAAAATCGTTGGTTTGGAATCTAAAATAGTTATCCTGCAACGCGAAGTGAATGGGTTAAAAGAGATGTGGAATAACTAGGTACCTCTAACGTCTGCTTCATATCTTCTATATAATGTATTTTCTGTTTGTTTTGAAACACAACACTGCTCTTCTTTTTCACGAGTAAGCATTTAAAGTAAAATTATAATTTGTATCCAAGGGTAGTCAGGAAGTAAGATTTGTTTTCTGTTTTCATTATATATGTCTTTCTCTTGTAAGGAAGTAAGACTTGTTTTCTGTTTTCATTATATATGTCTTTCTCTTGTAAGGAAGTGGGATTGCACAATAAAAAAAATTCTGGTTGAGAATATAAATTACATTGATTTAATAATTTACAAACAAAACAATATACCTATATGTACAATAAGGGAAACCTACTGCAGCCATTATTATTGCCTTTTTTTTAGAAAATAATAAATACAGTAAGTAGTAGATAATCAAGGTACCTAGGCAGTACCCTGTTCTCAGGTTTTAGTGGAATAATGCAGGGTTGTCGGCATTCCTGGTGTGTTTAGGCACACTGGCAACCGCAAGAGGGCAAAAAAATCGCACATTCGCTGAATGTGCTTCGCTGAACTGAAGTTATACAATTTTTATCGTTCTTCAACTCCCCCTTACTTACTTCCAAGGCGTAGGATACCTTCAACATTTCTAAAAGGACCAATTCTGGTGTCCAACTGGTTCATAAACTCAGTCCTCTCGGATGGATGAATCATTTGTGTTGTACGTTGTTGGAATACGAGAGTTTTCCTAAATTGACCGAGGAATAGCTCTCAGACTGGCAGCATTTCTGGTTCCCTTTAGTCGTTCAGAGTAGTTTTCGTTCACAGCAACAACTATTCGGCCTAATTGGGGCTTATGTTCTTTTCTGGTCGTTCGGCTCACTTGTTGCCGTGGATTGCCGGGCGTATTAACTTGCCGGCCGGTTTCCTGTCTACGGGGGAAGTAAACTCTTATTTGCTGACCTTCGTGATGAGTGGATTCTCCAGGTCTGGATTGTTGATCTGCGCTTGATTGAATTCCTTGGTCACTTGATGATGGCGGGGAATGCGACTGTGAGTGTGTGTACCTAATAAGCTGCGAGTAACCCTGTTGATTGTCAGGAGCGCTTTGCTGGTGACTAATATCGCCACTTGCGACATTAGCGATTTGGTGGGTTTCCTGCCATTGAGCGTGTTCACTGTGAGGTTCGTGCGATGAAGGGATGGTGAGTTGTTCCTCCTGGGCTGATCCGCTGGGCTGATGGGTGTCGTGAGTGACGTAAGGTTCTGGCACAGGAACGGTGATCGGGATGGGGACTGGTACTTTGTATGGCACGTGGACCACTTTCTCGACTTCGAACGGTACCAGTTTTTCCACTTCAACTGGCACAGGTTTTTCCACGTGCACAGGTACTGGGCGTGCAACTTCAATCCTCACTGGATACGGCACTTCTTTTTCCACTGGGACGGGTATTTGCTTCTCAACCTGAATGTGCACTGGGTACGGCCTAACGTAGGGTATTTTCACTGGTACTGGCACCTGCTTCTCGACGGGGAACGGAATTTTCTTTACCATAAAAACTGGGTAGGGGTGAGGCACCTGGACAGGATACGGTTTTTTCCACGTGAATTCTCACAGGGAACGGGACGTGTTTTTCCACTGTATACGGTTTCGGGATTGGCACTTGGACCTGGTACGGAACTTTCTTTTCTACGTACACGTTGTATGGCTTTGGTACATACACTGGGTATGGTTTATCCACGGGAATTTCGACTTTGTATGGCACCTTTTTCTCCACAACAACTGGGTAAGGTACGGGAACGTTTTTAGTGATGGTTATTGTTTTAACGTCCTGCTCGGATTCAGCAGAGTTAAGTTCGGGGGCAGAAAACAGGTTGAAACCGCTTTCAAAATCCGGTGAGCCCATTAGACGACCATGGTCCCGTGCTATCAGAGGATAATGGCCCCGAATTGTCTGACGACCAGGGTGCTGAACTATCTGACGACCACAGACCTGAACTATCCGACGATGGATGTCCTGAATCTGATTGCCATGATCCCGAAATCGCGCCCTCAGAATCTGAAAAGTGGAGGCTGACGTCACTCTGGGCGGCGATTTGGTCCGTTTCTTTCTCAGTTGATTTTAGCGATGCCGAGGAGTTTTTTCGCTGCTGCTACGCCTAGCATAGCTATCCACACGACTAATGCCAGCCCCGACTTTTCTCATCTTCACTTTAGTTTTAAATTGAGAAAAAAACAACTCGTATAATAAGGATATCACTCAGTACAGACCGGCTGGATACCTACAACAACAATACTACTCGCCAGTTGCGAGCGTCGTCCATATAAAGCAGCATCCCACCCCTAACTCAGCGCCTCCAACCCCCAATGCTGCAGGTGAATCCTACCACCAGCTCATCCGGAAAGTTTCCCATCTCTTCACCTGCCGGCTTGGAATCGCTCCTCAAGTTTACATTCGTAGCTTCGTGATAACCGAAGATTGAGGGAAATCAACTTTTTAAATTGTTTATCTCCGTTCGACTTGAATTGAATAAAATGTTGAAGACAAGTAAAAAGGGTTGTTAATTAATTTTATAAACAAGCAAAAGAGTGTATTGTTCTTACTGAAATAATGGAACACTTTTATTCGTTTTGAACAGAAAATTTTTTTTCTTCTTCATCAATCTGAATATCAAAATTCGAGATTTCTGTTTACCAACCAGGCCGATTCCTCTACACTGGTTCCGGCGAATGCTACACTTTCAGCCTAAATGGAGGTGGGGTAGAGAAAAAGGCATGAGAAAATTAGTATTTTGAAAAGTTTTTGGTTTTTTTAAACCAGATTACTTCCTTGGAAAAAGCCTCGAATTTGCAATTTCCTACAGGAGAACCAAACCTTTTTGAAAAAGCAAAACTTTTTTTTCTTGAAAATTGAGTTTTTTACTTCAAAGTGATACAAAATTTAAAAAAAAATCGCCTAGTTACCTGCCTAAATTACAAAAAAACGTAAGTGACTTTTTTATGTTACTAACATACACCCTGTAGTAGGTATAACGAACCAACCATTAATGCAGTATACTCTTCTGCGTTTTGAGAATGTTCGGGGTTGGAATAGCACGTTGAAAATTGTTTTTCTCACTCAATATATATATTTTTAATTTTGATATTTAAAGTAGCTAACTGCTTGTTTCACCAATCACGCCTTCTACAATGTAACATTTTATATATTTGTGCCGTGTCTGCTAGAGGCTGGTCAAACCTAACATCTTCTAGAATGGTTATCGACACGATTATGACTACTGCTCCACATCCCGTGCCCATAAAGTGACGTAACTGATCACATCTGACTCTGAGCTTCTTCCTCTCATCTCGCTTGGTTTCCATTAGATTTCAGTCTTCCTGTGGTGTGCTACTTCTCCATTCTCACGGTGTTATGAGGGCAATCAAATCCTAGTGAATCTATCTGTCTACGTTTCCCATAATCTTTACTATTCAAATTCGAATTTCACGTCACTTCCCTGAATCCGTGATTGGCGTCCCACCTGTGGAAAATGGAGAAAGTCAATGGTGACTGAGATGCCTTGTGTCTGGAAAAAGTGATCAGATGCTGTAGGTACGATTGTGTCGAATGATTCCCTGAAAACTGAAACTTCCTCTAGCTACATTTTTGTGACGGGGTTTAGAGTCATCCCAGCCGAACCTACGTCAGGATTCATCGAATACAGTTCGTTGTGTGCAGACAGACAAGCAAAGGGCCATTTCGGCGTTATTAATAGATGGCATCGACCGCATAAGGATAGTGTCAACGTTTTTGCCAATAATTGCAAAAAGGAAGAGTCATTCTCGAGGTAAACACATCTTCCTTATTCATTCACCGATATCTCATGGAGGATGTGTGGGTCAGATTGAATGAAGTCTGAGCTAACATCTAACATCACTGTCGTGCCATCAGTTCCGCCTTCCGAGCGCGGAAGATTAATTCCGTGGAAACTTCGGGAAGGAATGTGTAACCCAAGGAATCTATGTCGATGAATATCTCGGGCGAGGAGGCACCTCTTCAGCATGCAAGTGTGGCAGGAGGATGGGACGCCTCGTGTGACGGTTAGGAGCACTCATGGATGACTATTGTCCATCTTCCTTTCTGGCTCGCAAAGTGTGAAGTAACTAACTCTCTGAGTGAATAATAGCTTCCAATAAGATCGGAAGACAGACCGTGCTTGTTGAAGAAATCCTGTCCTGTCGAGTGCTAAAAAATTTCATTTTCCCCATAAATCTACAATAAAATGAATGTTTTTAGAAACAAAATGATAAAACGCTGCAAGTTCTTACACACGGGTTGGTCATTCCTTGGACCAGGCGCATAGAGACTCATGGGGATAATGGGGGAAACCGGGGTGTGGCGGATCCCGGACACATTCCAATCGATTCAGGGTCCACAATTTAGTGGAAATGATACCCCACACGCCTAGGTTCCAGAAATCTCGAAAACACATTCGAAATAGGTAGATAGGCACCCATTTTTGATCCATGACCTCATCCAGGGGTGCCAATCGTTCCGGGACTCGTCTATTGGATTCAGCGTCCTACATTTAGTGGGAAATGATACTCCACACGCCTAGATTGCAAAAAATATCAAAAATCCATTTTTCGAAATGCACATTTTGACCCCTACCCCACCCGAATTTGGTCCGATCAGGTTGAAATGTTTCGAGGACCAACTAAAGCCATGAACGGGTCCCTGACCAAAATTTTAGATTTTTAGAAAATTTTCTACTACCAATGTCGGCGTGGACGGCGGACGGACATTTGCTAATTTTGATCTAGAAATCTTGAAACGGCCAGAAAAATTTTTTGGGGCGAATAGGAGAGATTGCATGAAAGCATAGGTTGGTTATTTCTTGAATAACAAGATCTATTTGAGATATTTTGAAAAATGCCTTCTTAATTATAAAAAAATTGAGTTGAGTCAGTCTTTTCCATGGATGGTTTAAAAGGTAGATAAGCGCAGAAAAGGATTCAGCTTATTAATTATGGTTTCATTATTTAATATTCATTTTAATTATTATGATTTCATTTATGGCATTCGTTCATTCAAATACCCTGTATTGGTTGCTCTTGTACTTCTTTCCGTGGTGTCAAACTGAATTTTTGAGTTTTCACTGGCACAGGCGCGAATTGAAGAGCTCAAGCAGTGTATTTTGGAGTGAATTTACACCCAAAAAAATGTTCTGAGGGTTTCAAAGTGTCTAAATCAAAATAAGCAAATATCCGCCCACCTATAAATTTTATGAAATATTAACCAGAGACTCAATTTTGGCTCTAGTTGGTACTCAAAAATGAAAGTAGAAGGGGGTGTGACAAAATTTTGGTCAAAGTATATCGCGAATTAGGCGTGTGGGGTACTATTTTCGACTAAATTTTGAAGCTGAATCAAATGGGAACGTTGGTTTTAGAACGATTGGCACCCCCTAGAAGAGGTTATGGTCAAAATGGGTATCTGTCTACCCCCCCCCCCCCCATTATTTCAAAAATGGGTTTTCGAGACTTCTGCTACCTTGACGTATGAGGTATCATTTTCTGCAAAATAGCTGAATGCTGAATCGATTGGAATGAGTCTCCTTGCTCCTGGGCTTCATCCTCCTCCAACCCCTGTCAAAGAAATTGTTATTTCTTTGACCATTCCATAGATTTAAAAAGAGATTTTCGAGCACAAAACAAACCTCTTTAGAGCATACCAGATTTAACGGAGCATATAAATTCGAGCCCTACTCATCACCAAACATTGCCATGTAGGGGATCATCACATAAAGTGGGACTCTGAATCGAGTGGAACGAGTCTGGCACTCCCATCACATTCCCCTCAATTACTCTTGTTCCAAGGAATAATCAAAGATTGTAGAAGAATTTGCAGCGATTTGATCAGTGATCATGATATGCCAGCTATCAAACTTTTGGGCCAAAATTGATTGAATTTAATAATAATTGACCGGCCTAGTCAGGACCGCTATTTCATCGGTGAGGTGCCACAAATAGCGCAGGCATTTCGTACATATTTCATAGGTGTTTTGCAACCTGTTTCAACGTCACTCGTGAGCCCTACATGTTTTAAAGAAATTCGAGCCTCGTCGAGGCGCCTAATACTCCCTCAACTTGACGCACACCTGGCGCAGGCAGAATTTTAAATTAAACCTCAAGTGTCGTCGAGTTCTTCCCCGTCCGAGTTAACAAAGGATTCAGGGTCTTGGGAACGGGTCACCGTAAGGAAACACTGCAAACGTGTGCGAAATAATTGCACGCGAGACACAAAACATCCTCCCCCATGTACGCACGCACGGCGGGCTTTCGAGACATAACAACCTCATTATCCGGATGCTTGGGAGCGTTATATTTTTTTTTCGAGTTTATTATTTATTCTGGTTTCCTACGTCCTCGGTATAAATGTCTCGCGTATATCGCCGTGCCTTCAACGTTGTTAGTATACTCCTCCTGGCTTGGGATTCCTTGATGATTCAGCTAAGGCCGAGAAGTCACATATAGAAGCACTAAAAATAAGTTATCGAGGTAAAAGGAGCAAATAAAGAAAAATTGTGATAGCCGTGAAATGACAGTACAAAACTGAAACTGAATCATCTACAGAGCGCATATTTATACAGATTATTCTATTATATAGTCAAATATAATTAAAAACGCTGCGAATTCATTCACAGGGGTTGGTTATTCATCGGACCAGGCGAGTAGAGACTCATTTCTTCAACATGGGGGGAAACAGTGGGTGTGGCGGGTCGATTCAGGGTCCAAAATTTTGTGGTAAATGATACCCCACACGCCTAGGTACTACAAATCATGAAAATACAAATCAAAAGGGTAGATAGTACCCATTTTGACCCATAACCTCATCCAGGGGGGCGCCAATCGTTCCGGGACACATTTCATTGCATTCAACGTACAAAATATAGTGGAAATTGATACCCCACACGCCTAGGTGCGAAGAAATCTCGAAAATAAACATTCAAAATGGGTAGATAGGCACCCATTTTTACCCATAACCTCATCCACGAGTCGCCAATCGTGCGCGGACACATCACATTGGATTCAGCGTCCGAAATTCAGCGGAAAATGATACCCCACACGCCTAAATCCATTTTTCGAAATACACATTTTAACCTCTACACCGTCCGAATTTGGTTCAATCGGGCTGAAAAGGAGGACCAACTAAAGCCGGAAACGGACCCATGACCCAAATTTCAGATTTTTAGAAAATTTTCTACTACCAAAGTCGGCGTGGACGGTGGACGGACATTGGACTTTTGGTTGGTTACTCCTTGAATAATCAACCTATGTTTTCATGATAATGGTCAACCTCTCCGATTTGGCTCAAAATTTTTTTCTGGACGTTTCATGATGTCCTGATCAAAAAAGGTCAATGTCCGTCCGCCGTCCATTGTCCACGCCGTTTTTGGTAGTAGAAAATTTTCTAAAATCTGAAATTTGGGTCAGGGGTCTGTTCCAGCCGAGATGGGTCCTCGAAACTTTTCAGCTTGATCGGACCAAATTTGGAGGGGGTAGGGGTTTTTTGAAAAATGGATTTTGAGATTTTGGGTGATTTAGGCGAGTGGGTGTCATTTTCCACTAAATTTTGACGCTGAATCCAATAAATGGGTCCCAGAACAATGGCACCCACTGGAAGAAGTTATGGGTCAAATTGGGTATTTATTACCCATTTTGAATATGTGTTTTCGGGATTTCTGCTACCTAGGCGGGTAGGGGTCATTTTCCACTGAATTTTGGACGCTGAATCCAATAAAATGGTCCCAGAACAATTGGCACCTACCGGAAGAAGTTATGGGTCAAAATGGGTATGTATCCACCCATTTTGTATGTGTCAGGATTTCTGGTGGCCTAGGGCGTGTGGGATATCATATTCCACTAAATTTTGGACCCTGAATCGATTGGAATGGGTCTGGGAACCCGCACAACCCACTGTTTCCCCCATTCGAGGAATAACCAACCCGTGTGTAAGAATTTGCAGATTTTTTTTGATTTAGACACCTTGAAACGCCCAGAAAAAAAATCTGGCCCGAGTCGGAGAGATTGAAATTTTGCATGGAAACATAGGAATTCAAAGAATACCCAATCAAAAATAAAGAAAATGTAAGGAACTTTACAAAACTCATACTTTTATACTGTGCAATATCATGTCGAATGAAAGGTTATTTTCAGATTTCGACCAGGAAGAGAAAAACCTATGATTTGCATGCAAATTTCTCTTGCAATTGGAATCCAGCATGATATTTCACACTTGAGTCTCACAATGCTAGAATATGGTGAGGGTGAATTGTGGCATATACTCTGGCGTTATTCTAGACGTTCTGTAAATATTTCCTACTTCGGCGAATTAGAACGACTATCGGTAAAAATAAAATATTGTCAATTTTTGTTAAATTTTAATCATCATAGAAACTTTGTATTTTGCAATTTCGTTCCATTTTTGAATTGCGGTATTAATAATGCGTCTGAACGAGTTTTTATTTCGTAAGACCGAAAAGAAGAGAAATTGCCCTACACATAGACATTGTCACTACCCGAATTTTATCATGGAAGTCATTGAGAAACTCTAAAATCGTCCCCGTAACTATAAAGGGTGCTAGGACAATAAAGACGTATAGACCGTACAGACTCGCCTTATTTTCAGATTTTGGTTGGTTATTCCTAGAATAATCAAACCATGTTTTCATGCCAGAGTGGTCGATCTATCCAATTGGGGCCAAAATTGACAGTATATACGTGTCTGTATCACAAAGGCTACAAATGTTTCAACAATGTTTCATTAATCCTTGGAGCAAGAGTATGGGGAAAACAGTGAGTGAGGAGTGTTCCGGACTCATTACAATCGGTTCAACGTACGAAATTTAGTGGAAAATGACACCCTACGCGTCTCTAATTCCCCTAAAATAAAAGCAAATTAAAAAAAACCACTGCCCAAAAATTCCAAAAACAAGAATAATAAATATGTGAGACCGTGGGTTGGAACTGAAGAACTTTTAACAGTTAATTGAACTTTTAATAACTGATCGAACAGATGTAAACGGATACAGATTTTTATGAATAGCGATACAAATATACGATATGAACACATTGGAAACAGAACAGAAGTAACAGTAAGTGTTGAAATTGAGAGGTTTCCTTGACGGCACACGGTTACCCCCTTAGTTACAGAACGAGCGAGCGTGATGTCTTGACCTACCCTGGTCGATCCAAATGGCGGGTTATTTGAACTGGCTGCACTTGGCATCTTCCAATTTATAGGGAGGCCTGGGGCCTAACAAAATAATAATCTTGAAAACCCCTTTCTGAAAAAGAGAGGGACGCACCTCATTTTGACCCATACGCACCTCCATGGACACTAATTGGTCCGGGACCCATCCCATTAGGTTCATTTGTCCACAATTTTGTGGGAAATGATACCCCACATGTCCAGTTCCCCCAAAAACATGGGGAAATGGGGGAAACAGCGGGTTTGGCGGGTCCCGGACCGATTCCAATCGGTCCGGTGAAAATTTATTGGAAAATTATACCCCACACGCCTCCTAAATCCCGAAAACAAATTTTATGTTTTCACAAAGACGTTTTCACAGTAAGTTTTCACCTATATTTTCCCCAAGCTTGCTCAAATATCCTCACAATCTTGAGAAAGAAAGAAATCAAGAAAAAATTATAATCTTGAAACCCCACTTCAGAAAAAGAGAGAGAGGCACCCCATTTTGACCCGTACCAACCTCTACGGTGCACCAATCGATCCAGGACGCATCTCAATGGATTTAGCGTCCACAAATTTGCGTAAATTGTACCCCACATGCCCAATTTCCCCAAAAACCAAGTTCCAAAATAGTGTAACGATTTATATTCTTCGTAAATAATTTATTAAAATCGTTCACTCAAATACACTGTCTTTGTTCACACACTTACACAATCACAAAGCACAATTCACGGTTGTAACGCAGTTGGCGCACTATTTATAACACAGCACGGCACGATTTATAACACAAAGCGGCTATATTTGGACTCC
>CM034006.1:20793723-20810535 GCA_019603395.1 Cyrtorhinus lividipennis
GTTCACAGAATGAGCGAGCGCTGATGTCGTGACCTACCCTGGTCGATCCAAATGGTGGGTAATTTGAACTGGCTGCTCCTTGGCATCTTCCAATCTTATAGGGAGGCCTGGGGCCTAACAAAATAATAATCTTGAAAACCCCTTTCTGAAAAAGAGAGGGACGCACCTCATTTTGACCCATACGCACCTCCATGGACACTAATTGGTCCGGGACCCATCCCATTAGGTTCATTGTCCACAATTTTGTGGGAAATGATACCCCACATGTCCAGTTCCCCCAAAAACATGGGGAAATGGGGGAAACAGCGGGTTTGGCGGGTCCCGGACCGATTCCAATCGGTCCGGTGAAAATTTATTGGAAAATTATACCCCACACGCCTCCTAAATCCCGAAAACAAATTTTATGTTTTCACAAAGACGTTTTCACAGTAAGTTTTCACCTATATTTTCCCCAAGCTTGCTCAAATATCCTCACAATCTTGAGAAAGAAAGAAATCAAGAAAAAATTATAATCTTGAAACCCCACTTCAGAAAAAGAGAGAGAGGCACCCCATTTTGACCCGTACCAACCTCTACGGTGCACCAATCGATCCAGGACGCATCTCAATGGATTTAGCGTCCACAAATTTGCGTAAATTGTACCCCACATGCCCAATTTCCCCAAAAACCAAGTTCCAAAATAGTGTAACGATTTATATTCTTCGTAAATAATTTATTAAAATCGTTCACTCAAATACACTGTCTTTGTTCACACACTTACACAATCACAAAGCACAATTCACGGTTGTAACGCAGTTGTCGCACTATTTATAACACGGCACGGCACGATTTATAACACAAAGCGGCTATATTTGGACTCCGAACTGAACTGAACTGCGCGGCGTTCCTGGGTCCCTTTTATACTGGCTGCCTCTTGGTCGAGTACCTTCTCAAACCTTCCCTGGTTGTCTGGAGCCAACAGGAAGGTTCCAGCCAATTCAATAAGACGCGCAATGTTTGAGAGCGACCCTTAGCCCTCCACAGGTCGTTGACCCTGCGACGCCCGCAGCCCATTTGACGGGCGCAGGTGCAATCTCGCAACAATAGGTAACAGAAATCTCGAAAACCCACATAACCTCTACCATAGGAAGATGGATACCCATTTTGACCCATAACCTCATCCGGTGGACACCAATCGTCCTGGGACTAGTCCCAACGGATTCAGCGTCCAACATTTGGTGGAAAATGATACCCCACACGCCTAGGTACCAGAAATCTCGATAACTCATTCGAAATGGGTTAACAGATACCCATTTTAGCCCATAACCTCTTCCGGTGTGCACTAATCGTCCTGGGACCCGTCTGATTGGATTCAGCGTCCAAAATGTAGTCGAAAATGATACCACACTCGCCTTGATCGTCGGAAATATCGAAAATTCATTTTTCAAAAAACGCATTTTCACCCATTATTCTCCTCATATTTGGGCCGATTGGGATGAAAAGTCTCGAGGGCTATCGTCGTCCACCGTATGCTGTCCACGCCTTTTCTGGTACCTAGTAAAAAATTGTCTTAATACCTAACATTTTGCTCAGGGATCTCATTCCGGCTTTAGTTGGTCCTCGAAACCTTTCACCCCATTGGACAAAATATGTGGAGGGTATTGGTTAAAAATGTGTTTTTTCAGAATTATTGACATTGATTGGCATGTGGGGTATCAGTTTCCACTAAATTTCGGACGCCCAATTTATTAAGATGGGTCCCGGAGTGTTTATGCGTCAAATGAGTAACTACCTAGGCACCTACTTTGAAAGTGGGTTTTAGAGAGTTTTTGGTATCTTTGGCATACTGGGTATCAATCTCAGCTAATTGGAGCGATTGGAATGTGTCCAGAACACTCTAAAGGCAGTTTTCCCCATATGCCTGCTCCAAAGAATAATGAACCTTTGTGGACTTATATGCAGTTTTACCATCAATAATAATGACTTCGGTTATGTCAAACTCAAAACTTTGTCCTCTTTTTATTGGCCAAAGGCTGTTTCTGAGCTGTTATCTTAAAGTGGAAATCTCAAAACGGGTTTATTCGACTTTTGGGGTGGTGAGACGCACCATCTTTTAGCGATAACCATTTACCAAGCTCGGATAAATAATTTTCTCGTGAAAGTGGCCTTCAAGTATCATACTCGTATATAGTAATCTTCTCTTGATTGGTGATATTCAGCTTTGGGGAACTTGAAGGAGCAGGGAGGGGGATGCTGGACGTGCGAGCCCTTGCCAATGAACGTTCAAACTAGAAAACGTGGCGGTTAGTCTTCGGGGAGAATTTGGCTAATAGAAATTTGCCAGACCCTCTTCTCGACTAAGCTCTGCATTTCAGACTCGAGTGCAGAGAGAGGAGTTGGGCCCACAAGTGGAGTAACTCGAGGCAATCAAATGCCCTGAAATGATTAGAATTACGGGGCACAAGACCAGGGCCTGGAGAGGAGGAGCGTTTAATTGAGCCAAAGTACAAAGCCAATAGGAGTTCAAAGTTCAAGGAGGCGGGAAAGAGGGGTAGGAGGGGGACAATCGTCTTAGAGGATTCCAACAATGGTTCGGCCTAAGGAAACACACAATATTCCTTCCTCCCTTCACCGGGCCCAGACCCTGTTTACCAGTAGTTTCTCAACGACAGAGTTGGCTGGTAAGGGACTGCATATGAAATGACCTTAGCGTTTCCCCAAGTGGGGAGAACCGAACAATGCAACGACTTCCGCGGTGGAGCGTGAGGAAGCACTTTCTCATATCAAAGCTGAGCTTTGCGCTTTAGATCGCTCCAACAGCTCGTCAGAACATCTTCAGAATTTGCACCGACCCAGCACCTTCATGACATAACGACCATCATATTTACCTGTAAAATGTTCCAGGGAAATAAAATCGAAAGAACTGAGTGGTGTACAAACGTCTCTAAATCGCTAAAAAACGCTGCAATTTCTTTCACAGGGGTTGGTTATTCCTCGGACCAGGCGCATGAAGACTCATTTCAAATAGTTCAGCGTCCATAACCTCTTCCGGTGGGCACCAATCCTTCCGAGACCCTTCTCATTGGATTCAGCGTCCAAAATTTAGTGGAAAAAGATACCCAACACGCCTAGGTAGCAGAAATCTCGAAAATTCATTTTTCGAAATACACACTTCCCCATAACCCGCCCAAATTTGGTCCGATCGAGCTGAAAAATTTCGAGGACCAACTAGAGTCGGGAACGGACTCCTGACACAAATTTCAGATTTTTAATATTTTCTCGAAGAGTTTATGGGTCAAAATGGGTACCCATTTCGAAAATGGGGTTTCACGATTTCTGGTACCTAGGCATGTGGGGTTCATCATTTTCGACTAAATATTGGATGCTGAATCCAATGAGGCGGGTCCCTGAGCGATTGGTGCCCACGCGAAGAGGTCATGGGTCAAAATGGGTATCTCCCTAAAAATTCGAGATTTCTGGTGCCTAGGGTGGTGGGGTATCATTTTCAAAAGAGTACTGATGTATAACCACGTAACTAATGATATTAGGTGACGTACTATGGGTCTGTACAGTTTTTGAGATGTTGGAGACGCCGCCAGCGACCTCTGTCGTCAACTATCGCCTCAACGAACCTTCCCAGTCACAACGCTGCTGGCCAGCTGACTGATTAGATTATTGAACCTAGAAGATACCGTTTTGATTTACTTTGACTTACTTACAATCTTGTTTTAATTGGGACTGGTAATTTTAATTCCCACTGGTCTCATATGCGCATAAAGCAAGAAAAGAGCTCATGGAAGCCTACCACAACATGCAACAATACCACATGTTGCGCAACGTACCTTACAAAAGTTTGAAAACCCATTACACAGACTAAACTCTAAGCAAGTAGATTCGTACAAAGAAAACTAGGATAGAGAAACAATGTTCAGACATCATTCAACATTGTAATTGATTCTACATGAATAGCTGTAAAGTGGATGAGATACATAATATATGTTTCAATGTACTTTACGTCGTAATAAGTTTACTTTCAAGGAATAAACTCTGCTTTCCAGCACAATCGTTTTATTCAGTGAAAAATAATTTTTTAATGCGCTGTAAATCCTTTTACAGGGGTTGGTTATTCCTAGGCCCAGGCACATGGAGACTTATTTCTTCAACATGGGGAAAATGGGGGAAACAGTGGGTGTGGCGGGTCCCAGACCCATTCCAATCGATTCAGGGTCCTAAATTTAGTGGAATATGATACCCCACAGGCCTAGATTGCCAAAAATCTCGACACCTGAACCAAATTTCAGATTTTTAGATTATGTTCTACTAAAAATTAAGTAGCGGACGGACTCTTATTCAAGGAATAACCAACCAAAATGAAGGGGTAAGTCCTGTAAAGGGATGCGTGAAACTTCAGGAAGTTACTTCAATACATACTTTTATACAAGTTACTTGTATAAAGATGACCATTCTAACGCTAATCCAAGGAAGACAGAGCAAATAACGAGAAAACTCCAATTCAAGTAGCAACTGTAGTAGCAAAATAACATTACTACTTCATCTAATTTGCTGGATAATCATTTTTATCGTTACCTACTCCTATCATTACCAATATCTACTCCAAGAAATTCGATACAATGTGTACAGTTTTAATGAGTTATGATTTGTAGATAGATTTTTCCAGTATGGAATTAATTTCCTACTAAACAGCCGATATTATCGTATCTAATTGGTTATCGATAACATCAGGAGTAAATCATCGATGCTAAAGTATCGTTTACCGCGCAAAATTTATGAGTGAGCTCTTGCTCACCTCAGCAGTCAGATTTTAATGTGATTTAGATGAACTTGTTTTTAGTGATCTAAATACATTTTATGTCTCATTAACGATTTAACGGCTAAATTCTCTGGTCTTCTGATCCATGAGAAAGTCGCTTTTGTTTTTTCTCGTTCCCTACCATCTTCGTTGAAGGCCGGTGGAAAGAAGAACTTGGGGAGGGGAAATTTACAACAACGGGCAGGAACCACGAGAGGAGGAATTAATGTTCGGCAAAATATCCGAGGAAACTGGAAAGCTAATTGGTTATGAGCCATAAGGAAAACTGGTTTTATGGGAGAATGTTTGCTTTAAGGCCGAAGGAAATTATTAGTTAAAACGTTGTGAGTGCTGGATGGGAGAGGGGGCTATCGGCGTAAGGGAAGTTGAAGACCAGTGAAGGAGAATTAAGGGTTGAGGAGGTTTCAGGGTGGAAAGGGAGAGCGACCAGGGGAGGGGCAGGAGTTGAATCGCCGGGAGGGGGTAGTATTGAGCAGCACAATTAAAGGGTGGGTTGAGAGAGAAGGTTGAGCTAATTCCACGAGCCGTTGGGAAACGTGTGTGTGTGTTACGAAGGATAGAGAAGGACAAGCGAAGGGGCTGAAGAACGGTTGGAAAGGTAGGGGGGATATCTTGGACGGGGCATCTTGCCCTTCTCTCCCTCCTCCCGTTCGGCATTTCTCACCCCCTTCAAGAAGCCTACCTCCTTCACATCAATAATTCTCCTCAAGCTAAGGAGCAACCCTTTCTCACCCCCTCCAACATTGTCTTTTAATGTTTCGAACCCCTTCGAAGCTTTCATTTGGCACGGCCACCGAATCCATACTAAATATTCTCACTAACCTCACCTCATCATCATCCTCCAAATACTCACGAATTTCAACGAGTTGGTACATACCTAATAATTATCACACTGAAGTGAGGGTTGAATTGTAAAGTAGTCCGATCGACGAATGCAAACCTGCTTGAGATGTACTAAGCAGTGTTGGACATGAAATTGATGATCATGAAGGTACAGCTGCAGCATGCAACCACTCAACTGTGGTGATTTGGCCGAAAATGGGTAGCTACTACAGTTACTAGCTGTAGCTATTCACCAAAGGAACTTTCTAAGAAGCTACAGCAGGTGTCTGTAGAAATAACAGCATCAGCTATCGAAACTGTGGAAAATTTAGCTTCAGCAAGAAGCAGCAGGTAGTGGCTTCTAATTGTGATCCGACAGTAACCAACGTTTCATGTAGTAACCCTCCTCCAGTGGGCGCCAATCGTTCTGAGACCAGTTTTATTGGATTCAGCGTCCAAAAATGATACCCCATACGCCTAGATTGCCAAAAAACTCGAAAATCCATTTTTCAAAATACACATTTTGACCCCTACCCTGCCCAAATTTGATCCTATCGGGCCAGAAAAGTGATGGGTGATGGGGGTGATGAAAAGTTTTGAGATGATCTGAGATTTGCTACCTGGACCAGCTAAACGCAGTCATGGCTGCCACAGCAGGCATTACTCTGGGCAGAAGAAGAAGGGTGGTCAGAGGACTGCCATGGTGGAACCAAGAAGTGGGGGACAGTCGGAGGGAGGTCTTAAGTGCAAGAAGAACTTACCAACATGAAGAAGATCCCAGACGGCGAGCGGTGCTGCGAAGAGTATACCTGGAAAAGATGAAAAGATTAAGAAAGATAAGAAAAGCAAAACGAGCCAGCTGGAAGGAGTTCATCCAGGACGACATTGAATCCAATCCCTGGGGAATGGCGTACAAGGTCATCCAGTAGAAGCTGAGACCTGACCTGGTCCACTGCAATCAATGTCCTGCAAGCATGCAGGGCGTACCTGGAGGAGACGTTCCCTGAAGATGCCTGGTCAGAGGACACCCCAGCTGAGAGAGAGCTACGCGATGCAAATCGAGTGGACCTGGCCACGCCTGTCTCTCCCTCCTCCCCTGGACTGGAGTCCATCGATGGACAGGGCCATCAGTCCCGACGGCATAGACATGGCTATGCTAAAGGAGTCTAGATAGGGGTCAAAATGTGTATTTGGAAAAATAAATTTCCGAGATTTTTTGGCGATTTAAGCGTGTGGGGTATCATTTCCGGCTAAATTTTGGGCGCTGAATCTAATAAGATGGGTCCCGCAATGATTGGCCCCCACCGGAACAGGTTATGGACGCCGAATTGATTGAAATGAGTCTCCATGTGCCTGGCCCGAGGAATAAGCAACCCCTGTGAATGAATTTGCAGCGTTTTACATGATTCCATCCCATTTGAGATCGAGCTTGTGGAGCAGGGGCTATAGCTTGAGACGTGCGGGAAATGGATTATTTCTGGGATAGGTAAACCACTCCCAGTGTTTATGGCCAGGGACGCATTAAATACAATTGGTGGACCGGGAATACACATGCTAAGTTGAATAAGTCAGTGGTGGGATATCTTAGCGACTTATGAAGTGAATTGGCTTCTCGTTGCGAAAAGGACAGATTAAACCGCGGGGTTCTAGATAATTTGATAACACGAAAAACATCGGGCTAACTATCCGGCGGAACGACTCCGAACACCTCACGGCCGTTTGAAGTAGGTACATGATGTAGAAGCGTTTAGACTTTGCCGACCGACCTCTGTGCACTCCTAGGAAAAAGATTGGTTGTAAATTACAAGTCGTAAATTCCGTTGTAATGTTCAGCAAAGAACGAGCGTGCACTTCCTCGTACCGAGTCTTGTTGCGTCAGCGCCACTCACGGCACGCAATCAACTCTGTTGAGTCTATTGTCTTTTCTGGTCGGCAATTCGATTAAAAATATAAATGCTTCCTGTCGCCTACTAAACATAAAAGGGCCCTCAGCGTTGAACTGACCGGCCTTATTACAAGAAAAGAGAAGTCCGAGTCGTTTGATTTACACCAATTTGATTCACTTACGTGCTTGCATGGTGTCCCACTTTCCTGAACGAGAACTAGACTCTACTCGTATAACATGACCTTTTTTCTTAAGATTTTTTGTTTTTGTTCACACGAAAAAGGGTGCTTGAGGCTTCACCCAGGTTTGGTAATAAATGTAATTAACCAATATCACTACATCTTTCTTTCGTAAACGCCTCGGGGTCAGTGAGGGTCGATTCAGCGTCGGAAATTTTGTGGAAATTTACATCCACTCGGCTAGGTACCGAAAATCTCGAAAACTCACTGTCAAAATACGTAAGTTAGTGCTCATTTTGACACATAACCTCTACCGGTGGGCGCCAATTGTTTCGGGAGCCGTCTCATTGGATACAACGTCCAAAATTTAGTGGAAAAAAAGAAAAATCAGAGCAGATCAAAAACCACGAAAATACATTTTCCGAAATACACATTTTGACCCCTAACCCCCCTCACCACAAATTTGGTTTAATCGGGCTGAAAAGTTTCGTGGATCAAGTAGAGCCAGAAATGGGTTCCTGACCAAAATTTCAGATTTTAAGAAAATTTTCTGCTACCAAAACTGCGGTGGTTGGACGGCGTGGCAGGAGATGCGCGTTCAATTTTGGGAATTTGAAACTGTAAAGCGGCAACAAGGAACAGAGATGACTGGCGGACATCGCTCCAGGAGGCCTTGATCCCTCATGGAGAAAGAAGAAGGAAGAAGAAGAAGAAGAAGGTCGGCGTGGACGGCGGACGGACATTTAACTTTTTTGGTCTAGAACCTTGAAACGCCCAGAAAAAAATTTAGGTCGAATTGGAGCGATTGACATTTTGCATGAATGCATAGGTTGACTATTCAAGGAATAACCAACCAAAATCAGATTTTGTCAAGACATTACCTTCATTATGCAGTTTCAATGAGCTTACCAACTTTGCCGGCAGTATCGCAACGAGCCCTCTCCCCCACTTCATTACAATTTCCTAAATGTTGCTATTCTTCTAGAAATTATTCTCTTTCTTATAGTAACCACGAACCTACTATTGAATCGCGCATTGGCTGAAATGGTTGCTTCTGCAAGTGAAGTCAGCTAATTGCTTCTTTGGCACAATAGAAGTTTCGACATTCGCCAATCCAAAACAATGTGTGAGCATCCCACTCTAAAAACGGAATTTGACTGCCAACCAGAGTTGAAGGCCACTTACATGTGATGTAGAGATGCCCGGCGGACCTACATGCTAAATACAACCTTCATTGGATTTCCCCAACTCCCCACCAGCTGTTGATTTGGTCGAACAACACATTTGTGTCGTCACTAACTGCTCACAGCACCCCGTGTGGCACTTCCGGACACTACCGGAGCATACATTTAGTCAGAAACATAGTTAGAGAGCGCATCTACGACAAGAAGGGTGGACTGTTATTGTATTCTGTGTATAGACATTTTGATCAAGTGTCTGGGGGAGTATGCTTGTTCGGGTGTAATTAATCTAATACATTTAATTTCTGATACGTCCTAATAAACCCTTTTTAGACTTGTTATTGTCGTAAGACGCGTGTGCCACTCAGTGAAACCCTATCATGATGCCTTCCAACTCCTTGTCCTCCTGCCTTCCGACATCACACATAGGTAAAACTAATACAAAGTGAAGCGATTGAGGTGATTGCCGAAGGACTGTTTTGGGTCATCTGTCGAGGACAGGAAACCGGAATTCTACCAAAATTATATTCTTGCTTAACCGGCAAAGCCTAGTATGCAATTGGTATGTCCCTCCATTAGAATGCCTGCCAAACTCGAACTGCGTACAATCCACACCAGATTCGTCGAAGAAGCGAATACCAAGAGTCATCAAATAAAGGATCGATAAATGAGATCTTTTTCACCCACCCTTGCTTTCTTAGTTCCTCATCTTCTTTTGGTTCTGAACTTTTCCTTCAGCTCTACATTCCTGTGCATTGTTTTAGCGGGCCCCAACGATTTTAAGATTATTAGGAGCAGGAAACTGCACATAGTCGTAAGATGCATCCCCCCAATCCTGATAAGAAGTTGAAGGTCGACCGAAGGCATCTGCGAGTCTTCTAACGACAAAAAGTGCACATTTCTAGCTAAGGACTGAGGCGTGTGCGTGTGTACGGCCCTCATTCCCGACGTGGAATTATTGATCAAACACAAACTACCCTCCCTCATTAGTTTCCCTTATCATGGGCTTTGGTTTTTTAAGCGGGTGTATTCACCCCCCGTCCCTTCTCTTAATTAAAGAAACGTCTATGGGAAGTCCTCTGCGTCTGGGTCAATCCACGGGAGACCTACGGGTTTTTCCAGCTTTTCCTTGTTCTTCGTTCCTCATGAGGGATATTTTTTGTAATTTAAAACAGTCGCCGAGACGTGACAAGAAATACACTGCCCTCCTGCTGGTTATGGAATGTGAGCGCCCTCGTGACCTTGGAAAGATTCATTAAACATTCACAAAGTAGAAACAATCTATTCTACCTTTGAAGAATTATTAATTAATTAATGAGGTAACAAACTGTCTTTCTACACAATTGAGGTACATTTTTATGTCCATTTAACAAGGAAATAATTTCGCGAATGCGAAGACCGTAAGGGAGATTAGATTCCAATGGAAGTGATGTCGCTATGCCAACAATATCTGAAGGTTCGATTTCAAATCAGCCTGCAATTTCGGTAAATGTTCTAAAAATCTGAAATTTCGGTCAAGGGCCCGTTTTTTGCTCTAGTTGGTCCTTGAAACTTTTCAGCCCGATCGGACCAAATTTGGGGAAGGTAGGGGTCAAAATGTGTTTTTCAAAAAATGGATTATCGAGATTTTACGCGATCTAGGCGTGTGAGGTATTATTTTCGACTACATTTTGGACGTTGAATCCAATGAAATGGGCCCCAGAACGATTAGCGCCCACTAGAAGAGGGTATGGGTCAAAATGAGTATGTATCAACCCATTTCGAATGTGTGTTTTCGAGATTTCTGGTACCTGGGCGTGTGGGGTATCATATTCCACTAAATTTAGGACCCTGAATCGATTGTGATGGGTCTGGGACACGCCACATGCACTGTTTCCCCAATTTTCCCCATGTTTGACGACTTAGGCGTGAAGGGTATCGTTTTCCACTAGTTCTATAAGAATTACCAACCCCTGTGAAAGAATTCGGAGCGTTTTGGAATGTTAACATGCCGCAATGCAGATATGTTTCCAATCACAGACAGGTACATCGAGCCTCCAACTCATGTAGACTAATAAACCTCCACTCTATTCAACCTTAAAAACATAAGATCAACACCATAAATAGTGTAAGTAATACACCAAATTACCAAACTCAGTTCGCCCAAATTCCGCCTAGAAAATTTCCGTAAATTAGAAATGTGTTTATTAGAAAATGGAAAACCGAAACTGTTTCTTGACAGGACTCTCAATCAGAGACTTGTGAAATGGGCTAGACCTCGACAGACAGTACGTCTAAATTAACTAAAATACTATTCATCTTCGTATATAAAAAGTTTATCCGAAAAATTATCCAAAAATTTTGATACAGACACTTATTGCCTTCAAAAGACGTAAAACTGTAGGAGCTCTTTCCAATAAGCCAATGTACACGAAGAGCACAGCAGACAGCATGAGCATAATCATTTTAAATTCAATAATTCATAAATCGTAGGTGAAGAACGCATTAAAATCAAACGGTAAATTCTAGAGATGATCCACATCGAAAGGAGTAAATCCCGTACGGTAAATTTCCACATAGACTACATAGACACTCATAATTTGATTAATCCATAATTCAGGCCTAATCCATAAGAACATTCTCTAGGCAGTTCGTTTGCATTTTTCACGGGATTGCCCTTCATCAGTCCCTTACTCGTTTTGGGCGACCCAACCTACCCCCTCCCCTTATGGTCATTGCTATCAACCTTTATATTTGTGAAAACCATAACACTTAATTGATTTTTTTTTTGGCTTCATACGTTCCCACTACTCACCCCCAGTTTGGATTAGGTGATACGAAAAACGATGCAAATTCTTTCCCCAGGTTGGTTATTCCTCTGACCAGGCGCATGGAGACTCATTTCGTTTACATGGGGGAAATAGGGAAAACAGTGGGTGTGGTGGGTCCCAGACCCATTCCAATCGATTCAGGAACCAAAATTTAGTGGAAAATGATACCCCACACGCCTAGGTTCTAGAAATCTCAAAAACACACATTCAAAATGGGTAAATAGGTACATATTTTGTCCCATAACCTATTCTAGAGGGCGTCAATTGTTCCCGGACCCATTTCATTGGATTCATCGCCAAACAAAACACATTTTACATTAATATTATAACACGAATATTGTTGTATGTAAATATTATGAATTTTGTGGTTGGCAACTCTGCTACGCCTCGCTTGGTGCGTGTGGCGCTCTCTGTGTTTTGTGTTGATGTGCTTCACTTGCCTGTTGCATCGCTGATCAATCGCTTTTTCCTTTTTAAATAATACGTTTAACCTAAGTGTTGAGTCGCTGCATTAGATTTCAATTCCTTATGATATTTTCCAAAGATCAAGCTGAAGTCTGCAGCCTTAAATCGTCTCTTTGCGGTGAGTACAAGCAGCCAGTGTACAGCTCCTTAAGGATCGTCTAGCAAAACTTAGCTACTTTTTTGAATAAAATTGTACAATATTTATTTTTCTGTCTCTCCCTCTCCTCACGTTGTATGAAGAACCTGGGACCTTTTACATGTATTTGGAGGCCCTGAAGGTAGACAAATAATTTGTCATAAACGAAGGCTAAATCTGGAACATTCTTGACCTAACCTCAACATCCCCCCATCAATTATCTTATCTGACAACGGAACAGAGAACTGCGTTTGCGCATGCATATACGATGAAACAATTAGGGGTTTCAAGTGTTTTGTTGTATTATTCTCTAAATAATAACCATATTATTTCAATATTTCCGATTAGTTCTCGAATTTGGCTTTTGAGTTGTATACATTTAAAAACCAAAATGTTCGTCAGGCGTTCACAGGGAGATGGAATGAAGGAATGGAAGTAAATCACAATTTCGATGCCCGGTGAACTGGTATTGCCCGAGGACGTTGCTGAACAGACTTCCTCTTTTATTGAGGTGAGCAAACGAAAATTCACTTCTGCTACCTAAATAAATCGAATAAAGATTTTTTCTTCGGCGTCCGGTTGAAAACTGTTTGATGGGAGATTGCTTCATAAAATGTATTTATATTGGCGTGGAAATCGCAAAAGTTTTCAAGTGAGAGTTCTTGCCAACTAAACCCTTTTAAAGCCCCTAACCCTCACTTCCACTCAAGGGTTCAGCCAGTTTAGCTCGCCCGCACCCATCTTACGGCGGACTAACGAGTTTACCTACGCCGATGGAAATTCCAATTCCAATTCGTGGAGTTCAACTCGCCTTCGAGAAAGTGAAAGAAGAAACAGAGTGAGTCGGAAAGTGGTGGTGGTGGGAGAAAAGAAGACGGGAGAGGGAGCATTTCCAATAATCTTCAACCCGCTAACCAACTTGATAAGCTAAACATATTAAACTTGTTTCCCCTCCTTCCCAAGCACAGAAACCAGAATTCAACTCGCCTTTAGCCCAAGTTTTCCCAACTCTACCTGCTCCTACCTCATCATTATGGACAGGGACACCTTCAAACCTCCGTCAAAACACATTTTGCGTTGAAATCCAATGCAGATTTGATGAAGAGGAGAGATCTATCAGAAAGGCACCAATTGGTTACTGCCCATGAGCCCCATATGTCATCACTTTAAATGCAGCTTGGAAATTTTCCATTTTTTCCATGACCGGTATTTTGTTCCTGTCCAAGAGCCTTGCCCACATTTTTCCTATCGCCACTGTTAGTTTTTCATTCATGTGAGGTTGCAGTGACATGGAAAGGGTGTAGGTGACACCTATGTATTGTATCACCATACAACTTTCCACTCCAGCCATTCCCCTATATCATTAGGGTCATTTGTCTGACCTAGCCAACCTACCTCCTCCAGGGCGACACACCAGAATATTTATCATTTTTAGTAGTATCCCTCTTTTGTCAGCGATGAGCACTATGTCCTCTGCGAACATAAGCACGCTCAGTTTTGTCGCCGTCTTGTACCCCTCCATCTAAACACTTGACTAGATCATTTGGACTTATCAGACATCCCTGTTTAACACGGAATTGTTGAGCTCGTTTGAGCAGCTGTGTGGGAGTCATCTGAAATAGGAACGCGCCAGTGCGTGCGCCGCATGTGGAATGAAATTCGAGCGAGCTCCTAACAGTGCGGCTATAGTATGAAATATTACTGAAGTAAACTACTTGCACCGAAGTATTTCGTGTACTAAAGCGAAGCACTGAAAGAAATCTAGAGCGGGAACACTGAAAACGATGCAAAATGGCAAGAAACTCCAAACCAGTCCCTATTTCGGACTTATTTTTTTGCATCTTAGCAACACCCCAGCTGACTCCGACGTTTACAGTACCCAGAAGGTTCAAAGCTGCGCGGGAAGTAGAAATATATTCCATTTCACTTTCTGGTATACTGGAGGAGCGATCTGAAGTGAAGGCTGCCTTCACGCGCCAGGCGCGTGCAACGCATACCGATTGGAACAGAGTCATGCGAACGTGTTAAAGGTGCGTTTTGCTCACATCTGTGTGCGTCGCACGCGCCTTGCGACCATGCAAAGAGCTCACGCGCTGAGCGCGACCCGCAGCGAACGTGTTAACTCCATTTCGTACTTCAAATTCTCTTAGATGCCCATCCTTAGACCACACCGCCGCAGTTGTGCCACCCTACAGGCCTCTTAATATTGCGATTAATTTACTGGAAATACCCTGATTGAACATCTTGTAAAAAACTGCTTTACGCGACAGGGGAACAAAAGCAGCTCTGTAATCTACATAAAAGAGATACAATCTTTTCCTCTCGAACTGCAGTTGCGCAATGCTAATCAGCATCTAAGGGCGAGTAAGCCGTTGATTGTCCCGTCCAAATCTCCTGCCTGAAAGTCGGACAGTATGTTTTTCTCAAACAAATCACGGTCACCACTCGTCGCCATTAAAGAAGTGAGCAAATGATCTGCAAAGAAGCGCAGAACATCCGATCAACTGGCCAACGTGGAACTGACCAAGGGTCATCCTGTAGCCATTGCTCGTTCCTTTGCTGCTCTTCCTTTTCTCTCCACTTCCACGAAATGTCAAGAAGTCCGGCGGGTCGTTGGCGAGGGCATGCCGAGTATGGCTACCTACATACCTAGCTCCTAACTTTGATTGTGAATGAGCATGAGTTCAGGTACGAGAACGCTAGCCTGAAAGATAATTTTCAGGCGAGCCGTTTCGAGTTGAGAGTAACGTTGAATAATGAACGTGAGCTTCGAGATTAGCAATGCTACAAGGAGAGAGAGGAGGGTAGTTGAGTCATTTTTGGAGGAGTGAAATTTTAGCAGGGAAAGAGAAAGAATGAGGAGAAGAGAGAGCGGAGAGTTTTTAATCACTTGGTTGAAACGGGAAGATGAAGTGGTGTAGAAGGAGACGTAAAGCGTGGAATAAGAAAGATGGGACGAGTGGAAGAGAGGAGTGTTCAAGGAGAAAGAACTTGTGGATGGGGGTGGAAAGGCGAGTGAGCGGGGAAAGGGAGAAGTAAAAAAGGATAAAGGGTAGTGAGCGAGCAGGGGTGAGGGAGGGGAGCAATGCGAGGAATTAAGAATTAGCCTACAAGGAGGGAAAACCTTCACGAGGGGAAGGTCGTTCCTCCTTACACGTCCCTTCACCGACCCCTTCCTCCAGCGTCTCTTTTCATCTACTATTAAAAGTTATGCGCAAGGAGCCCAGGAGTACAGCAGGGAAAAGAAAGTGGAAAAGGGTTTTTCCACACACAACTCAACCCTTTCCCAGAGAGGTACGTCTGAGGGAGTCGAGCGCGAAAGGGGAAACTCAAGGGGAGGCTCCCGCCTGCACATACGCCAAGGACTTTTAAGAGGGGCTTTCCCTTTCTTCATTCTTCCTTTTCTTAGCATTTTAATTTTACTTTGAGTCTGTGGAGTGAAACATTTTTTCAAACTAAGTTGAGCAGAAGAACTGCAATAGGCACGAGAACGCTCGGGAAGCAACAATCTTAACAAACGATGCAGAATCGCGAGTTTTCCTCAAGTCTAAGGCCAACCCTGTAATCAGTGCTATAAAACACTGGATGAAACCAAAATACTCTAATGATCTAGATGACCGTAGTGGTCTCCAAGATACCTCATATCTTCATGTGCCGATTATTCTCCGCAATCAGCGGATGCTGCAGACACTAGGTCGTCGGCATACAATCCCGAAAAGGCGTCACCCTTAGGAAGTCGACGGTCATACCTACTTTTAGTTGTAGAGGTATGGACCCAGAACACTGCCTGGGGAACCAATTCAGCGCCCAAAATTTTGCGGAAAAAGATACCTCACACACCAAGGTACGCAAAAACAAAAGTAGGAAGGTGTGATCCATACCCACCCACAGGTAGGAGCCAATCGATACGGGAACCATCTCATTGGATTCAACGTACGAAATATGGTGGAAAATAATACCCCACATGTTCCCATCAAGTCCCAGAAAATCTCGTTTCAAAAAGCACGTTTTTACCCATTTTGTGTTTAGGCTGAGAAGCTTTGGGGACCAACTGCAGTCTGAATAAGGACCCCGAACAAAATTTCAGATTTTTGACCATTTTCTTACACCCAAAACGGCGTACGGCCACTATGAGGCATCAAGAAACAGATTCTGTCCGATTTTGCGGCCAATCAGAGACGTTGATCACTGGTAAGAAATAACCAACCAAAACCGAAATGTCCGTCCGTCATCCGCCCGTTTTTGGTAGTAGAACATTTTTAATAAATTCAATATCTTGTTCAGGGAGTTCATTTTGGCTTAACTTGGTCCTCGATAACCCAATCGGCCCATAATTTAGCCGAAATGGGGCAAAAAAAGGGGTTTTTCAAAACTAAATT
This sequence comes from Cyrtorhinus lividipennis, assembly GCA_019603395.1. Classification (NCBI taxonomy): domain Eukaryota; kingdom Metazoa; phylum Arthropoda; class Insecta; order Hemiptera; family Miridae; genus Cyrtorhinus; species Cyrtorhinus lividipennis. Next base: position 20,810,391 of record CM034006.1, read on the forward strand.
GGATTTTTTGTGGAACTAGGCGTGTAAAGTATGGATTTTTTGCTAAATTTAGGACGTTGTATCAATTGGTGCCCACTGTAGGTAGATATGGGGTGGTACTCCACATGCCTGGTTCCCAAAAATCCCGAAAATCGAGTTTTGAAAA
>CM034006.1:20810635-20883666 GCA_019603395.1 Cyrtorhinus lividipennis
ATCGACCGATGTGCTTCCATACGAGGTATGATCCATTCTATCAAAGCCGGGCTAGCAGATACTTCACTGGAAATGAGCCCTCCTGGGGGAAGACTAGCTCATAACTGTCGTGGGCATTGTTGTGACTTGAACGCATAATTCTTATTATGGTAGACTAAGTCGGGCCGCGTGGCTGATGAAGACAGGTTTTTCACGAATCTTTACGGTCGACACGATTGAAGCTGAGGGCTGCCTTTGAAGAGAGGATGAACTGGTATAAAAACAAGAGAAATTATCGAGAAAGCCGAGACTTCATTTGAGTAAGTCCTAATCTGTGACGAACCCGATCAATTGGTGGTAGCCGTAAATGTGAGTGGTAGCGAACCGTACTCCTTTGGGACTCTCTAAGATCAGGGTACGGCACCCCTATCAATCGATAGATCACCATCAGACCAGTTCGGTCCCTACCGTTTTGAGTTATAAGTTGCATAAGGCACGTCCTGCTTACTGATGATGATCTGATGATGGTGTTTCTTTGTTTTGAGAATACGACGGGGTGTCCACTGAAATGTAGATTCACCCGACAACTGACATGGAGCAGTTAGAGGGGGAGGCGAGGAGTAATGCCGGCCCGAGCCACGGAATGAAGGCCAGTGTTATTTGTATGATCTGGAGGGTTTGGGAATGGAGCCAAACTAGTGGCAATACTCCACACCACTAGGGAATATACGCGCCCGTTTTCGCAGGCCGAAATTTGGCATCAATTGCACCTGTGCCCTGGATATTCTGGCCGAGGGACATACTAATACACAACTCCGCATTCTCGCCGACAGCCAGGCTCGTATTGAATGCGTCTCACAGCCACCAACATTCATCTAAGGTGTGTGAAGGACTGTGAAAGCAGACTTCCTAGTGGGTGCGCGGGTACAGGGCGATTGAGGCCTAAAACGCGAGAGCCGATGAGCGCGTCAGGAGGGGCTCCAAAACCCCCTTTGTGGCCCAGAGCCGGCTGGAGCTTGACCAAAAACCCCATCATCACTCACCAAGGACCTACTCAGACTTAAACGCGGCGACCTAAGAGCGATGGGTGGCCTACACAGGCATTCGCTCCTTGCGTTTTCATCTGAACCGCATAGGGGTAACACAACCAACAACTCTCTGCAGATTCTGTGAGGAAGCAGACGAAACTGCAACTCACATAAAATCTTTGAGCGCCCAGCACACAACATCCGCAGATACACATCTCTGGGACACAAACCCCAATGAGAACCGTACCTGCATACGTTAGTCACAACCTAACAACCCTCATCACGGGGACTAGGGCTGTTTGGGGACTAAAAGAATGGGGCCACCTAAGAGAACACACAACAAGCCAACCAGGACTTGCGCGCTTGGGACCTCCCATAACACCTCCTCTAGGTGTCTTTTACCATCTACCATCTACCAGGGGTTGGGAAAAACCATTGAAGTAGCGTATACGATTGTAGGAGTGCCCTACCTGATCTTAGGATTCCACCCTAATACCAAATATAAAGGGTTGGATTCGTTAGGGCTGGTTAATGGGAATACATTAAGGATCAGTCTTACGTAATTATTTGGTGTAGTGGGGGCTATGTGCTTTTGACGTGAAGACGCCATTGTCCAGCTAACAGCATCTTGACAATGGACGTTCACGTCGAAAAGCGTCGTCTACTCTACACTATAATATGACCTGCGAGACTGACTTTTTCTCTATATATTCATAACTAAATAATAAAACGGGCGTTTGTGGGAGTCCTCTTGGCGCTTCATCAGCCATGTTCATCAGTTTACTTACTCATTTTCAGATGAAGTCAAGACGTCCGGTCTGCGGGGCGTGGTGGGGCTGGTTTCCCATCAGGCATGAAGTGAGCTTCATGAACCCAACCGGAGACGGAAGGTATACGTCGGCGTACATTTTGACCAACTTCTTATAACCCATCGTATATCCAATCTTCTAACTTTTATATATAATTAATCATTCAGGCCGAAGTATCTCGTGTGACGCCGACGAAGGAGAACGGGTACGTGGCAAAGATCGTGAAATTATGCGACAGACCGCACAAGTTGGTCGAAGGATGTCTAGTGGCCGGTCGAGCAATGGGAGCATGCGCAGCGTACATTTACATCAGAGGGGAGTTTTACAATGAGGCCATCCAACATGCAGTTGCCATTGCTGAGGTGAATTGATTCTTTCATCAAGTTTTATTGATGCATCCCATTGCTGTTGTTGCTATTTCAATGATTCGTTGTCAAATCTCTGCTTCAGGCTACAAGCAGGTTTGATCGAAAAAACGCCTGTGGGTTGGAGATGACTTTACGTCATCATGCATCGTGGAGCCGGAGCTTACATTGTGGTGAAGAGCGCGCTGATCGAATCTTTGGGAAGGCAAACAGGGCAAACCCAGGTTGAGCCTCCATTCCCTGATGACATCGGGTGTTTGGGTGCCCCACCCACCGTCGCTAATGTGGAAACAGTTTCAGTTGCCCCGGTAGGTATTGGTCTCCATCAGTTATCATACTCACTATAATTTTCCTTCAATCTGCCACTACTTTCATTTATCGTTGATCTCATTCAGACTATTTGCCGTCGCCGGTGGTAAATGGTTCGTCGGATTGGTCGACCACGGAACTCTGGTACGAAATTATTCAACATTTCTGGCATGTCAACACCCGTGCACTGTCGAAGAAGAGATGTCCATTCTGCGGGAGCTGATCAGAGCGTCACGCTGGCGGCATCAGGGGCGGGTGGGACCAACCTCCTTGCCTGTCATTCTGGCGGCATCGTCCACCCCCTCATCCTAAAGAGTAAGCTCTTATATGTTTATCAATCACTAGACTGGGACTTCGAAGCAGCAAAGTTCCAAGAGTGGGCCCTTGTTCTCAGAGTTTCATCCCACCATGAACACTACTACTTCTAAATCTATAACGAGAACCTTGAGCCACTTCCTGTATTCATCTATCCATCACTATTACGTATTATGAGAGAAAACTTATTTCAAGGATTGGTTTTATAAGGTTGGCGTAATCCTCATTCAGCGAGTGGGCTGATGTTACGGGGCGTAATGTCATGCATATGTATCAAAATAAATCTGACAAAATCAGATCGTTTGATAAGCGAAAACTAGGATACCTAGATGGCTATGTCACTGCTCGTCGGGACAGGAGCTCTTCAAGATGCCTAATTTCTCTTGGAGCCTAAGGACCATTACAGCTATCTCTGTTCTTTAGAACCATTAGAAATTATTGTTTGTCCAGTATGTAACTTTATGCGACTCAAAAATCTAGTGCGAATCTTAGGGAAAGATATATGTAAAGTAGATGATGTAAAATGAATAATGCCCTCGATTAGTAGTGATAGTAATGTCTAATGTCCAATAAATGCTGTTTCTTCACAAGTGATATCTTTGATTTTCAGCGTATGCAATAGGCCATCATGAAACTTTGACGGGTGGTTGCCGCCAGACGAGTTTAGGTACACTGCCTTTAATCGTCCATGGAAGTCAACTGACATAGTGCAAGCGATAACTCGACTCATCATGTTCTACAAACACAGTCCTGCGGGCAGTGACACCCCCTGCAGGGAGGGTATCAATGGATGAACAAGATCATGACCAGGTGAGTACCCTTGTTGAAGTACCAATTTTCTGGATATTTCCACTGCCCATTCCAGTATATTTCAACTAACCTTTTTTCGTATTTTGTTGAAAGGTTTGTGACTGGCAATGCCAGCCTGCTGAAATCGATATGTTGTGGAGCTGAGTAAGCACGATTGAAGGACACACGATTTGCGCATTGGGTGACGGTGCCGCATGGCCAGTTCAGGTAATTGACTAATTTTACAATATGTTATTGACTAAGTACCGATTAGCAAAAGCAGTCGTCTTGTCCTAAATGAAGTGGTAATCGACCGTGAAATTGCATCAATGCGAGGTTGTTTACGTGATGGAGGAAATCTAAATTTTTAACGCATCTTCAAATTCTCAAGTTGAGGAGTATAAAATGTCTTGTCTGGCTGAATAGGTGAACATTTAAACATAAAATTTGGGTGGCGGGTCAAGCGCGGACCATTTCATACATTTTCAGTTTCCAAGCGTTCCAGCATTAGACTATGTTCCATTTTTTACGGTAATTGATCGGAATTGGTATGAAACTTTCAACTTGCCATTACAAATACTTGGTATAATTTTAAAATGTTACCTCATTCTATGCTTATCTATCAGTTCCGGAGATTTACTTCAACTCCCATCCATGACGTCAGCAACCGCTCCCTGCTTATAGTAATCGTAGGTGGCTCATTCCTTTCAAATTTAAAAGAACCCATTTTCAGAATATTCTCTATATTTTTGAAGAGCGTTTTGAAGTGTTATAATTGCAGATAAGTCGTTCATTCGTAATCTAAAAATTGAAAAGACCCGAATAAATATGCACCCCCCTCTCCCACCAAGGTGAATTTGGTTGCTCCTCCCTTTTTTAAGAACTGCTAACAATGTTACAACAATGAGTAGTTAGAATCTTATTCCATGAAGCAATTCTCTGCAGCTGATGTTTCAAGCTACTTTTTTGTCAAATTGACTGACCTTTTTCACAAATAAGGCCAAAAAGTGTGTTTTAGAGGTCAATATGTGTTTTCAAAAATGGATCTTCGAGATTTTCGGCGATCTAGGCGTGTGGGGTGTCGTTTTGTGGTGATACATGGAAGCACATCCAACCTTATTATGAATCCCATGGATCATGTGATTCTACCTTACACCGCTACATCCCGTTTTCATTCTTCTTAGTTCGATTGTGCTTAATAAAACCTTAGACGCAAGGTTTTCTATCATCACAATTTATTAAGCACAATCGTGATTTCCAACAACCATGGAACGCTACCTCAAACCGGAGCGCTTCGGAGTCGATCCACATGACCCGGCGGCCGCAAAGGATTGGAAATTCTGGTTGAAGACATTTGAAAATTTCGTAACGTCCCTAGGAGAGGGGACAGTCGGAGGACTTTCAGAGGCCAGTAAGCTGAGATTTCTTACCAATTGCGTTTCTCGGTCGGTTTATGAATTGATTTCCGATTGCCCGACCTATTCCGAGGCAATCGCTGTTCTGCAGGCCACTTACGTGAAACCTACCAATTCAATATTTTCGAGGCACAAATTAGCGACGAGAAGGCAACAACCTAACGAGACTATTGACCAGTACGTTCATGAACTACTCACAATCAGCAAGGAATGTGAATTCAAAGCAGTCTCGGCCGACGAACATCGCAGTAGTTACGTCCGAGACTCATTCATCCGTGGCTTAACCAATGCCAATATTCGTTTAAGGCTTTTAGAGAAAAACCAATTGAGTTTAACTGAGGCTCAAGACATGGCGAGAGCTCTGGAAGCTGCAGTAGAGCACTCTTCATCCTACTCACCGGAGACTAATTCTGTTTTGAATGCAACAGACACAATCAGCAATGAACCTGAAGATCCTCGGGATGAAGTGGCTGTAGCAGCAACGAGTAGAAGGAAGAAATGTTTTTTCTGTGGGCAGGCGAGGCATCGCTCAAGGCGTCAATGTCCAGCACTCGAAGCATCTTGTGACAACTGTGGGAAGAAAGGACACTACGCTTCCGTATGTAAGTCACAGAAATCCCAACTGAAAACGAAGGCTGTGGCCGCTACGTTTCCCACATTGACAGCATCAACTTTGACAACCGCAGCAGCATCTTCTCTACAACACGCTACTATCCTGATACAGGTAAATGGCTTGTCAACTCAAGCGTTGATCGACACAGGAAGTTCTGACTCTTTCATTTCTGAGAGGTTTTACGCAATTCATAAAAACAAGTTTAAACTCCACCGAACTAGTGACAGCGTGTCAATGGCAGCAACATCATTGAATACAAAAATAACACATTACACATTAGCTACAATAGACATGCAAGGTCATCACTACCGTAACGTGAAGATGAGACTATTACCAAGTTTGTGCGCTAATGTTATTGTGGGACATGACGTCCTAGATCAGCACTCTGAATTGACTTTCTCTCTCGGGGGTTCGAAGTCACCATTGACTATTAGCTACTTAGCTCCTGCTAAAATTGAGCCTCCCCCACTATTCGAATACCTGTCCGGCGATGTCAAACCGATCATTACAAAATCACGAAAACATTCGGCAGCAGACGAAGAGTTTATGAGAAACGAAATTGACTCCCTTCTTGATAACGCCATTATCGAAGAAAGTAGATCACCTTGGCGGGCGCAGGCTTTCGTTGTCAAGAATGAGAATCGCAAGAAAAGGATGGTTATTGATTATTCTCAAACTATTAACAAGTATACTCATCTCGACGCCTACCCGATCCCTAACATAGAATCGATCATAGAAAAAGTAGCACGAAACTCTTATTTCAGTACGATAGATTTGAAAAGCGCCTATCATCAGGTACCTCTACGGGAGCAGGACAGACCGTACACAGCTTTTGAGGCCTGTGGTAGGCTCTACCAATTTCGTAGACTCGCTTTTGGGTTGACTGATGGAGTCCCGGCCTTTCAACGCGTGATCGATGGGATCATTTCTGGAGAAAAACTAGTAAACACTTACGCTTACCTAGATGACGTGACAATTTGTGGCAAGGACAAGAACGAGCACGACCAAAACTTGGCTAAGTTCATGCTGGCGGTCGAGAAGTATGGTTTGACCATCAACAAGGAAAAAAGTAAATTTTCTATGAAATCAATAACGTTATTAGGCTACAAAATTGAGAACCAGTGTGTATCTCCGGACCCTGTTCGCTTGGAACCATTACAAAAACTCCCTCCTCCGAATGACGCAAAGGCGCTCGAGCGAGTCCTTGGCATGTTTGCACACTATGCAAAATGGGTACACGGCTATACTGAAAAAGCAAAGAGCCTATTTGAGGCCAAATCCTTTCCCCTTCCAAAAGAAACAGTTTCAGATTTTGAAACTATCAAGAAAGAGATTTCTAGGGCTGTGGTACGTACCATCGACCACAATATTCCCTTTTTGGTAGAGACGGATGCTAGCGATTTCTCCATTTCAGGTGTCCTATCGCAATCAGGGCTACCAGTCGCTTTCTTTTCTAGAAAACTGACAGAATGCGAGCGTAAGCATGCCGCAGTGGAAAAGGAAGCACTAGCTGTAGTAGAATCAGTGAAGAAATGGAGACACTATCTTTTAGGGCGACACTTCAAAATTATCACCGACCAACGCTCGGTCACATTCATGTTCAACTCGGCTCATAAATCAAAAATCAAAAACGAGAAAATTCAACGATGGAGGCTAGAACTCTCGTGTTACAATTTTGAAATCATCTATCGCCCTGGTAAAGAAAATCAAGTTGCCGATGCTCTATCTAGAGTGTGCAGTGCAATTCAAGTTGACAAGCTTGTCTCACTCCATAACGACTTATGCCATCCCGGAGTTGCAAGAATGGCTCACTGGGTTAGGATACACAATTTACCATTTTCAATGGAGGAGATTCGCAAAATCACTGCGTCTTGTCCCATTTGCGCTGCTATCAAGCCAAGATTCTTCAAGGGCAACTCAAGCACGTTGATAAAAGCAACCCATCCCTTCGAAAGACTGAGCATGGATTTCAAGGGGCCATTGCCATCAAAATCTCGGAACAAGTATTTACTGACTATAATTGATGAGTATTCCAGGTTCCCTTTTGCCTATCCATGTAAAGATACAAGTTCGGCTACCGTCATAACCTGCCTATTGGATTTGTTCACGATATTCGGCGTCCCATCCTATGTCCATTCGGATAGAGGCGCAGGATTCATTTCGAAAGAGCTTCAAACATTTTTACATTCGAAAGGCGTGGCCACGTCGATGTCAAGCCCATATAACCCGACTGGAAATGGCCAAATCGAGAGAGAAAATGGTACAATTTGGCGAACGATTTTGCTGTCACTCAAAGCACACGACTTGGACGTCACTGATTGGGAAATCGTGCTAAAAGATGCTCTTCACTGCATAAGATCTCTATTGTGCACGGCTACCAATGAAACTCCGCACGAGCGCATGTTTTCCCATCAACGCAGGTCACCAAACGGGAGTTCACTGCCTTCCTGGCTAATACCTCCTGGAAAAGTATTAATGAAAAAACACCTCCGACAAAGTAAATATGACCCGGCAGTGGAGGAAGTAGACCTTATTCAGGTCAATCCTGAATATGCCAAAGTAAGACTTCGGGACGGTCGCGAGACCACTGTTCCTTTGAAGCACCTAGCCCCAAGGGGCGATGCAGGAGTAGAGGAAGATCGCGCGGAAGATGGGGACGACCGTTCGCAACCAACTCTAGAATCTACTAGGACCACTCAGGAACCGACTCTTGAATCTACTGAGACCGCTCAGGAACCGACTCTTGAAACCTCGGATATACCTCCTGAAACTTCAAGATCGAACTCTGAACCCACAGATTCCGAAAAAGTTCAAGAGATTCGCCGATCCACAAGACCCCGGAAAATGCCCAACAAATTTCAAGACTATGTTCTTTCATGAGGGGAAGAATGTGGTGATACATGGAAGCACATCCAACCTTATTATGAATCCCATGGATCATGTGATTCTACCATACACCGCTACATCCCGTTTTCATTCTTCTTAGTTCGATTGTGCTTAATAAAACCTTAGACGCAAGGTTTTCTATCATCACACGTTTTCGACTAAAATTAGGGCGCTGAATCCAATGAGACGGGTCCCGGAACGATTGGCGCCCACCGGAAGAGGTTATAAGGTCAAAGGCTGCTGGTCCGAGGAATAACTAACCCATACATTCAATTACCTACAAGGTTTGGTATTGTCTTTAAAGGGATCACAACCATTCTTTTGAATCGACCTATTGAACGATCAGGTGACAGATTAATTCACTATAAAACATAGTATGTTTTTAGACAAAAGTTGATATATGCTTGTTGCAACTTTCCACGTCATGAACCATCGTTCATTCTCTCTATTTGGCCACAAATTTCAGTGAATTGGTATTGGATTTCTAGCTTGTGTAAAGGAGGCTAAAGAGAGTTTTGGGTGTTTCAGAAATTTGTTATGAATCATCTTGAACATTTTTTTCCCCAAAATAGAGATTTACCGTACATTTATAGGTTGGTGTGTGAAGAGGTATTTTGAAATTCGGTCGAGAGGTTAAATGAGCGTGAGCCTTTCATTTTACTCAACGAACCTCCGATCGATAGTTTGATACTCGGGCGGTAGACCTTCAAATGAAGAAACCTCGTTTTTTTTTTTTCTTGAATGCGTTGCCTTCTAACGAGTTGAAATTAAAATAGGCTGAGCTCCGAATGTGCAACGTGTAAATCCGAAATGCCACGAAAGAAGTTGAGAAGCCGTGACTCCAACATCCGACGGGCAAAGCGCGCCAACATAAAAGGGTCGGGCGATCCCAGTTCTGGTGCAAGACGCTCAAGTTGCCGACACCTTACGAAATGCGTGTGGGACCTTCATATCCCTCCTTCGGCCGCCAACCCTTGTTGCAAATTACGTTGTCCCACATTTAACCTTTTCAGTTCTATTTCTGACATTTTCGCTCATCCCGACCTTCCTATATTTTTTGCTAGTTATAACGCTCGCGAAGATATATTTTTCATTAAGAAATGACGAAACCAGAATAAAGGGTCTCTCGTAGAGCTTTAAAATGAGCGATGCTTTTTCAGATATTTCAGGCGTTCCAAATTAGGCCCAGAAACATGGCTCGTAGTTATAAATAGATGGAAGGCATATTGTTTGCATGCCTTAATTTACTTTAAATTAAAGTAACGATTTCTTACAGCGAGTAGCTTGCTCCAATCGGTTAGCTACTCAAGGATTGAACTTTTGGAAAAAAACCGCTGCAAATTCTTTCACACGGGTTGGATATTCCTCGGACCAGGCACATGAAGACTCATTTCTTCAAGATGGGGCAAATGGAAACAGTTGGTGTGGTGGGTACCGGACCAATTCCAATCGATTCAGCGTCCAAAATTTGGTGGAAAATGATACCCCATACGCCTAGGTAACAGAAATCTTGAAAACACACATTCAAAATGGGTAAATAGGTACCCATTTTGACCCATAATCTCATCCAGAGGGCGCCAATCGTATCGGGACCCATTTCATTGGATTCAACGTCCGAAATTTAGTGGAAAAAGATACCCCACGCGCCTAGATTGCCAAAAATATAAAAAATCCATTTTTCGAAATACACATTTTGACCCCTACCTCTCCCAAATTTGGTCCGATCGGGCTGAAAACTTTCGAGGACTGACCTAGGCCGGGAACAGACCCCTGACCCAAATTTCAGATTTTCAGAAAATTTTCTACTACCAAAAAACCCCGGACGGCGGACGGACATTTGACTTTTTTGATCTAGACACCTTGAAACGTCCAGAAAAAAATTTTGAGCCGAATGCGAGAGGTTGACCTTTTGCATGAAAACCAAAAGTACTAAAAATAAAATGTTAAAACAAAGCTTGCATCTGATTTTCCGCTGTAGTTTTAATGGATTTTAGCCAAATCAAGACACGGATAGAAACACGTGAATCAGCGAACATTTACGCAATCCCTGAGTTGCGCAACTCTGCTCACTCATAAACGGGTTTGCTTCACAAAAAAAAGATTGTTTTAGAGGTCACAGTCATACGCAAGAAACTTAGAGCCCGAACTCGATTTGTATGAAATGCCGACTACCTCGAATTTGGGTATAACAATAGTAAGAATAATCCACCCTTGTGACCGTACCCCCTGACGTATCTTAAAAACACTCGTATTACAACTTACGCGTTTCAATGTAAAAGATTCGAAATCCAAAGTGTTCGTCCGCAGTCTGGGACTCAAAAAGATTCTATAATGCTCTTGTGCTAAAATTTTAAATTTTTTGCACGACACTTGAGGTGCACACTTAAGGTAGGCCTAAATTATTTTCACCCCTATCGTCCACGACGGATGAAGAGTATGGGTGAAAATGTTTTTATCGAAATTGTTTGTTACTACGGCGAGCAATGTATTACTTCCACTGAATTTCGAGCGCTAAATGGGGTTTTTGGTAGTAGAGAATTTTCTAAAAATCTGAAACATTGGTAAGGGGCCTCTTTCCGGTTCTAGTTTGTCCGCGAAACATTTCAGCCCAATCGGCCAAAATTTGGGGAGCGTATAGGTGAAAAATTGTCATTCAAAACCGAATTTTCGGGAACAAGGCATATGGGGTATCATTTTCCATTAAATTTTGGGCGCTGAAGCTTTTGGAAAGAATCTGGGCCACTCCACACAGTTTTTCCTATACTTTGCTCCGAAAATAATCAATCATTGTGTAGATATTTATCATGCAACGCAAACAATTACATTTTGGGGCCAATTGAAGAAGTTGGCCTCAGGCATGTAAGCATACGTTGGTTATTCAATGTTTAAGGGCAATTCTCAACAAGTAAATGTCATTTTCCTCCTACAACTGACCAGAACACTAAGCAGGAACGATATTGTGTTCGTTCTCATGTTGCCGTCGCAAAATTAAACTTGATTTAAACATTACGAATTACAATTAAAATATCGCTCTGCTGGCTCAGAATCCCCTCCAGAACATCCATTCAAGTTCTCCAACTCATATCGGTAACATGTTGCTATCATAACGTAGGACCTTGAGATAGTAACACGATTGCAAAATAGTAGAGTGCAGTTTCTGTTGCTGTCCTGTGGTAAAGAACACAACCCTTTTAGGACCACAAACTCATATTGGTTACATGTTACAGACATATTATGGAATCTTGAGGTAGAAACACGGGGGGGGGGGGGGGTGTGTTTTTAAAAAATGAATTTTTGAGATATTGGGCGTTTGGGGTATCTAAATCCAATGTGACGGGTTCCGGAACGATTGGAGCCCACCAGAAGATATTATGGGTTAAAATTAGTACCTATATCTAACCATTTCGAATGTGTGTTTTCGAGATTCCTGGTACGAGTGTGGAGAATAATTTTCCACTTAATTTTGGACGCTGAATCGATTTGAATGAGTCTGTATGCTCCTAGTTTGAGGAATAATCAATATGAAAGAAGTATTTTTGATGTTTGGGGCGACCTAGGCGAGTTAACTATCATTTCCTCTAAACTCGACCGAGATGGGAAGGAAAACCGATGGGAGGGTCCCCAGCATATATGAGAGGAGGACATCTATAAATATTGACAGAAACCTCCTTTTTGTAATTCCTTAATTCTATGTGTTCTATAGTAATTAACAATTTGCCGCGTATAAATAAATTATTGGGTAATTTTGTTTGTGTGCGGTTTTGCAGTTTGTGCAACAGTTTTTCTTATCAGCCAAATACTAATTTATAAATCCCGATTTTAAAGCATTAGTAAGTGTATAAGTGTTATTCGGTATGGAGTCTTCGAGATCTCAAACGTGTGGAGGTGGCTGTAAAAAGCCCAATTACGGCAGATGTGAGCTTGCGTTGAGTGTTCGTGTGTGTTGGTTCGGAACATTTGAAATATCCGTTTTAATTGATTATGAACTGGAGAAAATGTGCCGAGCTTCAGACGGATTACAAATCTCTAGTTCTTCGGTTCTTTCCACTGAGCTGGCTCACCAGATGCCAGGAAACCTTCGAATGTGTGCTTTGTGATTTGAAACAGAGCTTGAGAAACCGAATGGGATCGGAGATCTACTGATTCCATCCAGTGAAACCTTTGCTCGTAGTGCAATTCTGCCGTAATAGCGCAAAGCCCCTTGCCAATGTCCTGGAACGAGTAAAGGTCGGTCCACTACTTCGCCACCCTTCTCGCGTCCCTCAGGACTTGACCAATCGACGGTTTGAACTTGTAGGCACTTCGACTTGTTGTCCTGAGGCCGTGTGCCGATTATATTACTCATGTGGCGGTCATTTCAACAGAGAAGCGGTTTCATAAGTGTCGTTGAGACACGAGGTTGAAGCTCGAGCTCCCTTGAGCCCTGAAAACCTGATCCGTGAGCAATAATAAATATGGTTAGATCGATATCGTTAGGTTTGTCTTGTCGCCTCCTTGTTTCTTTCAACAACTCCCCTTATCTCTGAACAAATGAAGCAACTAGTCTGATTTCCTATTTTTTGTCTGACGACGTGAAATGCCTGAATACTCCGTGTCTCCTCAGGACGACCCTAACTGGAGGTAGTACACCTCTACCAAATCGGATTTACCTTTAGGCAGCTCCGTGGAGCGGTATGGGTGAACAACGTACATCATGCCACTGTGGGGATTCAATCAGAACTGTTGATGGCTGTTGGCCCCATTATGGCCCTATAGCAAATTTATTCGGGGTTTTGGGTCTCTCTATGGCTCTCCTGGAATATGGTCTTCGTTTGTTGAAAGGCTCTCCGATCCTCAAAACAGAAGTTTTACCAAAAGGCACCTCAGATTAGAAGCAAGACGCCGCTTAAAGTTAAATCTTTCAACCAGATGGACTGCCCTGGGTGCGAGGGCGAAGGATAAATGTCGCAATAAACCCTTTTTCGCAAAATGAAGTCAGCACCTGCCGCAGCTGCTGGGTTCATTTTTGCCCTCGAAAGGGAGACGCACGCGAACCGACAGGGGTGTGCGTACCTCGAAGTGAAAAAGGGGTGTACAATAAAAAGGGTTTACCTGCTGAGGCCGAGCCAGGTGACAGGACGCATGGTCCAGTTTCAAAATTGAGGTCAACATGCAGAAAACAGCGTTAGTAACCAGATCTTTGTACGAGGGAATCCGCGTAGACTATACTACAAAATATAATGCAACAGCCCAAAATCGCCCTTCAAATTTTGAGAGTTTATGAAAATCAGGTAAGATTTGAAAAACGCAGGGGGAGGCTACTGCTCTTGGAGTGAAAACGTTGCTTCGCTGATAACTTACAGCAACTAAGCAAATGAAATCTTAACATAAAAGAAAAAAAAAATTGTGTACTCAATTTAAACATTTATGAACAATGAGGTCAAACTATGATTCACCTAAATTCATTGTAATATGCATGGTGTCCCACGAGATGGCTCCTGGACCGATTGGTGCCCACTGGGGTATGGGTCAAATGGGTACCAACCTACCTATTTTGTGAGTTTTCGATATTTTTGGGTACCTAGGCGTGTGGGGTGTCATTTATAGGGTGTAATAACCAACCCCTGTGAGAGAATTTGCTGCGATTTTCAATCTGAAAAATCAAAGGTTTTTAAAATCTTTTTATTTTAATTTCACAGATTTTATGTGTGTTATGGTGAAACTAATTCCTAATTGGACAAACACACAGTTTTTATTCCAAAACCAAATACCCTATTTAGAGGGTGGTAAACTTTAGTGTACCGTTTATTCACTAGTTCGTGGATTTCGAAAGCACTTCATTTTAAAAACTCTCTTCTCTCGCACCTGGGACCTCGAAGTATAAAGTAAACATCAAATTAGAAATTTTAACGCATCCCCAAACAATTTTTTTTGAAAATTTAGTAGTCACAATTTGACCGCACCAAACAGCCCCAAAGTATGAAACCAGGCAGCGTTAGGTGCTTCGCCGTTTATGCTGAAGTTACCCTTGGAGTGGGGTGAAGCGATTTTCAGACTGCTTTTGAGCCTTGCTGTCTTGCGTTTTATTCTCGAACGATTGTGCATCTGATCAGTCTATGCTTGTAGGAACTGAATAGATATCGTAAAACATCCTTTTAGCGCAACGTTGTCTAGTTTTCTCGTCGAGAACGAAGGCTACGAAACAAGCTGAAGTCGACGACAATGAAGGAACTCTTAAAGAAGGACCTGATCTGGTTTCATGCTCGGTACAGTCCTCAAGTTATGGCTTAAACATGCCGTAATCGGTGATTCATGGCGTGAGAGGTTAGGAGCGCGGGGCTGAGGCGAAACAGTGCAACGCTCTGACCTCCTTTCTGATTGACCTTCTCCCACTTATGTTGCAATGTCAATATTAACAAATCTCAAAATTGCTCCGAAACGCCGCGTCCTCGTCCCTCCCTTTTCTAGATTGGCGTAGGAGTGTGCCAAAATGATTGACGCGGTTTTTGATACTTAGACGTGAATCCTTCCTGTTTTGGGGCTTGGGGTTTGGTTACTTTTGAGCTGCATTGTTCCTGCCATTTCCAGGATTATTTATTTATTTTATTTATTTATTTTTTCATGTAGGGATGAATTTCCTTTTCTATCGCAACCTACATACTCACACTTTTTAAAAAAAAAAAAAAAAAAAAAATCCTTTGCAAAATTGAATCAGGTAATAAGTTTATCTTGTTCCTGCCATTTCCAGGATTATTTATTTATTTTATTTATTTATTTTTTTTTCATGTAGGGATGAATTTCCTTTTCTATCGCAACCTACATACTCACACTTTTCAACAAAAAAAAAAAAAAAAAAAAAAAAAAAAAAAAAAATCCTTTGCAAAATTGAATCAGGTAATAAGTTTATCTTTAGACGGATAATGAGTTGTACTCAGGGGTGACGTCACAACCTGCGTGGAAGATGAAATGGCGGCTAGATTTGGGGCAAAAAACGGGAAGAACTACAACAGCAACTCTTTCAGGGCAATGCGCTCTAGCGGACAACCGTAAATAAATGAAAAGTTTCTTCCCCATTAACTAAAAAACTTAACTAAAATTCAATCTCTCCGATTCGGCCCATAAATTTTTTCTGGGCGTTTCAAGATGTCTAGATCAAAATAACAAACGTCCGTCCGCCCTCCACGCCGATTATGGTAGTCGAAAATTTTTCTAAAAATCTGAAATTTTGGTCAGGGGTTCGTATCCGGCTCTAGTTGGTCCTCGAAACGTTTCAGCCCGGTCGGACCGAATTTAAGGGAAATAGGGGACAAAATGTGTCAAAAAATTGATTTTCGAAATTTTGGCGATCTAGGCGTGTGGGGTATCATTTTCCACTAAATTTTAGACGCTGAATCCAATTAATTGAATCCCCAAACGGTTGGCACCCTATGGATGAGGTTATGGATCAAAATGGGTACCTATTTACCCATTTCAAATGTTTGTTTTCGAGATCTCCGGTACCTAGGCGTGTGGGGTATCATTTTCCACTAAATTTTGGACCCTGAATCGATTGGAATGAGTCCGGTACCCGCCACACCCACTGTTTCCCCCATTTTCCCCATGTTGAAGAGATGAGTCTCCATACTCCTGGTCCGAGGAATTCTTGTACCTAAGTTATTGATTTAAATCGATTCAATATTGTGCCTTTTCGTGAAAATAAAATGATTTATTACTGATTAAAATACCATATATTTCTATGTGAAATGAGTGTCTACAATTTCTTCGCGAGTGACGTACGTCGTATCAACTCATTACCTTTTGTCAATATTATTAATCCTCAACTTTTTTGTTTCCAGGGGCTGATCCGCCATTTTAGACCGGAACTCGAGGAGAGAATGAGACGTTTCCACGCTCAGAACGAAAAGAAAGCTGCCTCCAACTAACTCGACGTCGATAATTAGTGGTATTTTGTCCCTTAGCCGAAATTATTTCGCCTTCAAATTTTAGCCTGAAATCACCTATCGATGCGAGATTTCAATTCAATTGTGCTCATCACCTAATATTGATTATATCCGTGCTGACATGTACGATGTGGAAAGTAAATAATATTGCCACAATTTATTAGGTTGAAAGTGTATAAAATATAAATAAATGTTGTGTTTACGTCTTTAGTTTCTCTCGCCTGTGTGCTACCCTCTTCCAAATTATTCATGTATTTTCTCCCTTGTCACATAACTTCCATTCTCCTTATTGTCTTCTCCCTTCATTTCAGCTCCATCCCCTACATCTACGTAAAGATATCAAATATCAACAGGAAAATATCATTCCACTAAGCATCAGCGGGGGCTTTTGGGATATAATTGAGAAAAGATGCGTCAAATTATGACATAACTTTATTTCTATCGATGTTCTGATATGGATTTCTTTCGAAAATGGGTTGGATCCAGTTTGAATATTATAAATAGACACAGCTTCACAGTAAAAATGCTCATAAAACGTGTCGACTTTGATTATCGACAACAGTCAAAAGTACTACACGGTTCAGTATAATGACCTACATGAACGAAGAGAGGTGACGAAAATTCTTGAAAAGTCAATTTTTTATTCCTACGTACGTACTTTTTCTATTATAACAATTTTTTAAACATCGTTTTCTAAACACTTCCTAAACAACAGTATTCACAGCAAAATATATACATAACGACGAAATAGGAGTTTTAAAATATATACAATCAGTCAAGTGGCTAAAATTCATCCCTAAGAAATTTGAGAGCGAACTTATTCAGAGAAAATAAAAATAAAAATTATCTCAAAAGAATCAACACAATCCTAGAAAGCCGAAAGGAGATTTTCGTTTGGGCATCATTAACTTATCAACGAAAAAAAAAGGAAAAACAATAAAGTTTTCTTATAAATTAATAATGTTTTGAAAATCAACACTTTGGCACTTAAACCATAAAACGGTCTGACGACGAAAAAATCATCAACGACGTTCGAAACGAAAGTCTCCTTCGGAAAAATATTGGCCCGTTTCCACGCAAGGTTATATCAGTCTTGAGACATATCCGTGGGCTCGCGATCTCAATAGGAATATTTTGGAATTATCGTTCGTCTGACAAAAAATTAAAAATAAAATAAAATAAAATAAATGGCCAACGAACGAAAAAATAAGCCACGTAAGTTTACACTTTGACGAGAAAATAAAAATAATATTAAACATGAAGAAAACACATGTTTTTTACCGTAAATTAATTTCATTCTAGGGGAATTTTCGATAATATTTACAAAGAAAAAAATAAAATAAAAATTGAGGGAATACGTTTACGACGAAGTGGATTTATCGGGTTGGAAGTAGAGTTGGAGGGGGTAAAGGCCCAATTGCACAGGACGCGTTATGACGTAGGCGTTTCTGTGACGTCACGTTAGCCCAATCAGGTTGTATGACGATACATTGCTTCGAATTGTAGAAATAATCTACAAAATTACTGTTACTGATGGCGTTTCCCTTGAAGTTTTCCCTTTTTGATCAATATGTGTGAAACAGAGGTTTGAGAGGTCATGTCGGTTTTCAAAATGCTGCCTGACATGCGGAAAATAGTTCATAAAACGATCCTCATGCGACAGCAGCTCTTGACATGGTATTTTCCGAGTCATTTTCTCCTTTGATTATGTACTTCCAGGATCGTGTGTTCGCCTGCTGAACAAGCAGAGCTTCATCCACGTGGAAGTCACAATCGGTACACAAATCCCTGTCGTAGCACACACAAAACTAGTTAACGCCCAATAACGTCCCCTGAACCACGTCATAACGTGTCCTGCCTGGGATAAACGGAAATGGGATTTCAAAGGATATTTTTATACAACAAACCCTCGCTTTGAACAAGACAATGTACATTAAAGAAAATAGGTGGGACGCATCACAATATTCCATTTAAACGCTAATTACGTAATTTTCTGCAATATTTTAAGAGGAAACCGAGACAAAATGGACGCCTCTTATCCAAAAGATTAGTGATATAAGGACAAATCAGGACATTTGATAATGAATTACGGAATATTATGAATCAATTGATTTCTTGTTGAAATTCAACGTCGTACAGGCAGTTAGGATATTCTTACACGTATTTTCCAAAACAACAGAAACAAATTCAAGTATGTTTTTGATGAAGAAATGAGAGAAAATGGTATTTTGGAGAAAAATTGTCGTTATAAATGGCTCAAAAAACGCGAAGGTATTGGATTGATATTGATAAACAACAATGGATCGTTATATTTACGGGAAAATTAGTGTTTGAATCAGAGTTCACTTCTCATTTGAGCGCATTTATTAGTAAAACCTGTACGTTAGATGGTGTTTCGACATGGTTTTGGCTCGACTGACCTTTGGTAAAGCATGCAAAAATTAGAAATCTTCGCTTATTGAACGTTTTGAAGAAAGGATGACTCAATCAGAGGGCGATTCAATTGAAAGTGGATTGATGACAAAAGGGACGTTACGTTATAGTGTTGGATCGACTACAATCGATTAGTTTTTGTTTGTTTTTGTTTTTTTAATTTTTTTTCCGTTACTCTAAACATCAGGAACGACTTGGTCTGTGGTCGAGGAGTGGTAGCAACGCTCTTCGTGGGTCAACCAAGGGTGGATGAGGACGTCGGAGGCCGTCAGCCTTTCGGAGGGATCTCGTCGAAGGAGGCTTCGTATGAGGCACTTGGCTCGAGACGAGAGCCCTTCAGGAAGTACGAAAAGACCGCGAGTGATTTTGAAAAAGAGATTTGTGTGCTCGGCGTCGTTGAAAGGGTACCTGCGGACCAAACGGAAAAAATACAGGGTTGATTTCTCGTTTGAAACTCATTATTCGCTTCTCTACGTTCTATTCTTATCAAATTCTCAATATTTTTCTAAAATTTTCAAAAATATTCACCTTCCAACGAGCATCGTGTACAAAATGACTCCCAGCGACCACATGTCGGCGGCTCGCCCCGAATACCTAGCGTTGCTTCGGAGGATTTCGGGGCTGACGTAAGCAGGGCACCCTCGTTTGTCTTGAAGGACGTCATCGGCGCCGTCTTCCAAAACTACGGCGTCTTCCAGGTTTTCCAATTTTAACTCGGTCCTACAACAAGCGAATAAAAAATAAAAAATTAATCATTTGTCACAAGTCACTACTTCAAAATGAAGAAAATATTTGGGCATTTGGTGGTTCATCGTTCTTATTGAAACAATTCACACATCTAATCACACTAAAAACATAATTATGGGGAAAACAGTGGGTGTAGAGTGTTCTGGACTCATTCCAATCGATTCAGCGTCTAACATTAAATGGAAAATGACACCCCACACACCTAGGTACCCAAAAACATCAAAATAGGTTGGTACGTACCTACCCATTTTGACCCATACCCACCCTCAGTGGGCACAAATTGGTCCGGGACCCATCTCATTAGATTCAGCGTGCAATATTTTGTGGAAAATTATACCCTACAAGCCTAAATCGTCAAAAATCTCAAATATCCAGTTTTCAAAAGACACATGTTAACCCATATCCTTCCCAAATTTGGTCCGATTGGGCTGAAAAGTGAGGCCAACTAAAGCCGGAAAAAACCCTTGACCGAAATTTCAAAATTGTTGAAAAATATTCTACAACCGAAAACGGCATGGACGGCGGACGGACATTTGATTTAGCCATGTTCGGAGTGAAAATTTGACCCAAAGTCCAGAACCTGTTCATATGTTCCCCTTTTTTGGTTCTAGAAGGTTTTGGTTCCATTCTGAACTGATTCGAACGTAGCTAGTGTCGCATTGCGGGAGGCGCTACAGATCGGAAATGCTGCATTGTTGCTCGATTCCCAGGGAAACGCTTACGCCAAGGAGGCACGCCGGAACAAGAGAAGATATCGTTTTCACGATCAAGGTTCCGGCGGAGTCCTCGCGTTACTACAATTCCACATTTCACGCAACAACGTTGGTGGGGGTGGGTCACCGTTGTCACAACTCGGCGCGGATATGGAAAACAAAAGGTCCTATGGTGAAGTCGTGACTGAAGGTGTTGTTACCTCCGTTGTTACGCGCGAAATACCGAGCAACTCCCTTCCTCCGCACACGAGCCCCGTTTTTGTTGCGTCACAAGAGGGCCCTCCCTCCGCCCGGTTGCTCAAGGGACCCCCTTCGCGGAACCTACAAGACCGTTTGTTGTTGAAACGAAACTTGCGGCAGAGCTTTTAACAACGCAAAATGCAACAACGCCAAATTGAATAATCCTGCCCGGTTGGTTCACCTCCGCCCCTTTTGTCCTTGCACGACCCGGTTCGATCGGCACACCTTGCACGATCAAGTCCATCCGGGAGTTGCATTCAATTTATTTGTACTCAAATTATTTTAATTCAATAAAAAATTGTACAAACTCTTCGTGTCAAGTTTAATTTTTCGTAATTGTTTAAAATTTAAGTTTGAATTTCTCACCCACGACGTACAAATTCAATCAAACATGCACATCACGTGGTCGAAAAATAATTTTACATTTCGCCTTTAAATATCGTCCGGTGGGCGGATCGAGATACCAGTAGAAGGTCGCCGAGGGTGGAAGTTGAAAGTGACACGAGATAATGAGTGATAGGCGGACATAAGAGGGGGGGGGGGGGATCTCACCACGGGAGAAAGGCGTTGAAGGGGGCGTCGACCTGTGGGGCCTCTTTCTCTCATGAATACCATATAGCGGTCACTCAAGGCTCAATATAACGCGTGGACCTCAGAATAATTTTGATTCAAGAGTCTGGTAGTTACTGGGATCCTTTGAATAGAAACGCGTTCGGATTCAGATCAATTCCGCGACTTATTGATTTTACCAAAATCGTGGTTTCCTCACGAAAATACTGAATTCTATAAAATTGAAGGGTAAATGCCGAAATTTTTTTATTTATTTATCTTAAATCGTGAATAAATAATCCTTATCAATCGATTTAGCAACGAAAATTTAGAGGAAAAGGGTACCCTTCAGGGCCAGTTCCCAAAGACTCTCGAAAATCAGGTTTCAAAAAACACATTTTTGCCCATACCTTCCCCAAATTTGGAGCAATAGTTCTGAGGTACAACGGAAACCGGAAATGAGAGAACCAAAAAGAGGCCCCTGAACAAAATTTCAGATTTTTGAAAAATTAACTTCTTCCAAAAACGGGCATTTTAGTTTTTTGATCAAGAACCCAAAATGTCAAATTTCAAAGCTCATTTTGGGTCCTTTGGCATATTCAAGGTATAATGAACCGAAACATAGCCAAAGGTCATCCAATAGATTACGGAGCTCGATGCCCGCGCAACATGATTTCGGTCCATCGCATTCCCGCCCTGTTGCATCCGACGTTACACGAGCTCGGCCTCCGTGTTGGGACAACGCATTGGTGGAGAAATGCGGAAACGACCACGAGGTATTTCGACACTGCGGAGGGTAGAACTGTTCGATTGAGGAGTTTGTGAACGTTCTGAGACTGGAATTGTTCGACTGAGGTGCTTCTGAGGTATAACTCTTCAATTAATAACGCTCAGAAATGCACATAAGGTTACAACTCAATTAACCATTATACATGATTGGCAGTGTCAATTTTTTTTTTAATTTTCGTGCTTTGAACATGACTAGTGAAAGAAGAAAATGGTTACTGTTAAATGGCTAATCACATTTAAACCCGCTTAGCTAAACCACGCAGAAATTACTTTGAGCTACTCAGACTCTCAGGTCAGGTCTTTCATCCGTGAAAGTGAGACCTCTGATCTTCGGAGCAACACGAGCCGGACTTGCCCTCCCACGGACTCTCTCCGGCGGGGCGCCACGACCTCGTAACGGGGCGATCCGCCCCAAACGCCGTCCCACACCCGCGGCCCCCATCCTGGTGAGGTTTTCTCCTCCGGCTTTCACGCCGAAGAGAGAGGGGCCTCACCCGGTGAAGACTTCCCTCCGGTGGGGCGTCTCCTGGATGTCACCCGGCGATCTCTTCCCCGCGATTCGCATCCGGCAGGGGAAAAGCGAACGGCCGCTTTCTCCGGCACGGAGATTGAAGACGCATTGGTCACATGTGACTTTTCCCCCCGCAAGTCACAAAATGAGCCAATATCCAGGGAAACCCTCTGACCGGAGAGAATCTGAACTGGACAAGGAATCCGATAAGCTGAGCAAACTTATCTGGTTAGAATTATTTAATTATGTCAGCATTTTGTGGAAATTGCATCGACATCATAAAATGCAATCAAATTTATTGCAAAATTCGTCATTTTATAATTAAATCGCAGGTCTTATATAGCGCTGTAAAAAATGTTTGTACAACTACAAGTACCTCCGTAGGATTAATTCTGCAATCAATCGCCGAAATTATTCTAACAACGTCAGACACAAAAAGACCAACTTGTCAGTAACGTCGAGTTGCCGATAATCGCGGAATAACCTCGCCACGAGTGGCTCTTATCCTTAGTCCCGTTTTTTTAACGTCTCGGAAAACAAAATCGAAAGCCTCGCTCATTACACGTGTAAGAACTTTCGCAATAGCTTATCACGGTCAACTTTTGACCGTTGGTTTCGAAAAACGATAACGTCATTTCGTAACAGCCTCGTGTGCCACAAAACGAACTCGGGCGTTTTTGTTGGAATTTTTTCCTATCTTTTTGTGAGTATTCGGGATGCCATGAGAACGGATGGGATGCGCTTTCGATAGTTTCTTTACTATTTCGAGCTCCCACACAACGGCTCGGCTACCTGATGCATTTTGTCAGTGTGAACCTTTTGTCGTTTGAAAAGACGCGTCCGTTGGAAAAGGTACGTCACCAGCTGCGTACTCCCACCGGACAATGGGATCGTCTTCGCCTTTTGTCGACGTTTGAAGGACGTTTTTCGGCAGACCTGCAGGCACCGACTGGTGCATCAGGTTCAAAACTTTGAACACAAACAACGCAGATGGTTTTTGAGGATTCTTCTCACCTGCGGTTCTGCAGTATCCATTATTCCGAGCGAGTTTAGACCTTGTAACGGCCAAAATATGTTTTCACATCAATTAGGTATGAAATTTTGAAAAATACGATATATTAAATAATTGGAAAATTTGCGAGTTTATTGCAAAAACAATTGAGACAAATGTGATTTGAGAGCAACAATGGGCAATTCATTGTTGAGCGGGGCGAGTGAGACATAACATAATCCGTGTCTAGTTTTTCTCTTGTCGAGGAGAGAAACAAAGAAGAGACGGAGCCTGGACTAGTTGGTCGTAGAAGGGGTTTTCGAGTTCTTTGTTGAACCAACTAATTCGTCGTCCAGCCCTATTACCTACGGCACAAAGAATGCGGCTGAACCTGACGGGGGACCTCGGGGATGAGCCACCGGAGGCAAGGTTGCTCGACTGGTTCGGCCTTCTCCTGCCCCGTCCCCCGCACAGGTGGGAGAGCTTAGCCGGGGGTAGGTACGTAGGTAGCCCGCCTTATCTTATCACAACTCTTTCTGCTCTCCCCAACCTCAACGTAGTAGCGGCTTGAGCGGCGTGGCCAAGGTCATGGCGGGGTTGCGGGGCAGGTGCAGACACCGACCCTCTGGTGCGGCCTCCCCCGTTCTTCTGCAGCTTCTCCCAGATGAGCCTCCCCGCCGCAGCAGCTCCAGACTTCCTTTGTTAACCACAACAAGGTCGTTTTAAACAGCCTCGTCTAGGCCACGAGCTACTTTATAATTATAATCCAGATGGCACGTTCGGTTTCTTCGTTGCTAGAAGGTCCTCTTTTCCTTTCTTTACTAGGACGCAAACGGAAGTGACCAATCCCAACAGCTGCTGTGAGTCAAATTATTTTACATCCGAACAATATTTCAATATAACCAAAAAACATAGGTTGATTATTCACGGAATAACCAACCCAAACTGAAATAAAATAAATCTTCAGCGAACAGATTTCCAAATCAATATTTTCCCTATTATCGACGCAATAGACAACATTTACTCAACTAGAGTCGACATTTTATCATACAATCCATATAAGTTGCTCAGTTCGGCCCACGTCGACGCAATGACCTCCGACCGAACCCCGCGCGATTGGTAAGCCCCGGATTGCCAAGAAATACGATTGCTCAGCCTCGTCTTCCGTAACCAGCTGGGGGCCCTCAGTTGCCGAACGCTTTTTGTCGCAACGAGGACGCGGGAGAATCTTTCATAACCGGCCCGCCAACCCCGTAATAGGCCGGCACGTTAGGGCGGGCACATTTCCCCTTTGTTCGGTCCACATGTGCGGAGATTTTTATGACATTTCACTCCCCCTCCCCCGTCCCCAACTAACATATTCCTCCTGTAGTACGTAATAAACCCGAAATACAAACCTACTAATAACTAGTTGCGTTATTAAGAATTCTTAGTTATAACTAGGTCTCATTTCATTCCAAACGATCAGCCTGATAATATTCGAACAGCTTTGTAATTCGGCAAAATTGGCGTATATCACGCTCGAGATATTTTCATCATTTTAGAAAGGCAGTGAAAACGATGTTTTTGGTTTGTTATTCGTAAATAAAAGGGAATAACATTTCATATTATTTTAATATGGGCAATGACTTTCATGTTTTGATTATCATTTTTATTTATCAACAGCACCTTATTCACCCCCTTGACTTTATATTGAATTAAGGATTAGAGAAGCAGGTTAAACAGGGACGGTGGAGAGGATTAGAGCCGCCGGGGCGAAAATATCACGACCAGCGAGCTAATCAGTTCCGCTCGTGGATCGCATCAGGGGAGGAACCACTATAGGAAGTCGTTCAGCGCTAGATGTACCTCCGGTGCAACGCACCGCAGTGGGAGGCGATCGCCGAAGGGGGTTGCGGGGACCGGTTGCCCCTCCTCGACCCCGCAACCAGTGGGACGGGGGAGCTTCTCATCCCGGATTTCGCGACTTCTTTGTTCGGACTGGTGCTCGCCGGGGCCATCGAACCTCCACTAGGTTCCGCGGATCCACACAAAGAATCCCCCCCCCTGCAGCATCTTGCCGCGTCCATCAGCCCCGCACCGCCGTTCTTCAGAACCTTTCTCCTTGTTCGCCGATCCGGCTCCACCGCCTGCCTCCTCCTCACTATCCACTCCGCCCTTTTTCTAGCATAGCTCTTTGTTCTTTAGCTTGATCCCTCGGTGTCCTTACAACGGTGACTAACACTAAGGAAGGACAATTTGTCGAATTGTATGAAAAAATTAATTGAGGACATTATTATGATTAGACTCAAGTCAGAAAACAGATAAGTTGATGAGATTTTTAAAACTATCATACGCCACTCAAGAACAGAAATCGTTAATTTTTGAAATCATCATCATTTAAACAATGAAACGTAGGTACATAAATTATCGGCCTAAATTGACCCAGATCCTACAGACGGTTAGTAGACGTTAGGGCTGTTGTGACGATCAAACTCGTTCTTTGGGTGGGCGGGTAGTTTTTTTCATTTTTAAAAGGGCGGGCCTGCATAGGCGCATCGGCGGTAAAGAGGATGCAGCTGAGGGGGACCGCCCTTCGTGTGAGAGGGAGCGGGAACCATGTGGTTCTATTGACGGCGGGAATCCCAAAGCGATTGGCGCCGGCGGGAAATTCCGGAGCAAAATTTGGCGCCGGCGGGAGGCGACGAAAAGAGAGCGAAACTCGATCTACAGCTCCGTCAAACGGCCTTCCCCGGGAGTGGAGGTAATTGACGGGTTGTCCTTCGAATTGATACTCCATGGTGATGGGGTAGGTAATCACTGCGAGAAAAACCTATTTTCTAATGTTTTTTTAACAGGCAATAATAATGGAAATATAGTCGAAAGTCCCCAAAAAATTAATCTGAGTCAAAATGATGAGCACTAACCCACTTGCTAAACATCGGAAAGATCGATTCAGCCCTCAGTATTTTTTATAATTTTTAGGAAGTTCGTCGCATAGAGAAATGTATAGCGGGGGTGAACGAATTGCTAGGGCGGATGTTTTACGTAGAACGCGCGGAAGTAGTGAAGGGCACTCATATCCGCTCAAAGACCTCGTCGACATGAAATTGAAGAGCCTGACCAACATTAGCGTCGAAACGGATTCACCCTTTTGTTTAGTTATCGGGGCGTCAACCTCGTCTCATCGGCGACGGTCAGATGTCGCAACGAACCAGCATCCTCTCGAACCCAGGATGTCGGCCTGAAGATGAGGCCGGGAACGAGGAGGGGATAGCTGAGTCGCCCATAGAATTACTGAAGTGAAGGCTTGGCGCGATACCCTCGCCCTGCCCATCCACTTCCTGCCCCTTTTTCAAACGTGGTTTATGACGAAACTTCAACCGAATGAGCTGACGATGTCCCCACACTTCGAAACAATAGGACCTCTGATGAAATGCAGCTGAGCCACTCGACGGCCAAATTCATAAAACAACTTAGAGTCCGAGGGGAACCGAGTGAGTTGAAAACGAGATCAATCTTCCATCAAGATAAACACTAATTCAGTTTTACTGACACGTTCACAACTTGAAGTGATCACCCGACATCCACCACCTTTGGGAGCCACGAGCAGCGACCGAATACCAACAAACCTTTCGGATTGCTCAAATAACGACTCAGAACGAAAGAGTTCAACCGCCTCGGTGTTATTGCGAAATTAAACAGGTGGACGCCCGCCCATATGTCGTGTGCCTTGCCTGCCCTTGCTTCAAGCCTGTCTGATGCAACGAGGCTCCAGACTGATCGCAATCCTTCTTCTGGCACCGGAGACGATCCAGAGAATGAAGAAGGATACGCTGCCAAATTCTCTCTCAACTCGTTCAGAAGTTTTTTTTTTTTTTTTCAAAATAAGGAATGAATTTTATTTTATTTTATTTTTGTTAAGATAAGTGGACGGGAGGGGTGTCGGCATCAGACATCTATCAATACCATGAGCCCACAACTATCTGTGGGACGTTCGGGTAGGTGGGGAGATGGGACGTAGGGAAAGGCGGGTCAATTTCCAGCTCGGCGGGGCCCGGCGTACGCCTCCCCGCTCGAAATCGCTCCTCGCGTTGCTAAATTGGCGGGCAAAGCGACCTACGGATTGCGAGCCGTTATACAGAATTTTTGCCTGCACCTGGAATCTCAGGTTCTAACGGTTGATAAAGTTACCAAAAATAAGCAATTAAGTTGCTCGTCACTGAATCAGCCTAGCTGTTAAACGTTGATGGCTCCTTCTGGCGTATTAGATGAACTCAGCGAAAGTGAAAAGAGAGTGCACTGAAATGCACAACAATATCAAAAGTGTGAAAGCTAAATAAATATCTACTCATATTGATTATAATTTGTAAAAACGTCAATATTCAATATTAAAAAAATGTGTATATTGGCGAAGCGCCCCTAATTTTTCAATTTTCGATTATGTCATAATGACGATTCGGTGGGCGATAAGAGAGCCCCACCGGAGGCGGAGGGTTACCCAGAAGTCCAAGGTTTTCGTTTCCTATCCCGACGAAAAGAGGTAACTTCACCTTCCACCGGTTATCAAAAGGGATTTCATTAACATGTTGCAGAAGGTTGGCCGTGAGGCAAGAGAGAGGGCTCGCAATCTGTAGGTCGCCTTGCCCGCCAATTTAGCAACGCGGGGAGCGCTTTCGAGTGGGGAGGCGTAGGTTGGGCTCCGCCGAGTTGAAAATCGACCCGCCGCTATTGAGTTCTCAGTCTCACCAATTTATAACATACGTAGATGGATAAATATGGATATGACGGTTGCTAAGCAACAACGGTCTTTTGTACAATGTGCAGAACTTGTGATAGTACAATTTTCCTCGTAATACAGGAATCAGATACAATTCTTTGTAGTTTATTAACCTTTACATGGTGAAATAATGTGTAATGCTGTCCAATTGATCCGAAAATTTGACACTTCACGTTTCAAGATGACGAAACTGCACTCTAGGCAATTTTTGACCAGTAGAAATGTAGTAGTCCATAAACTACAACGTGCTAAAAGAGTAAAATGAAGCGGCTACACTGCGCATGCGTCAAAATCGCTCAATCGCGAATTACGCTCTTCTTCTTAGGTAATTCGGCACATATTTCGAAGACACCTAGAACTACCATTATCCTCATAAGTAAGATCTAGATCTATCTAGAATGATAAACCGGAATAATCGACAACAACGCAATCGATTTTTTTTGGAACTCCAAGAGTAAAAACAAACGATAAACAGAAAAAAATCTATTTAGGTAAACTTTTGAAGGTTGTTTTTGCTGTTCGTTCGTTTACAAGGAAACACGGTTTTTCGAGAACAGATTAGCCTATTTAATGGGACATTTTTCGTTATCACGTCCACGTCGAGGTTGTTTTTCTGGGGTAAACGATAGATCGTTTAGGAGAACGCAAACAAAACTAGACAGAAAAGAAAATCGAAATCTCAGGGTTGTAACGTCTGGACGGTAACCTTGGCGTATCGAGATGACTTTCATGAGCTATTCTGGCATTGACGATATTTACTAAGCGGGGGAAAAGCGTTTTTGATTTCCAAGAAGGATCAATTTTGAGGGAGTGAACTATTTGTGTAAGGGCAGGATTCTGCGGTGTCATTGATGACATTTCTCCTCCTTTACATGCTTTCACTTCTACTTAGAGTTAGTCAGATACCAGAGACAAATATGTCGTTACTTCAGCGGTCGACGCACAATTTCCATGCTGATAGGCGTTCGGATGTTGGACCGTTGAAGAGCACGTCACACCTGCATCCTCCTCGATTCAGCTGGCTCTCCCCTCACCTGGGAGGATCAACGGACGACCGCCTTCCAGCTGCTCAGCCGTGAAGTAGGAAATACAGTTTTGGTGAACCGAAGTTGACCAAGGCAATGGCATCAGAGAAACGAGATGGGGTTAAGTGCCTTCCATCAAAATCGAGTGGCTACTGGAGTTCTTTTATGGGGTGTTTCCTGAGCATGAAATGACAGCTCGTTGGGTGACACGACTCAGGTACTCATGACGCAGTCTCATGATTATTTACAGTCGATTCAAAGGAAATACCACCAAGTACGAGCCCAAAATAACGCGTTTTAAAGTCGGCGTTTTTCCCCAAACCAAATAAGGAGAAAATGAGTAAAAATAGGTGCTCACCATAATTCGTCAATTTCTTGCTATTTGCTAAGCACCTACATCATATCTCTCATTTCCTCAATGTGTTTCTTTTGGCATGGAAAAGGTCTTATTTGTCTTGGAAAGGCTATAGATCGTGATAATTCATTGTCACATATTATAAAAATGTAATTCTTCGCGCGGACCCAATGTTCTGGTTGGAGAGAAATTAGTCCGTAAACTGCCCCAAATTTGCAACTGACGAAAATTTAAAATTGATTGAAACTCGATATAATTAGAAGGGTTCACTATTCAAATTACGAAGAATATACTAATATCTCTTTCTTTATGAATTTGATCGTTGTCTCTTATTGTTAGGTGGGTAATACATAGCAAAATAAAAGAATCACATACCGGTGACGTACAATCAGCGAATGAGCCGTTTCTTACCTGCAAAACAAAAAAATTGTGATTAGAAAATATGTTAGAGTCGTCAAATACTCATCTAATTTACCAAATGATTGCAAAAGATATTGGAAATTGTGATTAAATTATAACAAAATTATAATAACTCTTCAGAACTGAGTTGAATTAAAGAGTATTGTTGGAAATAGCTTGTTTTTCTGGTTGCTATCTTCACATATCGCGAATGTTTTTCCCAAGCGCCTTCTCTTTCACTGCCCTAATTTCCATGTAGGTCCACGGACGCTGGAAACAGCTAGATAAAAAACCGACAAACGAAACTTTCGCACCAATGGAAGGTCTAAAGAAAGCGGGAGAGAAAGAAATCGCTCGCATACTTTCGTCACGCTTTCCCAAGTTCAAGGTTGAGAAAAAAGAGGGACGATTTGTTGAAAATCGCACGCTTTCCCTGAAGCAGATGCAGTCACGAAGTGGAGAGTTGAGGTTGAAATTTTGTATCGTTAAGACACGAGAGATAGGATATTATTACCAAGTGTTGAAATTTCTCAAGAAGTACATCTTTCGTGACTCGTACCGCATTATGATGAATGAGTATGTCACTTGGAGCAAATGCTTCGAAGCTCTCCATGTCCACGTTCGAAGCGAGGAAATGAGAGATCGTTGGCTTTCAAATTAGTGGCGTCACCGTCGAAGAATCTCATAATGCAAGTCCTTGTCCAGTCAGTGAGCGCTTCCTGGCAACGACGAAATAAGGCTTGACTCACCAATTAACGACACCAAGCGATGCCATGAACGTTACTCAACAGTAGAACGGAAATCGCCCAAGTTGTGAAGGAGAGACAGACAGCAAATCTTACCTCCATTACCTAGATCGAGAAAAAGTTTTATAAAAGATTGGAAAACTAAGAGAGTACAGCAATTGATCCGAGGCCTTACATAATTCGATTCAACCACGTGGAAACCAATTCTCAAGCGCCTACGCCCTAAAAAGCCTTGAAAATCCGCGTTCAAAATGGCCATTTTGGGCTAGCGACCCCCGCACGTGCGCGGCAGTCTGAGGAGATTATAGGCACAACTATAGCCCAAATAGTATTTTTGCATTTTTTCCAGGAAAAATGATGGCCTTTCCTTTCAGGAAGAGTTACGTCGTACATTAAAGGCACTAAATCACGTCAACGAAATTTGTTTGGGTCAGGCTCCAATTTTTACAGAATTTTCAATCCGAATAAAACCTTTTTCAGGCATGTTTTTATGGCAGAGGTCAATTTTCCCCCAAAATCTGACAGCTTTTTTGCAATCTTTTTTTTTCTTGCAAAATCTGACAGCTTTTTTGCATTTCAAAATGTCAAGAAAAAATGCAAAGTTAAGATAAAGCAAGAATATAGGGGAAAAGTAAGTGTTATCAATAATTGTGGAAACCCACTTTCAATATAAGTGGATACTAGGTACCCATTTTGACCCATAACCACCCCCGGTGGGCGCTAGTCGTTCGGGAGCAGTCTAAATGGATTCAACGTCCAAAATTTAGAGGAAAATGATACCCTAAAATTCCGAAAAAAATCTGAAAATCGAGTTTTAAAAAACACATTTTTGCCTATACTCGTCCCAAATTTTGGCCTATTGGGGGTAAAAGGTTTCGAGGACCTACTTGAGCCGGAAAGAGGTCCTTGACCATTTCAGATTTTTAGACAGTTTTCTATAAACAAAACTGCGCCGAAGGCAGACGGACATTTTGGTTTTGGCTCATTATTCATTGAATAATCAACGCCGTCCGTCGTTGGGCGGCCAGTGAACGCAAGTAGCCTTCTTAAGCTGTTCTGAAATGGAATAAAACGAATATTGAGGGGCCAAGTAGTCCGAGAAAGGCGCAAGTATACAGGAACCACAGCGAAAACGCCATTTTGACCGGAAAAACATCCGCCAGAACTAGTTCGCCTGTGGCCGGACGAGCTCGTAATATTCAAACAGTGGATTTCGTCGGATTGAGGAACCTGGCCGAGATGGCTGACCCGTCGAGCGGTTTTGACACAAGTAAAGGCCAAACGGCTCGGCCTCTCTCCCAACTGGGACAAGGACTTGGCCTCTAAAAAAAGCATTGTCTCTGTTTTACGCAAAGATTTTCAAGGGCCCGTTTCCACGTTTATTGGTCCCTCTCCCACTTCGATCGAAGAGCCTTCTTCCTAGATTGTAGAGGAGGGTTATCAGACGAGCTCCCTGCAAATCCCCCGCTCGGATTGCAGTATCCGAAAGGATTGACGAAACGCTTACAGTCCGTTTCGCAAGTGTTTACTCACAACCGGGCCAATCCGTTCGTATTCGCTCAAATCGGATCGATATTTGTTGTCAGACTAGGATTTTCCGAATAAACCGCCGATCCTGGGGAACAGTGCCCCCACGTTCTCGTCATTACAAAATGACTAACGAGCGAAGCGATTACTTTTATCTCATATCCGGCACGTAGGCCTTTTCAGTATCGGCCTGAACTGAATTTGTCACTTGCGTAACTTTGAAGACGACACATTTATCTACAGAAGGCCAGGAGTTGACGTATTTCATAATAGCTATTTACAATAAAACAATTTTATCACTCAACCACACGAGCGTGGTAGAAATATCGTTCGGCTCATAATAGTTTTTTTTTTTTTTTTTTTTTTTTTTTTTCAACGAGGGTTTTATTTTTGCTTTCAAAACTCTTCAACTAACGATGTCAGGAAAATAGATAAATTCTTGGACGATAAAATGTCATTTTAATTACGGTTATTATCTGCTACGCGCGTTCTCGTTTCCGAAGCTATTCAATTGAAGATACCGTTTCCCATAAAGTCAGTGATCTGTTACACTCAGTGAGACAAGGGCTTTGTGGTTTTATAACGACTGTCGGATAAATTATAGGAATTTTATTTCTCATTTGAACGCCGGATGTGTAGGTTATTGTAATTGTAATTCTTCTTCATATATAATATTGAAAAAGAAGTGAATCAAAATCAGTTTTTCGGAGCCTTATGAAGAAATTAGATTTTGTGACCGTCCACATTTCCTTGTCACAGTTACTGCTGACCTTTTTCAACATACATCTATCAAATTTCAAGAGGGTTTACCTATAGATCAGTTGTACAAGGATTGAGTCCATGTTGGAGCTTGTTTTTCTTGTTGTAATAACACATTCCACTTTAAGAAGGTATGGAGGGACACTTGAACTCGAGCCTAAGTGCCCTCTTCCCCTACATCAAGGTGTGCGGAGTCAGTCCAGGCTCTTTTCATATTTTTGAGTGGATTGGATTGCGAGGGGGTCCCTTACAAGCAGCTTACTCCAAGACGAACCAGAGAGGCGCCTCTGGTGGCGGTTTGCTCAACTAGTAGGCCTATAGGCCATAGTGGCATTCTTATTGTGCAGCTCAGTTAATCAAGGATTGAGCCAAATCATCCGAATCGTATCCAATTTTAATTTAATTTAATTCTTCTCAACTCAAAATTAGCTTAAAAGAGTACCATTAAGTCAAAATTGGCTAAAAAGATCAAATTCACCACTTTTTTCAATAACACACGAAGTAAAAACATGTAATGAACCCTCACATTGAAAGGTACAGCCGTTGAGCAATAAAATGAGTTATTTATCACTTCGTTTCAACAAGATTTTATCTCTGTCAGATAGGAAAAAAATTAATATGCTTCACCAGGAAAGATGGTTGGTGACTCAACCAGGCATGTCTATAAACATTTATTTAACAAATCTGAGCATTTCAAGTCGTCGAAGGCGCATACCTTCACTTGATGAGGGCGAGGGAGTATTATGTTATGAAGTCACTCTTGAGCCTTGAAGTTTTACATTTCGCGTTCACTTTTACTCGACGCTTTGTGAAAGATGCAAAGCCTTGAAAGGCTCACGCGTAGCATCGAGTGATCTACTGTGAATGGTAGAAAATGTTTGCAATAAGAAGTGTAAAAAGGAATGCGGGAATACGATAGTGAAGTGGTAGATTGGGCTTAAACTGTGTACGCTTTCGATTCCAAAATGAATTTATTCTTTGGGGTTGGTATGGTTTTCTTGGTCGTCACTGCTTATAAAGCCTAATGGAGAGCAGAGCTTTGAAATGAAGGTCGTAGAAGTAGCAAACAACTTTCAATTTCAGCGAGGAAAAGAAAATTCTGTGCAATATTGATCGGCGTTGAGAAGATAAGTGTTCTCTTATACCTTAAAAGCAAAGACGAGGTTTTCGAAACGATTAGCTCGTTGAAAGTTCGGAATGGATTAAGAAGAGAACCGAATGAAGTAATCTACTCTTGCCTCAATGGTCTCCATGCCCTGGGAAGAAAAGGTTGCCCGGGTACCCTCAGGTCGCGAGCCTGTCGTCGTACCACGGGGGTGTTGTACTCCAGTTTCATTAACCAGGGTCGAGGGTTGTCTGCTGGTTTGTTCTCCCTTCCATCGGCGCTATTTGGGATTTTCTTACTCAATCGGAACCTCGAAACGGTTTGGCAATGACGCCGGCTCCCCGCTTCGTCGTGTAGAGGACAGACCCGACATAACCAGTCCAAGGGAGCTGAGTTAGGAAACGAGCCGGTCTCGAGCTTGATGTTGATATCCGTCGGTTACTATAACGGGGTGACCGTCAGGCGTTCCTTACTACATTCGGAAGGAAGATTCCGTCCAATTACCTCTTGGCAGTGGTAAGCCGCTTCGGCGTCTCAAATGAGCGGCGCCTGACCTTGATTGAAACCTTGCCTAATCCTAAGCTGAATCCTACTGAGGCAGGGGCATTCCTACATCACTGCAGAAGTGAGCACTGGAAAGCACATCTGCCCAAAATAAAATTAACTTGAATTCGTGAATCGAAAATCGCCCATCGTGCAGCGATTTGCCGTAATGAGCAGCAGAAAATGCGATAAACAAGAAACAATGAACTCCTCTAAATCACCGATTCGTCACAGAATCATCCCAATTTATCCCCGATTAAGCGTCAAATTACACATACAAGATTATCTCTTCTTCCAACGAGAAATCGTGAGTGTCGGCAGGTTCTCCCAAATGAGATCGGTTAATGGAAATCAAACCAGGACGAATAAACGGCGAAAGGAAAATTTTTCCGAGAATTCGTGCGATGACGTGTCCGGGATGAGTTAATTGTCACAAGGATTGTGAAATACTCGAGAGCAACCTAAAGGTCTTTGTCCTCTTGGAACGATTTGAGAGCGCCAGGGCCGCGACTGGGACAGTCGTCAACGGTTATCGACTAAGGATTGAGTAATGTAGGTATTAGTTCACGAGAAATGGCTGGTTAATGATAAAATCTGGCTTTGGAAGAGAGAAGTTATTTCATGCTTTGGAAAATCTGAGTTTAGAACCTTTCTATTTTATTACGTCGAGACTTGCGTAGGTATTGACTTTAGTAGGGCTGAAATCTGTATGATGTGTGAGTGTGCTCACAACTCGTTCTCTTTGGATTTACCCGAACGACCTATTTATGAGCTTAGGTAGCATATGGACGCGTTCAGTACACAAGTCGACGATACATCCGTCTTCCAGAAAATTTCCCACGACCTTTCTACCTGCGACGAACCTTCGGCGAGCCAGCAGAAATGAGTTCAAGAACCTTCGACGGTATTGAATTTCGCATCATCGAGCAGGTATTGAAACCTGGGTGTGGCTACTCTGCATGAAGCACGAGGCCGCGAACTTTTCGGGGATACGACGCGTGGCGGGATTGGCCTTGGCGGCCATCGACCTTGAGCCTCGCGGAGCACCTCATCGGCCAAAGCAAATAAAAAAAAAAGAACAAAATAATCTCAGTTATTTGTTCACCGGTCCGAAACATTGGGCGACAAAAGATCCTGAATAATGAATGAAAAGAAAAAAAACTCAGAAGGCAGTGAAGAGTCCTGATTCGGGAAATATTGTGAAACAAGGAGGCATCACAAACTACCCACCGTATCTGAGATTTTTTTTTTTTTTTTTTCAAGAACTGAAATGAGACACTTGAATATGCCGACCTAGGCACGTGGGGTATCATTTTTTACTAGATTTTAGGAGCTGAATTAATTCAGAAGGGTTTTGGATCAATCGCCTCAAACGAATGCAGGTAAAAATATTTGAAAAATGGATGCTCTGACGACTTCTATACGCTTACCACACGAGCGAGATCCAAGAACAATGAACTATAGTGGAATAATTTGGAGAGAGTTACGTGCAAAATGATCATGGTTCTCAAACAACGAGAGGGGGGATGTTGTTTTTCATTTCACAAATTCGCGGTAAATGAAGGGGTCGAGAATGGGAATACCAAAATTCAATTCCTAAATTTAACTTTCCTCATTATGGAAAACAATGGAAGACCGCAAAGAGTGTGAGCGTGAAGGGCGACGAGCAAAGGAGTTCGAGAATGAACAAAGAGCCGTTGTCGCAAGAACCAAACGCGCAGGGCCTCAGAAAGGGCTCGATTGGGCCATCGCTACTGAAGACCTTGAACTCGTCAAGAATACGGTCGGATGTGCACATCAAAACTGCTTTTCTGACGCGAGTTATACCCTCGTTGCACAACCTCGTCTGAGAAACCCAGCGTTGCACCATCCAGATGATCAAGGAAGTTTTTTTACTGAGGCACCAAGCTACCGGTAAAGGTCGGTAATGGGATAGGGAAGCAAAATATCACGGGGTTGGCCGTAAATTATAGTACCAACAACCCGAGAGTACAAGTACCGTCACCTTGAGCATGAGCGGGTCATATTCGAGCTGACGAAATGATAATTGCCGAGATGGACAATATAATCGGCGCCACGATTTAACAAGAATTTTTACGATCATTTCCCCTTGATTATTCAAGTTTTTCACTGTTTGGAAGAAAATTGAAAGAATAAATCGATGATTGCACGTCGGATTGAATACAACACAATGCATTTACGATTGATTTACACGATCATGTATACGAATTTATTTTGGCTGATCAAAAAACGCTGCAAATTCTTTCACAGGGGTTGGTTATTCCTCGGACCAGGAACATGGGGACTCATTCCAATGGAATTCAGCGTTCACAAGTTAGTGGAAAATGATGCCCCACACGCCTAGGTTCCAGAAAACCCACATTCAAAATAGGTAGATACCCATTTTGACCCATAACCTCTTCCGGTGGGCCCCAATCGTTTTTGGACCCATTTCATTGGATTTAGCGTCCAAAATTGAGAGGAAACTGATACCCCACAGGCCTAGATCACCAAAAATCCATATATCAAAAAACATATTTTGACCCCTACACTCCAAAATTTGCTCCGATCGGTCTGAAAAGTTTTGAGGACCAACTAGAGCATGAAACGGGTCCCAGACCAAAATTTTAGATTTTTAGAAATTTTTCTACTAGTAAAATTGGCGTGGACGGCGGACGGACATTGATCTAGACACCTTGAAACACCCAGAAAAAAATTGTTGGGCCAAATCGGAGAGATTGACTTTTTGGATAAAAACATAGGTTGATTATTCTATGAATAACCAATCAAAATGAGTAAATAGATAATAAATCATCAAAATTGTACAAGTGTTGTGTGTTATCTGTAGTGTTTAGTGTAACCGGTGAAATGACTCCTCAAAGTTGCCACTCACCCTACAAAAGTACAAACCGACCTTAGCCCCTTTGACACATGGTTGTTGGCATCTCTTTGCCAGCGCCCCATTGTTGGGTTCCCTCCAAGAGAGAAATGTCAATCAGGTAGTCAAACGTTGTCGTCACTTATGTAGAACATGTGACGCTAAATCATAAAACCCCGAAAAGAATTCTTTAAGGACGCCAGACTTGAGTCATAAAACTATTTCGTATTTTCGACTCGTGTTGATATTGTTTACACATCATTTAGACCGGTAATAAAAGGGCGGTCGTAGGCGGGGCGCTATGTTAATACGATATTATGCCACTGAAGGAGTGTTGAAACATTGAGCCGTTTCAAGGGCGGACTCTTCGAGGTTGCGTAGGATTTGAAATACGAACTGTGTTGGTGTCAGTGTTAGTGGAAGTCAAGACGTGGATGGCGGGCGTTTCCACGCTGTTACGACACTGACCCGGGAGATGAGGCAACGGGAAGTGTTACACATTCATAATCTCTCGCCTGAGGCAGATGAGTTCCGAGTGATCTACGCTGATGTGAAGATATTGGACCTCCACCCAGGATTTAACTATTCAACCGAGGAGAAGCGTCTTGTCTCTTCTCGATTCGCTTGTGATCGATATTCGCGAATAACCTCCATCAGTCCTGTTCCTTCATCGCATTAAAATGAAAATTGTTCGTCGAGGGATGTTCTCTTTGACGAAACTGGAGTCTTGGGACAAAATGACGCCATTGGCAATGAATCGAGCGCGGGTGGGCCGTGGAGGGGTTGTGAAGTGTCGGATTTAGTGGGTAAAAGATGAGTTTCATCACGGTCACACGGGGTAGGAGAGGGCGAGGAAGGGGGTAACCTTCGCCTCGAACTGACGGTTGAGCGTTGAAGAGTTGCAACACCCGAACAACAAACCCTCGACGCCGGTCAAAGCTGCAGCCCGACCGGTGCCGGTGTCCACGAGGTGGTCGCCAAAAGCTGATCTCAGCACAAGGAGGAACTCCACAAAAAAAATCCAGGCCGTAGAGAGGTCCATAGCCAAATTTACGACCACTCAACCTGCCATTCATTGGTAAACATAATTAATTTGCCCAAACCTTGTTGAATTCTCCAATAAAATCTGATTCATCCAGTTCACTACCATATGCGGAATATGTTGGACAAAGAACCAAAATGAAAAAGAATTTTTGTTTTAAATTTCGCCGATACTTGGGTCGAGTTGTAGATCAGGCGCACCAGCTGGTGAAGCAACGGCACGACAAGCCTCTTCAGAAACTGAGCCTTCTATTCGTATTATACGAAACTGAAGTTGCTCCATAAAACCTTCTACATCCCAACTGAGAAAGGGACTTGACAAATCCAAATACGTTGAGGTCGGAAAGCGGTAATAAGCAATTACCGAGCGGCGCGTAAACAAAGTAATCCCCGAGACCCTCTCATGGTCAAAATGATTCTGGAGGGATTCCCCGGGTCCTTGAGCTGGGGTAATTTTCATGAGGAAAGGGCATTTCCTTATTCCTGGCCTCCCCGAACATTTACACCCCCTGTGGTGCGTGTACAGAGATGAGTGAGTCATGTTTTTGGATAGTGTGAATCACGAATGATATCAGTGTGATGTGTGTTCTCTGTAGAGAGGGGGAGCAAGATGAAGACAACGGTTACTTCCGCGTTCCAACCACCAACAGTCTTACATGCTAAATTTAACAATGAGTCGATATCAGAGACATGGTGGTATTGATGTGGCAGGAAATGCTTGATGTTTGTTGTAGGAAAAATACGAATAAAAAAGAACTCTCATGACTCACCTTTGAGGATTCGAAAAGACGAACTTCCGCAGTTTGAGATCTCTAAGAACGACTCCTTGTTCGTGGCACTCTTGCACTGTTTCGGCAACTTGTCGAAACAAACGTTTCGCTTCGACCTCTCTCAGTCGTTTTCTAAGTCGTACATACGTGTGGAGATCGCCGAAAGATTCAGGAAAAACGAGGTACATATAGTCTTTACCGAGAACGACTTCGTGCAAAGAGTTGATTCGAAGATGACCGTCGAGCCGAAAATGAGCCGAAACGAGACCCGTACAGTCTCTTCTCACCACCTGAAAAGATCAAAACAATCACGTCAACGTTTGAAGTAGACAGGATTCTGCAAATTCCAACTTAGAAATATAAAAATACAGGGTGTCCAACGAGTTGTCCCCCACCCTTGTTAAAATCGTGTAAATGGGAGTACACAGAAAACATTTTTGTTTTGAATCTCCATTTTTTTGCAAGGATCTCAAGTACCATTTTTACGCATCCCACGCAACTGCGCAACTGGCACTAACTTTCATGTATCAAATGGGAGCCCCAATTTTATATTGCAGATTTCATGAAAATTAGATCCATTGGAGAATTTTATTGATTGCCTGCAACCGGTTCAGCGAGCAAGCAAAGTTGGGCACCCCAAAATTGACAAATAGTGAAAGATGGTAAACTCCAAAGTGTGGCACATGATTTTCATTGTTTTTTAACGCTGATTTACGCGATGCTATCTGTTTCTTGATTCAAGTCAATTTGTTCGTGTGTTAAGGATGGTTAGCATAAAATTTCATCAGGGGATTTTTTTTTTAAATTGTTCTTTCTATTCTATCTGGACCCAGTAAAAATCTGAAAACAGGTTAGGCGCCTGTACGGCACCTGAAAGAACCAACCAAAAACGTACGCAGAGTAATCATTATTCCGCAAAAATTGAGTCGAATCAAAAAATGAATAGCACCACGTAAATCAGCGTTAAAAAGCAATGAAAACTCATGCGTCACACTTTAGAGTTTACCAACATAAAATATTTGACAATTTTGGGGTTGCGTGCTCGCTGAGCCGGTTGCGCGCAATCAAAATAGGTCGAAGGATCAAATGTTCATGGAATTTCGAGTAGAATCCATTACAACAACAACAAATTGGGGTTCCCAATAAAAATAAGAATGATAGTGCCAGTTGCGCGAGGTGCACAAATATGATACAAGAAAGTCTTGCAAAAAAATATGAAGATACACAAAAAAGTTTTTCAGCCCTGTTACAGGATTAAGTAGCCGATTTAAGCTGGCACCGAGTACAGTTTCGTTCCTTTTGACAGCGTCTGAAGGTTCTTTCAGGCAGCTGACACAGAAATAGTCCTTAGGTATACCAGGGCGCCGTGGCGTTCGTGTCGCAAAAACCTCCAAACGTTGGCAACCAACCCTTGCGATACGTCTAGCTAATGTGTAACTAGA
Organism: Cyrtorhinus lividipennis; assembly: GCA_019603395.1. NCBI lineage: Eukaryota > Metazoa > Arthropoda > Insecta > Hemiptera > Miridae > Cyrtorhinus > Cyrtorhinus lividipennis. The sequence goes on from CM034006.1 coordinate 20,851,385, forward strand.
GCGGCGGGTTCAAAAGTATATTTAGTTTCTTATTGCCATTAGCAAAAAAATAAAATGACCGTCTCCTTGTTCCATTTATAGATAGGTCCTCGACGTTCAATTCATTCTCCCGCTCTCGAACGAGTGCCACGTGCGGACGGTCAGCTTATATTGACAGAACGGTAAATAAGTAACGCTTGAACAAATAGATCAAACACACAAAACGTACTCTCATCGAGTGAATCGCGTTTGAAAAGACCTATTTCATTTTGCATGTATTGGAATATGGAATCAGCGGCTCTAGGGCAATGTCGGATACAGGCGGCACCATGACAGAAATGAAAATCGCAAAAGCAATTTCCCGAACGGAATCTGTTGTTGACGGCCGCCAGACGAGAATTTTACGTTACAACTCAAACAATACGGTTTATATAAAATCAACATTGCCGGGAAGCGACAGCTCTTGAATCACAGCCCTCGTTTTAATTTTCTCTCTTACGTATGTCTACCGCAGGTGGATTCAAACTCGAAGCAGCCATACTATTACTACGACTGACTGACGCAAAAAAAAAAATGATAACCTGTCACTAACCCCCACCCCTCCCAAAGGGGTCAAAGGTTTAGGCCAAACGTTGAGCAGTTCGATTTTCCCAGCCACCAACAAAATTCATTCTTATTAAATGTAAAAAAGCGAATTAATATAGAATTTTTGCTCAATTCAAAAAAGTGGGGTTTGGCTAGATGAACAAAGGTTAGCCTTTCTTGGGTAAATCAACCTAGCGACGCAGTACAAGGGGGTTAAACACAAGACAAGTGCTTTTGTCTAGAAAAAAATCTTTACACAAGACACGAGGAGGCAAAACAAGTTCAAGGTTGACCCGCTTGTGAAGCGAAAAGGGTGGAAAAAACTTTAATATACAGCTCTTTAGTCGGCCGAAGATTCGCAGGAGACAAAAAATGTACTAGAATTTTCATTCTGTCAGCGTAATGTGAACAGACGATAAGGCGAGATAATGATGATAGAGCGTGAAATGACGACGAAATATAGGAAACAGGCAACATGCTTATTTTTACCAATTCACGTTGGGCAATCGTAACACGAGTGTGGGCGATAAAGGAGGGATGAGTCAGAAAATAATATTGGAACGAGAGGTGGGGCTGGGCCACGTGATTTGGCTCACATGGTAATAACAATACGCGCTAGGAGCTTGCAGTTTCCCGACGAAGAAGGACGACACGTGATGATTTCATAACGATAACTACAACAGGAGAAATGTTCCTCAACTCAGCCTTGGAAGTTTTTTTTCTCTTCATTTACGGGAGTATAACGAGGTAGTCGAGATGCTGAAGGAACTAGCGATAACAGTGAATTTCTGCTGCATGTCACAAGAATGCACTTAAAATGAAGGTTTTTAACCAACTTTGGCTCTCTTTACTGGCTGTCCACATTATTCCATCACATAAATTATCATGATATCAAAAACAGGTTTCAAGTAGTTAATTCCGACCGACAAATTATAATAGTAACCCGGATTGAATTCAATTGGATTCCACAAGACGGCGAAAAAGAGCGTATACCAATGAAATTAATCAAATTGGGTAATAAATACCCAATTTGACCCATAACTTCTTCCAAAGGGTGCCAATTGTTCGGGACCCATTTTATTGGATTCAGCGTCCAAAATTTAGTGGAAAATGACACCCTACTCGCCTAGGTAGCAGAAATCCGAAAACACATTCAAATGGGTAATAAATACCCAATTTGACCCATTACTCTAAGTGGGTGCCAATTGTTCTGGGACCCATTTTATTGGATTCAGCGTCAAAATTTAGTGGAAAATGACACCCCACTCGCCTAAATCACCCAAAATCTCGAAAATCCATTTTTCAAAAAACCCCTACCCCCTCCAAATTTGGTCCGATCGGGCTGAAAAGTTTCGAGGACCCATCTCGGCTGGGAACAGACCCCTGACCCAAATTTCAGATTTTTAGAAAATTTTCTACTACCAAAAACGGCGTGGACAATGGACGGCGGACGGAGTACGGCGGACGGACATTGACCTTTTTTGATCAGGACATCATGAAACGTCCAGAAAAAAATTTTGAGCCGAATCGGAGAGGTTGACCATTATCATGAAAACATAGGTTGATTATTCAAGGAATAACCAACCAAAAATTGACTCATTCTAGACTCATACCCTCCCCAAATTTAGTCGGCTCAAATTTGGGGAGGGTATGGGTCAAAATGTGTTCCACGAAACTCGATTTTCGCGAACGAGGTATGAGAGGTATCATTTTCCACAAAATGTCGGACGCTGAATCGATTAAAATGGCTCACAGACCTATTAGCCCACTGGAGGTGGTTATGGGTCCAAATGGGCTCCTACCATTTCCATTTGCAAAAAAATGGATAAAATCAATAAAAATAATCCACAATAATGAATAAGAAAAAAAGTTGTACTCTGCTTTTTTCCAATAACCAGAATTTATCAACAAACTAACAAATTATACCGGGGAGATTAAAGAGTTTTATAATTTTATTCTGATATTATAATAAAAACCGTATTTATCGGAAATCAATAGATTCCACGATCACATAAAGATGTGAGTACTTGACGCACCCAAGTAGAAACAGTTTGATCGTTGTATGGCGGAGTAGTGTTTATCGATTACAACGATACATTTCACCCTGAAAGAGCTCGTGTGAGATCAAGTTCCCATTACGTTCATGGCATTGTTGTATTCGTCCCAGCCTTTTCACCTAGTCACTATACCACTCTTAGGTTCCGCAAATAGAATGTCTGAGTATCGTGTCAAGGAGATTCGCTTCCCATCTGCCATTTATGGAAGAACAGGCAAAGCCACTCCCACTTCGTTTCTTGTTGCTAAATGCCCTCGATGGAGGTTTTTTTAAAACTTCAGCTTTATCGGTTTTACAAAAAGCTCAAACAAGTCTTTTATACGTTAGGCCTGTTGCCCACACATTCATGGTCAGCCCTCCGCCCTCTGTGACATTCAGGATGGAAATGGATGTAGCCTCACGGATGAATTTATATTGGCCAAGCGATTCCGTTGCGTTATGACATACTGTATTTTTTTACAAGTCCAGAGAATGAATCATTATCGTTATTATTTTGCTCCTCGTCCGTATCATTTTTGAATTTCTTTTGAATTGAAGGAAGATCATTCACTGAATAATCAACCTATGTAGTCATGCCAAAGGTCAACTACAATTGGCGCACAAATTGGACACTATTATACGTCACATGTCTTGATCAAAACGCTGCAAATTCTCTGCAGTGGTTGGTTATTCCTTGGAGCAAGATTATGAAGAAAACAGTGAGTGTGGAGTGTCCCGGACCCATTCAAATCGTGGATTTAGTGGAAAATGATGGCCCACACTCTTAGCTTGCCAAAAATCCCGAAAATTCATATTTCAAAAAACGCATTTTTCCCTTACTTTTCCCAAATTCGATCCGATCGGGCTGAACAATTTTGAGGACCAACTAGAGCCGGAAAAAAGGTCCCTAACCAAAATTAGAATTCTTTTAGAAAATTGTCTACAACTTGAGAACTGTGTGGATGGTATACAGCAGACAGCAGGCAGACGTTTAGCCTTCTTTGATCAGTACCTACATCATGAAACGTACCTCTAATTACCTTGGGCATGATGGCATTGGTTGATTATACACGGTTTAACCAACCAAAACCAAAATGTCTGTTTGACCATCATCTTTGGTAGTAGGAAATTTTCTAAAAATTTGAAATTTCGGTTAGAGACATCTTTCCGGTTTTAGTTGGTCCTTGAAACATTTCAACGATCGGACCGCATTTGCGGAGGGTATGGGTGAAAATGTGTTTTTTGAAAAATAGATTTTCGAGATATTCGTCAGTCCACGCGTGTAAGGTATCATTTTCCACTAAATGTTGGACGCTGAATCGATTGGAATGAGTCCGGGGCATTCCACACTCTTTGTTTTCCCGAAATCATGCTCATGACCATGCTCCAAGCCCAGGTCTTCGTCCTTCTCTGCATTTTTTCCCGTAGACAGTTTGATGGGAACTATTCATGATCGGTTTGTTATTGATAGTGATCTCGATGCAACCGATACAACTTCACTAAATCCCACTTGCCTTAGGAATTCAGCCTGGAGTATTCAGTAAAGTATTACTTTTGGCTCTGATGCTTGACCTATTCGTTCTATCTTTCATCAGCTCGTTCTGCCTGTTGGGCTTCCTCAACCTCTTCCCCCTTTTCAAGCTGCCACCGCCGCTCTGTTGTTTCTCATTTTATCACCTGGCTATACAGGAGTATGAGATGTACTACAGACAACAAGCGAGGTCGAACTCCTTTTTTGTTTGCCAGAGGGCTGGGCGCTGCTGTCACCTGGACTGCTCTGTTGGACGCTTCTCTGAACTGTTTCCAGAGGTGATATTTGTATCCAACATGATCTTCTGGCACCTTGTGGCTTGTTTAGCTATGAGCAGATGGTGGGGACCCATTCCCTTGTAAAGACCACTTCTTCAATCTTCAGTTGCTAGTTGCAGTTTGAGAGGGTTGCTCTGTCCATGAGCTCAGTCCTGGGGTGAGCGAGAGGAACCCTTCATACTGGTTTCTAGCCTTGTCCAGCAAACACAGAGGTCTCCTCAATGACGGAATACTTTCATGCCCTCACATTCCCTTGCTGAAGGGGGATTTTCCCCGAGTTTCTTCATGGCGTTAGTTTCGTTTGGCTATGCAACATGAATGGTGGAAACATCCATCTTACCTAACATGTTTGGTGCAGTGGGTAAGCACTAAGCAGCCCATGATTAATTGGCAGAGTCGATATCCTCAACTGCGCATGTCTAGGCAGGGTGCTGTAATATCACATTATACAGGTGTCATTCTTTTCCAAATTATGGATAATTATCCATAATTATCCATATGATTATAATCAGACCCTCTGTGTCTTCATTTTCATCTTCTAATCGTCTTTCTTCTCCATTTCAGGTCCACGCCAAACACGAAGAAAATACTGAAAGCAAGTCTGTCTATAGGGAATACAACAGAGAGTTCCTCCTTCCCAAGGGCACCAACCCAGAGTCCATCAAGTCATCTCTCAGCAAAGACGGCGTTTTAACAGTCGAAGCTCCCCTTCCGGCTCTCGCCGGTCCCGACCACCTCATTCCTATTACTCAGCACTAAACTTGGTTTCACTTGAACTCACGTCGGCAAACACTTAACCAAAGCGAATTCTCTTATCCATATTCCTTGGTTTAATATATTAATTTCACCAGTTTCTTTTGTACATCAAACAAGGTTATGTTCATTGACTCTTGATCGACTATTCTTTAAAAGACTACAATTATTTTGCCCGACACATTGTGACCATCAAACTTTAGTAATAGAAGCATACTTATGATTCCTTTCTAATGCGAGAGGTACGCCTTATTTTGCCGCTTTGAAGTGTCTTTCAAGCATGTTTTCATAATAACATTTCTTTACTCAAAACAAAGCGCAACGATTTTTTTTCCCCATACTGACTTTATATCAAACGAATTAACAATAATTGCTACGGCATTTAAAAAGATTATATTGCTATTTTTAAATAACCATCTATGTTGAAAGGCCGAAAGCCTGATGGTGCTTCACAGCTTGAAGAGAATTAGATCATTAATATTCATAATTAACATAAAAGAATATAGTTTATTGTGGAATGTAACGTATTTTGTTATATTATAAACTGAATATAACATTCAAGTATTAGGATATCGGTTATTCCATCCCAAAACCGTTACACACAGTAAATACTGTTGGATAAATGATTGTACGTCTAGCTAGAAAAATGCTAGACTTAATAAGTGTGCTATACAATCATCAAGATTTAATAACACAAATACAGAGCTCACAAAAAACAACAACTATCTGATCGATAGAACCTTTCATAATTTTAGACCACAGCCGCCAGGCAGCACGAAACAAGGAAAACTCTGGTAAAGCTGAGAGCTGTGGAACAGGAAGGAAGAAAAGACCTGTATTTCGATTTGTCAAATTTTGGGTTGAATCAGAGAGGCTGGCATGAAGACAAATGTTAACATTTAATGAATAATTAATTATTCATTGTGTAATGAACCAAAATTAAAGGCATCTGGAAAGAAAGAAATCGTTGACATTATCATTTAATATAATGTTGAATAAATATTGGCACACACATGATGTTCTCACGGAAACTTAGCCTAAGATTACAAAAATATTCAATACTTATTACATTAATCGTGCCTCTAACTAAAGCAAAAGCGGGGAGGGACCTGCATATGACTAATATGGCTTCAAACCCCCGCGTTGTTATCAAATTTGGACTTACCGAAGTATTCTCAACTACTAAGTCATTCCTTAAATATTGGTGTTTGATGATAATTGTTAATCTATAAAATTCGGAAATTCATCTCAAAATTGCAAACTCACTCTTTGAAAAAAGAGCGTTTGCTTCCAAATACTCCTTACTGCTGATGGGAAATTTATAAAATTTTCTATTTTCCACTTTTAGGCCCTCTTCCCTCTCTTCCCCATATGGTTTAAGAGGTGGTAATATACGTCTTTATCAATTATCATAGAGGGATTTGCAAATAAACAACTAAAAATATTTCAAAAACTTTATTATTGCAATGAAAGAAAATAAGATTTAAAATGAAAAATCAACAATTCCATCATATCTTCAAAGATGAAAATAGGCACTTCATTATAGAAAAATCAAGAAGTAATGAATGGAATCAGGTTATATACCAAAACAGGATACTTCGCTAACCTACCCAATCACACCTCATTTACACACAGATAATACCTTCAAATTTTGTAACAGCCGTACTCGTATCCAAATCATGATATCGTCCGTTTTCGTTACACACTCGTTAGTAGAAAATCTGTGATAGCGACACCGAAAAACGATTTAGCGATCCACGTCAATAAATGGGTAATATGGTCTCCAAATGCAGAAATAAAGTTTTTGAAACGCTTTGTCATGTATTGACAACTTTTTCATATCTATTGGAAAACTGTTATCTCCGTGTGATTATGTCAGAAAACAGAACGGGCAACTCGCATGGTTGTCCACAAACATCAATTTTGCTTTTCACGTGCAGAACAATCAGCGGGAGAGTACACGGTTTTCACGTATGTAAAACCCTACAGACGTAAAAATTTGAACACGATGCAAAAAAAAAAAAGACTGGGAGTTACATACATGAATTATATGCAAATGAGGATCTTGATGTTTTCCCTGCGTTTTCCTATGATACATGAGAAAAACTGACGTTATCAAGTAACAACAGGATGGATCTTATTCGATAGGACCAAAATTTTTTTAGGTGGACGGTGACTGATGAAAGTACGTGAGTTCTGAAAAATTTGTACCACAGATAAGGACCAGCATTTTTCCATTTGAAAATGAAAATCATCATGATGAACCTTCTTAAAATACACAAAAGTGTGGATTGGAAGTACGCCCTAACTGGTAAGCCTACCCCAAGTTCGGGTAAACTACTCAAATACCTTGTCTTTTGAAGATATAAATTTAGGCCACTAATGGGCATGAACATACATAATACAAAATGTGAAGTGATTTAATTCCTAAATAATCCCCAGTCTAGAATTATACAGCATTCCAAGAAAATACAATTCGTCATGGCGGGAAAGTCAATTAGTTCCAGTCAAATACCTATGATACCAGTTTTGCCCATACATGCACAAACAAATCAATTGTTCATAATTTTTAGTCGCAACCGTTTCTGAGGGCAACAAGAAGCAAGGATGAATGCAGTCAAGATTGACCAATCTGGAGGTTCATTGGCAAATTAGTGGGTAGGGGGGTTAGAGGGTTTAGGTAATGCAACTTTGTGGTGATTCATTCAATAAATCCTGTTGTGTGCATCAACTTCCTCTGAAAATTAATTTAAAAGAACTCACGTAATTTCTTGACAAGCTTATGCTAAAATTTACTTCCTTTCAAACAGGCAGAATTTGCGTCAAGATATGATTGTCAAACCCTCAACGAATCAGGGCGTCAATTCAAATGCATGAACACATACCTCATGAAAACGACATCAACACATGACTAGCTGACTACAAATAGGGAGTTACATCACATCATCCTTATCACTGTTGAAATTGCACAGTTCTCGCGCATACCCCTTGCGCGTACCTTCTTTTCATGTGCCTTAGAAGCACCATCAGACTTTCACAAAATGATGCTTCCATCATCCAGAAATAGGTTCGATATATGCCAATACATTATTTACAAAGAATAAAATCGAATGTGAAGAAGTATCGGACAGAGAATAATGACGTGGATACAAACAGTAATTCTATTATAGATCATTCTAATAGCGAGGAAAGGAATTTAAAATATGAGCTACCTACAAATTGGAATAGGCTTAAAACTGGACGTGCAGACTGCCAATATTTTCTCTCGTATTTCTTCTTCAAGGGAATGTAATTTTAAAAGCTGAACATGTTTATACATTCTGTTCTAGCTCAACGTATTGTAAACAAAATCGATTCGCGTCTTCGAATTGTAATGAACAATTACCGACTAATCAACAAACGTCCTAAACGTTGACAGTTAGTCGACACCAGCAAAGCCTTGGGAACCCTCAATCGCTTTTACAAGTTTTTCCTTCAAATCTTGAAAGCTTTCGTAGGGCGGTAAGTCAAGCCTGTTGAAACTGCAATTGAAAAAATATGTGAGAAAAATATGCTACAATTGTTAACATATTTTACAAGAGGCAAAATGAGATCTTACCATGTGTGAGCACGAGGATAGTTATCAGTGGTTCCCCATTTCTCAATCGTGAACATTTGAGGGCCGTTGCTACCATAAAGCTCTTTGAAGCCATTCATTGGCACTCTCGAGGTTCCAGTGACAAATTGCAACAGACGGGATCTCATTTCGTTGTTGAACGAGAGAACAACCTGCAATGTACAAAATAAGACATATGATATCAAATTGATACGGATTATCTACATGTAATTGTGAGATGACCTTTTTTCTAAAACGTTTATGAAGAAAATCAAATTTAGGAGCCTAACGTGTAAAAATGTTATTAAATGCTGCCACAAATTATCTGGAGCTGCTAGAGAAGCAACGAAGACTGCAATTAAAGCCTGCCAATCTCCCATTACTGAATGCAGCTTATGGCCGCATTAGGCTAATGAGGTCAACAACTTGACTAATAAGGTACCCAGTCCAATAGGTTGAGTTGGTCAGCGTCTCTGATTCATGGTCAAGAATCACCTTTGTTCTGCATGGGTCAAAATTTCTAATTATACGTCCCGAGTCCTGTTTTTAACGAGACTTAACAAGAATAACCCGAATAACGACCCTGTTTACAATACTTGTACCATTACTTGGCGAAAGAACTGAGAGTGACTTACCCTCCAAAACCACTGGATAGTTATGTGGTTGGAATGATAATCTCCTTTGTACACCGTATTGTTCTTCCAGTCTTTCACGTCAATGTTTTGAATTCCACACAGGAGAAGCTCCAACTCATGCTCATCAAATATCTTGATGAAATTAAGAGGAACAAGAGCATTGAATCCCTCTAGGAAAGCGTTCATCTGCTCTTGGACGCGGGAAACAAACCGCCATTCAATCACCATTCTGAAATCAAAGGGAATTCGATAGAGGGATATTCTCTTCATTGGGAACTTGATTTTTTGTTTAAATCTCATTCGCACCCATTGGATTTTAGAATTCGTAACACTGTTTCTAATGTTCGGGCACTCATTTTTCCGGATTGGTGTTCACAGAAAGGATAGTTAATTCGATTGGTGCGCACAAAGCGGTCAGATGAAATAACCCTTTGAGCGAATGCCACAACAGAACTGTGAAGTCAAAGCCGCTGGGTTCGACGTGGGATATGACGCTGGCTGTCTGGGTTCTAGACAACCTGCGTCATTTCCTTTTTAGTACCCACTCTCGTCCAATAAACTACTGACGACTATTGAAAATTGCAACATCAATCTCTTTTCATTTGCCAGTTTGATGCTGTTTGGCTAACTGAGTATTCCAGCCAATGATAAGCATTAGTCCTTGACAAAGGCGGTGAAGAGGTACTCTTTTAATAATTATGCATGCAAGTCAGGATCTCAATATCATTAGAATATTCAGGAGAACTGATGCTTACGGTATTTACGCTTCCTTGTTCAGGGCCAGTTTTTTGATGTTTGAACCATTGAACAAAAATTAATTTTAAAAAGCCTTTAATCCTTCAAGCATACCTTATGTATTCATCCTTGTTCTCCCCAGTTATGGATATATTTGCTCCATTAGGCTTCAGTTCACGTTGGCACATGTGTCCAAGGCTGTCCTCGTCAACAGAAAAAGTGAGACCCAATTCTGAAGGATCATTTTCTTTGATCCAGAGTAGAGAGTTGTAATACTCAGAATCGACGCTTTCCATGTCTTTGAGCTCAATCGGCTTTCCTAGCATCATTTTGTAGAATGGTCGAATGAAGAAAGCTACAACAGAGATTTGTGATGTCAGAAGTCTTCCTACCGAGAGCACACTGGAAGCAAATGCAGTACCGATTGATCCCAAGGAAAATTGCTTCAAGTACTCACCATCTAATAACTTCCCATGGTACACTGCAAGGCCAGCTATTCTCCCAATGAACTTGAAGTAATTCAGGTGCTCTTCATTACAAAGACCAGATATTGGATTGATTTGAAGAGTGTAGTTATCCCTGAAACGACAGGAGAAGATAAATGTGGCAAAATAAAGGAAGAATACAGGACCTACAATTACTGTGGTACCATAAATGTGGTTATCCAGCCTTAAGGGAATTGATTAATTAGGATTTAAACCACTTAATTTAAAAGGGAGGATTGACAATTGTAAAGGGTAGATGTAACCTAAAACCTCTGGAAAGATGACATAATGTGAAGATCAGAATCTTTTCTTCAGAACCGACACCAATCATATCATCAGTTAGATATAGTAGGTAGATGCGAATTAGTTTTGTAGAACCATCAAAATACAAATTTATGATTTTTTGCGGTTCTTGGAATAATTGCAAGGAATCCTTATAAATAATTGCAATTAGCAGTAACCAGAGTTCAAAAATTTTAGTTATTTTATCCAAAGAAAGGAAATTTCATGGGTATATACTCACATGGCTGAGTACTCAAATAATCCATAGTATGGGTTGAACATCTCTTTGGACAGGAGGAAAAACCATTCTCGAGCCAGACCGCCATAATCGAGGCCAACTTCACCTTCAAACTCAACCCACAATTTGGTTTTCAGAAGATCAGGTCGGGCAGCATTGTTGGTTATGATTCTATATGAGTCTTCTAAAATGGCGTTTCGTCGGACTTTGATTTCAAATTTATTCGGGACATTCGTCTGAAAATGAGGGTAAACACCAGTATTAAATAGAATCCCGAATCTTCTCCGAAGAAGTTTGAAATTACTCTGAACAACATGGTGACAGAAAGGGATATTACTTACAGGTTTTCTGAGCTGTGTTTTCAAATACTCGTATTTCCTCTTATAATCACGAGAGTATGGCACAGCCTAAGAAGAACAAAAAAAATAATGACAAAACCAACTCGTCAGGTCATTGTTCTAATCTTTCTTCAAAAGTGTGGCAGTTGAGGTTAACTTACTGGACCAGCTATCTGAGGGTTTGCTAGACGAGGGTCTTCCCACTGAGTGTTTCTCGTATCTGAAAGGATCAAAATTCAAAATTGAGACCAACTGAGCCAAATTGTGGGAACTTAACAACTGTTCTTGCAGTAATGAGAAGACAGAGGGCTAAATAGGTGTTGGACTGAAGGGTGAATGTAGTCAGGACAGGAGGTCCGAATTGTTCTCTACTACAAGAAGGCAACTCTTGAGAACTATCGAACCCAATAGTGGAAGTGGGCATTAACTCCTGGAAGCTCCAGTACCCGCCTACTTTTCGCGGTTTTTGTTTCTGTACTGTTTCCCAATTAATCCAAGGACATAAAAAGTTGTCATGAACCGTTTCATAACCTGACAGCATTGTTTGGAACCTGCCAACCAACAACCTTTATATCTCACATCAAGGTAAAGGGTGTTGATTGCTAATATTTTCCAAAACAGGTCTCAAGATGATCAAAAGTCTGATTAATTCTTAAGACTACGTTTTATGTGTCAGGAGACAAAAATATGCTTCAGATCATTGCGTACATCACAGGGCGCTCAAAAAAATGTATGTCTTCAAGAGTGGACATTATTTCCAGGTTTTCAATTTGTTGTTGACTTAATTTTGAATGGGCTATGGCTTTTGGTTGGTTATTCCTTGAATAATCAACCTATGTTTTCATGCCAATGGTCAACCTCTCCGATTCGGCTCAAAATTTTTTTCTGGACGTTTCAAGGTGTCTAGATCAAAAAAGGTCAATGTCCGTCCACGCCGTTTTTGGTAGTAGAAAATTTTCTAAAAATCTGAAATTTGGGTCAGGGGTCTGATACCGGCCTAGGACGATCCTCCAAACTTTTCAGCCCGATCGGACCAAATTTGGGCGGGGTAGGGGTCAAAATGTGTTTTTTGAAAAATGGATTTTCGAGATTTTGGGCGATCTAGGCGAGTGGGGTATCATTTTCCACTAAATTTTGGACGCTGAATCCAATGAAATGGGTCCCAGAACGATCGGCACCCACAGGAAGAAGTTATGGGTCAAATTGTGTATATACTACCCATTTTGAATATGTGTTTTTGACATTTCTGGAACCTAGGCGTATGGGGTATCATTTTCCGCTAAATCATGGACGCTGAATCCAATCAAACGGGTCCCAGGACGATTGGCACCAACTGGAAGAAGTTATGGGTCAAATAGGGTATATACTACTCATTTTGAATATGTGTTTATGAGATTTCTGGTACCTGGGCGTGTGGGGTATCATTTCCTACTAATCATGGACACTGAATTGATTGGAATGGGTCTGGGACCCGCCGCACCCACCGTTTTCCCCATTTCCCCCATGTTTTTAAATTAGTTTCCATGCGCCTGGTCTGACGAATAACCAACCCCTGTGTAAGAATTTGCAGCGTTTTTTCTAGAAAACTCTGCCTATCAGACATTTTAAGGTAAGTAGATGAGTAATCAATGCAGCTTCATCAATTAGTATCCCTTTTAGGTGTCAATCGACTATCTGGTTTCATGGTTGTCCACACTGTTATGGTGGTCTTTGAAGGAGTGAGCTAAAACTGCTATGCTGATTACTACATATGTCTGCCCTGTGATTTGGGGCAGGCCCTTACTATGATCAATGAAGAAAATTCTCCCGTCAGTGTGAGTTCGTTCTTCCCATCCTTCGGGTAGAGGGCCAAGGTCACCATCTCCATCGGGGATGGCGCTGGTCCTCACGTAGCCTACGGATCCACCTTGTTGAGGCATGGCGCTCGCTCGGCCTGATATAACAACCATATTACATTAGCCGCAGGAGGAAATCGAGAAAGATAGCAGATAAGAAAATGCCATAAATTAGGTCTCACCAGTCCTTGGATCAACCCAAGTCGTAGCTTTTGTATTGTGGTCTATGAAAAATACTCTTCCATTGGGAGCGATTTGTGAGCCCCACCCTTCAGGAAGGCCGTCAGTTGAAAGTGATGCATCTTCAGAGCTCTAAAACCCAACAGTTGAGGTAAGGGGAGTGCTCCGATATAGTATACCGATAATGTTATTTTGAGACCATAATTGTCAAAATAATCAGTATCACTATCTTATTTTCTGGCATATAATTACTACCTTATTTTCACTGACCGAGGTAGGTACACATTTGCACAAAGGAACTTACTTGATGAGACATGATGCTTGATCTTCTACGAGCTGAGTCAGCCTCGTCAACACTGATATGGAACCGTCTTCTAAATTCGGTAGCGGCATTATCGATTGCTTCCAGGTTTGTGGCCCGATTTTCTGAGCTGCCGGTCAGAATGCCAAAGATTAATTTCCTAATCCAAAATGTATCACCAATATGCCAGAAATGGCACTTATCGAATCCTATTTTGGATAGTCGAGGTTGATGGAACATAGGCTAAAAACTATCTCCCGACCATATCAAGAAGAGTGAAGCATTTCCAACTTTTTAATTAGTAACATAGGCTGGCTGGGTACTTACTTGTCAACAGTTGGCCTATCCCACTGAGTCGATCTCGCCACATGGTTGACATAGTACGTTCGTCCATTAGCATCTTGCCTCTCCTCCCAACCAGGAGGAAGAGCATTATCACAGTTCTGAAACATACGGTAGAAATGAATAAATATGTATATGAATCGGGAATGCACTCATTCGGACGTGTGCCTGGTTAACAAAGTCGCAAACAGTTGGCTCTACCTATCAACTTTTAATTTCTAGAGTATTGAAGCTATTTTATTTTTCAAACGCAACAAATAGAACTACTAATTTGGGTAGGTTGGGGAGCCTGGGTCGTTAAGATGTCGGTCCCTGGAACTTGAGACTTCTCTGGTCGAGGTTTCATGGCTGCTGGTTCAAATTCAGGCATCAACTCGATGTCGTTAGGCCAACTCAGTACCGGCAGTAAGTGTCCGAATACAGTTGTCCAGGGGCTTAATACACATGAGTGTCTGCCTTGGTAGCGGCTTGCAAAACTAGAGTATGGGGAGTGCTCGTCGGAGTATGTCGGATGGGCGTTAAACCGCTTCTGCCGGGCTTTCAGAGCCATCTGACGTCCCTTCTGTGAGCAGAGGCACAATATACCCTAGAAATCGCAATGCCTAGGCGCAGCAACTGCCCCACGCCCTTCAGGTAGGTTGACACAAGGCCCCACCAACCTCTAAGGGTTAATTTTATCATCAGATCTGATGGAATTTATCTCTACAGGACCCTGGGGAGTGGGGAATTCAACAGTTTCCAACGGCATGGTCACATATGGACTTCGGTTGGGAATTTAACGAAATGGGGCGACTCAAGAGGCAGTCACTGCCAGTTTTCTAGTTCTAAATATCTTCCATGACCTGGGCTTATCATGTGTATAATTAACGTTAAAAACGAAGCAGGGTGTGAATGAACAGACTTACGGTAGTTCTAGTATTATGCCCTGAGGTTGAAACGCTCAGGGAGGACAGGTTCTGATCAAGCAGTTCCCATCCAGGCTCAACATCCGAGGCTTGAGTATCTTCGTTGTTGTGAGGGGCATGCTCGTCCAATATATAAGCATGGTAGAGCTCTAGGAAGCCTCTAACACGAGATCTTGCGCTGGAAAGTATTGGAAAATAAATTATTTTCAACTGCTAGATACCTTGGTATGACCACACAAATAATACGTTGAGAAAAATTGAATAAATAAACATTGCTAGTAGATATCTACTGAGCCTCTCAAACTATCAACCTTCTGGGTCGCAGGATGTATTGTTTGGTAGGAATTAGCCTTCCTTCTACTTCTCGGGGCAGATTAACCAGGCTAAGCTCCACCATTCCAAGGAAGTCATCTCGAGTGAGACGGTTTTCGTCAAAAACCTGTAGGACCAGCTTGTGTTCAGCAGCGTTCACCTGGAGGAAAAATCGTTGGGATAATATGAGAGGTAGGTAGGGTCATTCTTAATTCATTCGTCCAATCCTACAATTTTATTGTCATTGGTCACGCTTCTTCAGCATCCATTAATATAAAATGACGATATGATTTTCACTACCTACCTATATATAAACTGTATCCACATTCCTCATTTTCATGAATCCCAATAGTAAATAAGGAAACTATCTCCAGTTATACAGGAATGAACAGGGGTGGACCTTAAAAACTAAAAACGCGATTGGCAAGCTCTCAAATTATACGGCATCACTAGCTCAACAGCCATTCTTTCTGCCCTTGTATTTGAAATCTAGATTGCATCTAGTCTGCATTGCTGATACCTCAATAATTATTATAGTCCTTACCATAAAGATAAATTCTTCGTTCCATGCTGGGTTTAGAGTCTGAAAAAAAAAAAACGAATTTATTGGCACGATAGATATCAACATCTCATGCTATGGGGACCAAGGAGGACTATTCTACGTTGAATGTGACCGAATTGATCACTCTAACCTTATCCAATCTTCTAAACTGAGTGGGTAATTGTTAGGGATGGTGGGGATGGGCGAGGACTAACAGTGGTTATTGACACGACAGTTTTGTACCTTTTTCTTAGTTCGAGTAAGAACGGAGTCAATCGTTTCATCACCATCTACAGTATTCAAATCGATTCTCACATAAGGGTCACTGAAAAAGAAAAAAGTCCAGGTCAACATGCAAAATAATTGAATTCACAATATATTAATAGGTTTAGTCTCAGCCTGGTTAGTAGATTTCATCCTCAACGATAAAAAGGTTTTAATAAGTTCACAACAAAACGTACATTTTGAGAACTTCCCACTTAAAAAAAGTAAATTTTGGAAAGCTTACACAAAAAGATGGTTGCGATTCAATTTAGATTGATTTTACTTTCAGTAGAACCTGTACTATTTCACAAAATTGATAACAACAATAAGGAACAAACATGAATAAATAAGTGCGGATGTTGGCGATATTTCTGTATATCTGAATTCAAATTGATATTTTCCTTTTTTTTAAATTTGATATTTCATAACTGCAGATATGAATACGCACATCTCCGCTCCACAGTACATGGTTCCCTTGGACTTACCTAGCCCCAAATATGTCTTTCTTGGCGAGTTGATGACCGCTGATCACTCTGAGTCTTAGTCTCTTCAAATTGTCACGTTCCTGGAAAGGTTCATAAGGTCAGTAAATGAATAGTACATCCTTTCTTCAATGGGGCAATGTATAGCCCCTAGAAAGCCACGGGTAAGACGATGTGGTCATGTGGCATGAGTGGGAGATTTTCAGGATGTCATCTATGACGAATGTCACACTAGGTTTTGGCTGGTTATTTCATTGATAATCAACCTACTTGATCATGCCAGAGGCCATACACTCCGATTGGTTCCAAAATTTGACAGTAAACGTTACATGGTGCCTAGATCAAAACTGTGCAGATTCATTCATTATAGTATACTATTCCTTGGAGCAGGAGTATAAGAAAAACAGTGAGCTTGGAGTGTCCTGGACTCATTAAAATCGTTTCAGCGCCGTTTCATCGTTTCGTGCGTTTCAGAGTGATACCCCACATGACTAGTTCTCAAAAAATCCCCAAAATCGAGTTTTAAAAAACACATTTTTTACCCATACCCTCCTCAAATTTGGGCCAATTGGGCTGAAACGTCTGAAAATTAAATTGTTTAAAGAATATTTTTTACCACCGAATGCGGCTTGGATTGACATTTCAGGTTTTTTAACTTTAGTTTCCTTTTTAACATGTTGTAACATGTGTGCGAAATCCTCTTAGTTTTTGGTTTCTGGTTGTGACAAAATGGACTCCCTCTGGCACTCAACGCCATAACCCCTTTCTGTGTTTGGTCTAGACCTCAAGAAATTCAAAACAGACGACGTTTAGAGCCAATTGGAGAAGTTTAACTCTGGCATGAAAACATGGGTTGATTGTTCAAGGGATAATAAACCAAAAACCAAAATGTCTGCAAATTTTCTAAAAATCTGAAATTTTCGTGGGGGTCTTTCCGGTTCTAATTGGTCCTCAAAACTTTTCAGCCCGACCGGCACAAAAATTTGGGGAAAGTGTGGGTAAAAATTTGTTTTTTGAAACTCTATTTTTGGACTTCTTGGACTAGGCAGGTCGGGTATCATTTTCCACCAGGTTTTTTTTTTTACGCTACGTCAATTGGAATGAGTCCTGGACACTCCACACCCACTCCATAATCTTGCTCCAAAGAATAATCAACCACTGTGGAATAATTTGCGGATTTTATTCAAGCATATATCTTGTCCAAGAGGACAACATTTTCTTCTAATCAGCACTGAATAAATCTTGATAGGTTGATCTGAGAACACAGTCGATACAGGTGTATAACGAGCATACAAATTAACACGAATTCGTAGGCCAATGTCGAACAGAGTCCTGCTCCTTCCAATCGAAAATGTCCCGCTTCCGAAAAAACAACCACCTTTTGATTTTGGCTCCTGGATATTTACCACAAAACGGTTCAATCAGAGCCTCGAGAGCATCAAAGGTTCCAGAGCCCTTTTGTTCATGCAAAAGAATAAAAAGGGGAACAAACACCCGGTCAAGCACAACCAGGACCTTTCCTCAATAGTTTAGGAACCAATTGGAAGAAGAATGCACATTTCAACGAAGAGGTAGGACTCACCATTGTGTCATGAAGACCGCCCTATTCGCAGGAGAGCACACTGGGTTGTGACACTAAAACACGCTATAGACCTCAACTCCCGATAAAATGAGTTATAATAAGATAAAACATCTTAGGTAGGAAAAAATATGTGGTTCTCAATACTTGCAAAGTAATGAAAACGTAGGCACTAAAAACCATGTAAATGACTTGACGAATGAAGATAACAAGAACATTATTGTGGGATGGTTCTGCCTTCCGACAGATCAAGGCCAAAGCTGTGCTGAATTCGCCATCTTTTGGTATCTAATATTGGAAAAAGTGCTGATGTCAAGAACTTACCGATGCTATTACTACCCTCAAAAGGCAACTCAAATTGAAGCGCAATTGAAGACACGCAAATGAATCAATTGTTGTATGGGTTCATTGGCCCTTTGATAGTTGGGTACAACAAAAACCAATACAACGGCGAAAGGAATACTATGAATATTCTACTGCATCCACGGGCGCACGTCACGAGGGCGTTAATAAATTGATCACACAAAACAAAGTGACTATAAGGAAAACCAGGAAGTTTGTACCTAAGCCACGAATGAGGATGACATGAGCAAGACTGAACCGTTCAACAGAGAAAACCCATCACCATTCCATAGCAAACTACATTTTAGATTAACATACCTGTTCGTTTTGAGGTACATAGCCATAATCATGAGCGTTAGATAAATTATTGGAGTTATTACGATCCACGGACATTTTACTGCTTCATAAGCCCATTATCATATCATAATTTTCGAAACATTTGTAACCTTGGCGTTCAAGATAACAGCAGGGAAATGAAAATCGCGTGAGGACGTGAAATCATGAAAAAGGTATAGACCACCGGTCGTCATGATGTCAACTAACTTAGATGTAAACGTTTTGTAGTATTTAATAGAAATTTATTAGTATTTTAATTTAGTTTGGTCCATTTTTAGTACATGAGCTTGCTACATAGGAAGTATGAAAAATACTAAGTGAAGGTCGCTTCATGTTCTGCCAATTGCATTACTTCATGAAGCCACTAAAAAAAATCATGTCACTGAAGGGTGTCTGTTGAGGGGAAAAATCTATTCATTAAAACTAACAAAAATTTAGCATGCGTGATAAAGAGAATAAATAACTAGTTTTAATTCAAACATTAACTTTTTAGTTTGTAGTTTATCCACTGTCTACAACAGCGTCTGCTTCAAGACAACAAAATCACTGCACATACCTTTAACTCATTGGTGATTGTGATGCAACATCGCTGGCAAAACATCGATGTTGGCATCGTAATCGATATCAAATAACAGATTCAAAATCGAAATGTAAACATTGCGGTGAAGCATCGAAATTTTGAATAGGTAGCATGCAGAGTTTTGTAAATGAGAAAGGAGACCAAATTTCAGTTTAAAACAAATTAATGTGAGAATAGGGGATGTTGAAAAAAAATTGTGAAATGTCAAAAGTCTGGCTGGAATGGCCTCAGCGGATCAGTAGTTCCCCTATGAACCTGGAACTGGATGCATTAAAACTTTTGGTTTGTCACATTTAAGAGTCTCCGTTACACTTTGGTACATACAAGGTATTGGATTGATACAGAACAACCCATCTCTAATCCGAATCGGCTTCTAAAACATCGATGTTTCGATAGTATCGAAACCTCCCCAGTGATTAGTGATAGTGATAGCCAACCCCTTGGCGGTTGGCGCTTGTTGCTTGAACTGAAAATGAAGAAAGTGTTAGGTGTCACGAGTGTTTAGTGTTTTATGTATTGTGGCAAAGCTTGTTAGAAGCTTAGCATCGAGTGCTCGGGTGATTCTTCGGTTTTTACACATAAATCAAGTGAGTTATTCAACAAAAAAGTTGTAATGATTCAGTGACTATTCAGATGTTATCATTGGACCACCCTTCAATGAAATGAATCTCTGTCTATTTGGGTTCCAGTAAACTCGAGGTAATGTACGGAGTGAGCCAATGAGGCAGGGACTATGAATGATTGAAATTGGAATCTCCCTCCTGAGTACTAACGATCACGTATCTTCGCAATTGATACTGAAATTTCGCAGTATTATTGCTCTAATGAACACATTGCATGGGCAGTGTCACCTTCCTTGTACAAAGTAACCAACCAATTTATGTTCCCCATTTCCGCACATATTCTTTTGGTGTATGCTTGACAACTGTTGAATGTTTCGTTTTGCTTTCAGTCCTTGACAGACATGGAGGACGAGTTCCCATCAAAGGAGTCAAGTATCTTCGGTTCCGTCAACGCACTATGCCGGCACCTTAGTGAACTGCCTGCTGAAGCATTCGACGAAGAAAGGAAAATTCTTTATAGAAGGCTGCGGAGCATTGCGTACGGCTACCTTCTGAAGAAGAGAACCGTTAAAGGTATTATGTACTAGCTTTCTCCGAGGTGCTAGTTCATGTAGCTACGATTTTCATGCATCTTTCAACACCTTCTGGTTCTACGGTCAGGTGTCTCTTATTTTATGCGTAATGGAAACCGAAACTTTTGCAGAGTCAGTCCCCGACGTCGAGGATGTGCCATTGGAGCTGTTTGCCGCCGTAGTTTACGAAAAATCTCTTCGATCGGAATGGACCACTTTGGAATTCGAAAGGGCGTCCACGCTCCTGGCCAGGTTTGAAGCGCTATCGGAAAGTGGCGAATACAGTTGGCTCGCAGACGTCGGGAGATTCCTCATAGCGCTGAATCACCTCTGCCCAAAAGAATATGACAGCCCTCCAGTCAACGATCCAGTGAGTCATCGTTTGTCGATCTGTATAGCTCATCACACCTCTGTGGATTCCTTCAGTTGATATTTGGTTTTCCAACTTACAGCGAGAAAGAGTCGTCACGTTAAGAGGCATTCAGGACATACCTCCCACGTTTCGCTCCCCTCAGTCTACTTTTCCTCACCACTGGAAACTCGATACACCTACTGGACCTTTGGTCCAGTCTCTCGTGTCCCAACTTGAGCGCATGAGGTCAGTATCATCGTCCCAAAGTGACAGCTCCGATTGTTTTGTCCCCTCGCCGAAATAGAAGATTTTTCATCCACAATTAGAATTTGTAAAAGTGAAGCCCCTTGGAACCTTCTGAAAGGCGTTGTTAATCTTACATCGTGATTTATTTCGTTAGGGTTCCAGTGGCAGAGTCAGTAATCGAATGGGGCTCCAGACCTGATCCATCCAGTACAGTTAGCCGTAGTCCGCTCGTTTCAATTTCGACTCCACATGAGGTTAGTAGCCACTATGTACACGGTAATCAAGTGTTGTCGTATTTTGTTTCAACCATAATTTTTTCTGAGAACCGTCCTCCTGTTGCAATCTGTTTTGGGATATTGTGATTTCCAATTATTTGGCCTCTTTAAAGGATCCCTTTTTGATTACATCAATTAATTTCAGGACGAAGGATTTTCATCCCCTTCTGTACCTGCCCCCAAGGAAAAACAACCCTTGTGAGTTGACGCATGTATGCGGGATATTTTGTGATTTAAATATCAAACCATCTTAGTTGAACATCGCGGAAAATCAATTTTATCTATACACATCTGATTGTTTTCAGTGACTGGTCCCAATTTTCCATCGAACATCGGGAGATGCACAGAACTTGGGAGGCGTTCAACGTATTCAACAAAACTCTCGATACAGAATACTGTCCAATTTGTTGTATGCGTAGAGTACGGAAAAACATTGAGTTCTCGCCATATGAGTTGAAAAAATTGCAACATACTGATCTGATGACTCACGTCAAGGCATTATTAGTCGGTGTATCCTCAGATGTATTCACAAAGGTGAGGAAGTGAAGCTATACAAGGCTGGATAACATAAGATCATCCCTGACAACACTGGAAACATAATTCATCATTACTACCCACTTGTTCTTTCTCTCAAGGTGAATGGCGAGTTTATCATGATGCCTGCACTTTACACTGAAGAAACCCCTCCTGGCATCATGCTAGCGTATTTTCCTTTACTGAAAGAAGCAGGCACATTGTTTGCTCAGCTTCAAGATCTTGATGGCGTCTTCCCGTGCGACACTTCAGCCTCGATGCAGGGCGTTATAAAACAATTCATCTTGGATTATCACGTGGTGATTTTATCCATTCCTGACAGCACTGGTCTTCTGAAAGTAGTCCTGGATGTTTTCCCATTCATCGAATTGGTATGACGACTCTCTTGTGTGCTTATTGATTATTCATGGCACTCAAGATGAGCTGCAGTGGTTTATCTTCTCTTTTCTTTAAATTTTATAGTTGAGGTACCTTGTCGTGCTTCTAAAAGCAGTCCTCGAACCAGACAATTCGAGCGCGTTAAAGGGTTGGATGCTTCTTGAGAAACTCTACCAGGACGTTTGTAACAGTTGCCATCCAAAAATCTTCCGGCTCACATCTGCTTTGTTCCTAAGCTGCTGTCAGGCGTACTATAAGTATGTCACTATTGTTCATCATTGAGGTGTTAACCTGAAATTTCCTCTCGTGATAATGGCTAATGGCTAAATCTCTTCTAGGTTCATCGACGATTGGATTTTTGAAGGCAGATGGCACCAGGATCTTTTTTTCGCGCGAAACTCGCCAGTTGAACCCATCGAGGATCGTATTACATGGAAAAGAATGTTCTCGTTCTCCTCTAAAAATGCTCCCACATTCCTCCCATCGCAGTGCATTTTTGATTGTGGGATGACCGTTCATCTTACGAGGATAAGGCATCATCTTGTATGAACATAGTTGTAACTAAATTTGATTACTGTTGCCTGATGGCGATGAATTGTGTTATTAGGTACCATTAATTACTTGTATTTTTAGGAAAATGAGGGGGTAGACCGAGAAGTGTGCCCACGCGTTCGCCTCATTACAGACTTTGAAGAACTTGACCTGGCAAAAATCAACTCAAAGTATTATGTTCAAATCGGGAATGCCCTAGAGTTTGAGCTGCTGAAGGTTTTTAATGGGGATGAAGATGGTGCCTTACTGCAAGCTGCTGTGGACAAAGCTGCTTTGGACTCACTAAAATATAATAGTAATTACATTTCTCCCCATATTTTCCTACCGTATTGATATTTTGGTTGCCTAAATTTGCTGCTGTTCACTTCTGTTATTCAGAGTCATTGTCTGAGGCGTACGAATTGAAGGTTGCGGAAAGAATCAGAAAAGTGCAAGTCATGAAACAAGAACTTGCAGAGTATTATGCACACAAAAATCTGAAGTCCCTGAAAGATAATATAATGGATTTGTTGGAAGATGACAAGATTGCCCTCGCTCAGCTGTTGCAATTGATATCTTCTACTGCTTTGCGGTAAGTCTCGCTGGAAAGGATAGTTTTACACGCTTTGACAATTAACGCTGATGTTGCTCTAGAGCCCATGAAGCTAATTTATTGTTAATAAGTTTGTAGTTGAATGATGTCACCCCATATTCTTTTTGATTTGTAGGCACGAGCTGATTGCACAATTTGTCCAGCTACAGACTAAAAACATACAGAGAACAAAAGTCAACTTGTGGAAAGGTAAAAGGTATGCCTTGAACACAAAAAGAACACGGTATTGGGAATCCCTTGGCTTGACAAAGGATGGACCTGGAAAATTCCAAACAGAAGTGGATGCAAGTCCATTGCCGTCCACTCTTCAAATCCCTGCAGGCTCAGTAGGGAATAACTTTGGCGAATCCGTGGGGAAGACGCTTCATCATATCACGCTTCCATCGCAGTCAGTGCTCAACCCCAGGACGCCACAACTAATGGGAACTTCTCAAGAGACAAGCCTAGCTGAGACTGTGCAACGTAACGAGGAGACAAATTACATTACTCAACGAAACACATGTCAGAATTCCTCAACTTTGAAAGCACCAAGTTCTTTGGTTAGCCAAGAGCTGCATGACTCCTCAGAGGTCACTTTGTTCCTGGCACCCTCGGAGAGTCGAAAATGCTCTCAAGATTCCGCCGTTCTTATGGATGATGTGGAGCCCCCTTATTGCTGTCAACCAGCAGCGTACATGTTGGATTCAGTACTAGGGCCCAATGCTGATCCTTTCAAATTCTCGATGAAAACATCTGAAAACACCTGTTGGAATGAGCAAGGAAAACAAAAACTCTCCACTCTTGAACTGAGAAAGAGCTCACTGCACTACTTCACCTTAAAATCCCTGGAGTATCCTCTGGCTGCCCACAATCGATTGCTGAACATTTCAGTCATGCACGAGCTCTTCAAGGAGAATGATCTATTGGGTCACCTGAAGAGATTGAAGAAGGTGCTCCTTCGAGACGATGGACCTTCTGCGCTGGCGTTCACGGTAGAAGTATCCACGAAAATCGGGAACGAAACACCTGCAAACTACCTGATTTATCACAAGTTGAATTCTTCCCTCGCCAAAGCGTTTTCAGAAGATGCAGATTACATTGCTCCAAGGGTCAACTCCACACCTCCAACATTTGAACTCGGCGATCCATCAGTAAGTGAGAGTGAATACATGATGTCTACCAGTGAACACAAGTTCAACAGTCCAGAGCTAGTAATCAGTCCATCTACTGCCTTTTTGAAAACCGTCTCCTTTTGCCTCTAATTTTCAATATTTCGTATATTCAGAGCTAATTAAAATTCAGATAAAATCAGAGCTGATTAATGAAGACTACCTGAAGGCACCCAGCCAATCAAGAGCCCAATAGCTCCTTGAAAGAACTGACATGACCCTTGATTCTATTAGCCAGTATTTAATGGTGTTAATTATGCTGGTCGCACTTTTCAGAGTAAATAACTTAAGTGTTAATAATTTATGTATATGATTTTATATTTATGCGTGTGTATGCGTTATGTATGTTCTGTCCTAGTTTGGTTCTGATCCCAATTCTTACATTTTAGGTTTTCAGTTGTGTGACGTTGGTTTACATGACCTCTTGGCCTGTCAACCTCGTTTTAACGGAGCAAGCTGTTTCAAAATACAACGACGCATTCCAGCTACTTTTCAGTTTAGACCGCACTCTTTGGTACCTACATGAAGCTTCCCGTACCCTTGTCTTCTATAATGTGGGCTTGGATAACCAAACAACTGAGGTATACTGCTACACCATGTCATTACATAAGCCCTACTTTACCCGTTGGGCAAACCCGTCTCAACTCAGGGCGGTGAAGTAAATGAATAGCTCGTTTGACAATCGATCAAACAATATCATTGCAGAACGTTGCTGACGTGTTACAAAATGTTGATGTTTGTGCTCGCTCCTTGTACGGGAGCCCAGCCGTAGTTTCGAATAATCTTTGGCGCAATCAATTATTTTCTTACTTCTGTTCATGTTACAGATCCAACTTCAGTTGCATGTCATGCTGGTCATAGTCAATGGACTCAAATTCTACTCCGGATCTGTTGTAAAACAGTCATGGGATGAATTTTATACAAATCTAAAATCATCCAAGAATCACGGTGAATTGTACCTCTATCACGTGAAGTATTTGAAGAAAATTCTCAGAAGGTGCGTTGTTTTATTTAAACATCATTGAATTCTGAGGATGTAGGTAGTACGTACCAGTATCCCTCTCATAACGAGAAATACAAATTGTATGAAGTCTATGAACCCCTTGTCAAGAACATAGGTTGATTATTCAAGGAATAACCTACCAAAAGGGTTTTGCTAACATATCAAAGTTACTAAAAAATAGCTTTTTCAGTAAAAACATGTATAGTGTAGTAGTAGTCTTGGAAGATTTTTGGTTGGTTATTCCTTAAATTTCAAGGTGTCTAGATCAAAATAACCAAATGTCCGTAGCCGTCTAAGCCGATTTTAGTAGTAGACAATTTTCTAGAAATCTTAAATTTGGGTCAGGGGTCCGTTCCCGGCTCTAGTTGGTCCTCGAAACTTTTCAGCCTGATCGGACCGTATTTAGGGGGGGGGTAGGGGTCAAAATGTGTTTTGAAAATTGATTTTCGAGATTTTGGGTGATCTAGGCGTGTGGGGTATCGTTTTCCACTAACTTTTAGATGCTGAATCGATTGGGATGAGTCTCCATGCACCTGGTCCGAGGAATAACCAACCCTCGTGATAGAATTGGTAGCGTTTTTCCCCAACGTTTTGTGTTCAAAAATCTGTCCTTCTAACATTTTTGTGATTGGAAGCTTCTTCTAATTTTCTCTTTGGGAATATATTATTCACAGCCATTTTCTACCTGATAAATTGTTCCACGATTATTTTGTCTTATTTACAGGTTTATGCTGAATAAACACGCAAGCGTTCTCCAAGAAGTTCTTCGGCGAGTTCTGAAACAAGTCCACTCATACTGTCAGAGACTAGAAAGTATCGATTGGATGAAATTTGCCACCGATAAATTGTACTTGCAGTCCAGAACGAGGTTACTGACTGGCTACTATGCCTGCTTTCGAAAGTTGGTAAAAACTGCGCTGCGAATTATTGACAGATTTGTTCACGAGAGAGGGTACGATCATTTGATCGTCTTGGGCCATTTGTTGAGCCTTGACTGATTCGCCAACTAAAAATATATATTATGTGTTAATAACTAAACCAATCGCATGAATGGTTGGCAGGAATATTCACTATAAATACTTGAAAATTAACACATAATATATATTTTTAGTTGGCTATAGCTATAGCCAACTTGTAGTATAGATTCGAACTGGAATAGATACAAGCGAGATCTAGAGTTAAATTTTTTTCCTGTTTAACCTTGCGTCGGTCGCGCTTGCAGTGTTTACACCGCACTTGGAAGAAAACGCTTGCCCTTCGCCCACATTTCCACGAATACTCCCAACCCCCCCGTCGTATTTTGGTTGGTTATTCCTCGAATAATCAACCTATGTTTTCATGATAATGGTCAACCTCTCCGATTCGGCTCAATTTTTTTTTCTGGACGTTTCATGGTGTCTGGATCAAAAAAGGTCGATGTCCGTCCACCGTACCGGTTAGCCCCCCTAGGGTAAATAAAAATACAAATCCCAATCTTCATATTATAGAGGGGGAATAATTGATTACTGCTCCATGAATTGTGGCAATTCAACTAAAAATTTTAATTCCTGTTGGAACAGCAATAATTATTGTAGCTGATGTGAAATACCGTTTCCAAAGAAACGGGCCCCAGAACGATTGGCACCCACTGGAAGAAGTGATGGGTCAAATTGGGTATATATTACCCATTTTGAATATGTGTTTTCGGGATTTCAGCTACCTAGGCGTGTGGGGTATAGTTTTCTACTAAAGTTTGGACGCTAAATCCAATAAAATGGGTCCCAGAACAATTGGCACCCACTGGAAGAGGTTATGGGTCAAAATGGGTATGTATCCACCCATTTTGTATGTGTCAGGATTTCTGGTGCATAGGCGTGTGGGGGTATCATATTCCACTAAATTTTGGACCCTGAATCGATTGGAATGGGTCTGGGACCCGCCGCACCCACTGTTTCCCCCATTCGAGGAATAACCAACCCGTGTGTAAGAATTTGCAGATTTTTTTGTTTAGGATCCCACTCCCTCGATCGCACATGAGTCACCACCTTATGAGCGATTTACAAGTTGCTATTCAGTTTTGTTTCAGTATTGAGTACATAGCGGTGTTTGCACAGCTACGCTGAATCAAGTGAATAGAGTCACTATTGACTAAGACTAAGTCTAAACAGACTAAGTCTATTTGTTGTGATTTCTAGGTTTAATTGTTTCGTTCAAGTCATCATCAATTTTTTTGAATAAAAATGTTAACTGAAGCAAGTTACCTGAAATTATTGTTTCCCAGATTGTAGAATTTTCCAATTTTAAGCAAAATACACTACGCCAATGACTGCGCGACCTACTTTGCGTGTGGGAAGGCGCCTTTCTATTGTATTGTGTAAATTTCTATTGTGTTGTGAACCTTTCCATTGTATTGTGTAAAATTTCCCATGTAGGTGTACGTCGAATCTGATACCAAACGATTTCTAATTTAGTTTTAGTCGTTACATGCTAATCAATTATCAGCTGAGATTAAAGCGATCAGAGCTAAAAATTACGTGGCATTATTTTAATATAAGTGCAGGTGCATTCTTTGAATGAATGATTTTTTCAAATTCCAATCCGCGGGATTATCCAAGTAGATCAATCTGAATTTTGTAAGCAATAATCCTGTTGGATGCATAAACCTTAAAAGTTACTACCCGCCCAATGCTAATGTTATTTAATGATTTTCTATTTTGATTATTTATCTGTTATTGAGTCGTTTTTTACATTGAAGCTTGTTTTCCTCCTTTGTTTCGTTTGTATTGATCTCAACATGTATATTCAATTGTACTAATTTCATTAATAAAAACTGTGATTACAAACAATATATCCATGTCGGAGATTTCCAAAATCCAAAGCTAAATTTCTGTCCTCTAACTGGTTTCAGCCTGATTGCCGCCAACCTATGGTCATAATGGTTACTTTGAAAAACGGTTTTTTTATATTGATATTTTAGCGTGCAGGCTATCCTTTTCCCCCTAATTTTTGACGCTGAATCCCTGAGACGGCTTTTGGAAAATAGCAGATAAGAATAGAGGAAGCATAAACAAATATTTACTTATATGATGAAGTTTTTTTTTTTTTTTATCATTTATTTTACTAAACTTAGGAAGCTGAATTGATTTAGATGGGCGCTTGGTGTTGCCAGTGGTTACAGAAAGGTATTTTGAAAATAGATTCTTGTTGAAAATGAAATAAACAAATCAATTTTTTTAATTTCAAGTGGGTAGTAGAATACATTTTGCTGAGTTTTCGGTGTTAATCTGGGTACTGGGTCCGCACCACAAAAATATCCTAATGTGAGTCGTACCGCACAACAAATAGTATAATAACACATTTTTAAGGGCTGGTGTGTTCATACATTTTTTGCCCCCAATAACACTTCAGCACAGCCTAATGAATTCAGCCACTATTGTACCGTCCACGCCGTTTTTGGTGCTAGAACATTTTCTGAATAAATGGAAATTCTGTTTTGGGGCCTCTTTCCAGCTTTAATCGGCCCTCGAAACTTTTCACTCTAATCAGCCCTATGGCTAGGAGAGTATTGGTGTTAAGAGTTTTTGAAATTAGATTATCGACACTGAATCGATTGGGGTGGGTCCTGGAAAAATTGCTTTCCCTTTTGGGAACTAGACACATTAGGTATATTTTCCACTAAATTCTGGACGCTGAATCAATTGAGATGCGTCCCGAACCGACTAGAACCCCCGGAGGTGGGTATGGGTCAAAATGGGTACCTAGCCATGTTATGTGCAATTTTCCACTAAATGATGGATGCTGACTCATTGTTTTCCTCATAATCTTGCCCTGAAGAATAATCAATCATTGCGGAAGAATTTGAAAAGTTTTTCTACTACCTACCAACATCCCCGCGCTCCTGGCTGCCATCACGGTTCAACGGCCACAGTTTCTACCTGTAAGCTGTATCCTACATATAAATTTCTTCAATTTTCTTGTAATTTTAAATTTTGTTTGTTTCTTTCTCGGCTCGCAAATTTAATTAGATGCCAGTTTTATTTTAACTTGGGGAATGCGTCGTTAGGTGAACTACAAGTAGCTTTGAAAAGTTATGATGTCATTTGGCCGTCACCAGTTCAATTTATTTTATGGATAAGTAGCTAAAATGTGATCGATGGATGTATTTTCGGATTAGAAACGAAATCTGGTCGTACAGAATGATACAATCCCGAAAGCCTAATATGTCAATCACGTTCGAGAAAAAACGTAATCATGGAAAACTTTTTGGGGCAAATATGAAAATGTCGGAACAAATTAGAAGAGCCAGCTTGATTTTAAAATTATGTAATAATTAATCCTTAAAGCGTTAATATTTTTTGATTAGTATCATCCCTGTAATTAAAATCGTTTAGGACGATTTCGTAAAAGAAGCATAAAAAACCGAAAGGGGTTTGCAAAGCGGGTTAGGGAGTTTGGTGGAGGCACACAGCAAGAGTAATGGCAGCAGCGACGAGCGTCGTCTTACTTGATAGGGGAAATAATACCACCTGTACAGGGTAGGGGTCAAAATGTTTTTTTTGAAAAATGGATTTCGATATTTTGGGTGATTTAGGCGAGTGGGGTGTCATTTTCCACTAAATTTTGGACGCTGAATCCAATAAAATGGGTCCGAGAACAATTGGCACCCACTGGAAGAGTTATGTCAAATTGGGTATTTATTACCAATTTGATTATGTGTTTTGGTATTTCTGCTACCTAGGGCTGTGGGGGTATCATATTCCACTAAATTTTGGACCCTGAATCGATTGGAATGGGTCTGGACCCCCACACCCACTGTTTCCCCCATTCGAGAATAACCAACCCGTGTGTAAGAATGTGCAATTTTTTTATTATATTTTCCTATCTCTCTTGAAAAAAACATTTTTTTGTGATTTGATTGCGAGATGAGTAATTTTTTCGATACTGACCAAAGATTGATACTCATACTCAAATTTGTGGTATCGATACCAAAAGTACTTGGTATCAAAAGAAATATTTTATAGGTCTAGGTCAGAATCTTATGTCCCTACCACCTTTTCGAATGTGTCCTGGACACTCCACATTCTGTTGCTCAATGGAATAATACACCACTATAAAAGAATTTGCAGTGTTTTAAAATCTTTTTTACTCAACTCTTTTGATTTGATAAGGTGCACGTTACAATTGCAGAATCTTCTGCTTTGCTCTAACATCGCACGTGTGCGGATGTCACCGCTTATTGCTGAAAATCAAGCTTTTTATACGCAGTTGGCCAATAATTGTTACGCTAATCGGTCACCATTCAGTATTTATCGTCTCCAGCTCTTCAGAATTCAAGTAAATTGGTATTGAAGGAATCAAAAGCCAGTCTAGATCCCTGATATCTCACTTGTTTAGGCCCAGTTGGGGGTTACTGATAAAGTGCAACAGTCTAGGTACAAATAACGATCATCACGGGTTGGCTGTGAAAAAATGTTCCCCCATTGCCTTCTACTTAATAGAGTTTTGTTGTGCAGAAAGGAGAAGTGACCTACGCAGATCTCAATCTCGTCGGTACGTGCTCCGTATATTCTGAGCTGTTGTCACCAAGCGGGGAGCCAACTGTCTACGCCCAAATAAATCCAGGCCACCGCTTGAATCATATCCCTCACCACACCACGGTATAGAGCCCGATGCATGTTTGTATGCATGTTTACATCAGGTGAGAGCATGATTCGTGTCTAAATAATCGTTTATTTATCATGTTTGTTTTTCTCGCCTTATACGGGCCGTGTTGTTGATATATCTACATTTTTGATGAAACTACGAACCTTTTACTTTATGGAAAATTTACTTCATGTCACAATCAAACGCTCATTGGAGGCTTCAATTGTTTATATTGAATTTTAATAGGACAAATTCTCCTTCACTTTTCCCATTTCCAGTTTCATCTCAAATGTGTACAATATTTTATCCTAATTTTGCAGGTAATGAGTTCATATCTTGTTGGACTTAGACAGTTTAGATCTACCTCTACGGTAGCTCTAGGTTTATACGGAGAATGTCGTTTTGCTAAATAGAGGCTTTGTTTTGACGATAGATTTCACGCTACCGTGCGAGAATGCTCCATTTATACGGTGAAGGCTGTTTATAACCTTGTAGATGACTGTTTCAAATCAGTTTTAGTACAACAAATAGTACCAATTTCTGTCAAATGCGTGGGTGATCAACGGAAATAGTTTTAGTTGCGCTGAATGAGATTGCATTTAATGTTGGTATATTTTTTAAAAAATCGAAAATAATTCGTGTTTAATATAGAATGTACGAGTATCTTTATGATGTGCGTTGAATATTTGATGAATATTCAAACCGCATGGAATCCAATGATTTAGAGATGACACGAGGGGAGACCATAACAGTCTGTTATCATCTTCTTTTCTCAAATTTTTCTTCCAGGTTCCAATCATATGTCTCTAAGACTTTATTTGCTCCATTTTGGTTGGTTATTCCTTGAATAATAACCTATGTAATTATGCCCAAAGTCATGAGGGGCCGACCATCTCAGATTAACCTAATAAATTGTTTCTGGACGTTTCATATTCTCTATAACAAAACAGGTATAATGTCCTTGCGCCGTATGGTTT